>VDFB02000363.1:167738830-168136535 GCA_007258455.2 Sequoia sempervirens
TTCATTCCAAAATTTATTGGATCAACCCAAGATGCCTTTATTCACCTTTATGATATGGATTTCAAAATAGAGACAGTTAGAATAATGTTTTTTTTTATAATTATTTTATTATTAATAACAAACTGACCACATGTAAACTTATACACCACATTAATAATAGAAAAAGAAAATTTATTTTTTAATTTAATATATTTTTTCATTTTTGTAATATTTATTTTTAAAATATCAAGATTTACTTGAAATAAATGGAGGGTGATGATGTCAAGAACTCTCCTTGATTTAAGGTAGATTTTTTCTAAACATAGAAAATGGCGTTGTAGGACGTCTTTGGACGTAATTTTTTTAGTTTTTAATTGGTTCGAAAGCAACTTATTAATAACTAATTAACAAAATGAGTTGAATAACTTGTTGCAATAATATTGACTACAAAAAGTACTAATAAGACTAGCATACATATATTTAATAATATATATAAAATATGCCAAGAGTATCCTTCTCGAGGTGCGTATTTTTTAAATCAAAATTTCACATAAAAATTGAATAGGCGCCTCTAGAAGGATATATCTAGGCGTATTTTATATATTATTAAATATATATATGCTATTAGCATTCGCGACTCAACATGTAATATCTTAAATAAATTATTTTTACATTTATATATATTTTATATTAAATTTTTATAATAATTAATATATTATAATATGATAGTATAATATTTGTAATAGGTGCCTCAAGATGGACAAATTGATTAAAAAATAGGCCCCAGAGAAGGATATCTCTCAACTTTTTTATAAATATTATTAATTAGATAAATAATATATATATGCTATTTGCAATGACAGTGCAAGATGGAAAACAAAATTATTAGGGTCAGGGTTAGGATTGCGGTTCTACATTATGAATAGGGTTAGGGATATGGCTAGGGTTGGGAATAGGGTTAGGCTTAGGGTTTGAGATTATGATTGGGGTAAACATTAGGTATAGGGTTAAGGTTAGAGTTAGGGTTAGAGATACAATTGGGATGAGGGTTGGTTTAACATTAATAGTAAGATTAGGGCTAGGGTTAGGATTAGAGATGAAATTAGGATCAAGGGTAGGGTTAAGTTTAGAGTTAGGGTTAGAGTTAGAATTAAGATTAAGGTTGGGGTTAACGTTAGTATTAAGAGTTAGAATTAGAGATAGAATTCGAATTAGGGTTAGTGTTAAAAGTTAGAATTAGAAATAGTATTTGGATTATGGTTAGGGTTTAGATTAGGGTTAGGATTAGGATTAGAGATACAATATGGGTTAGGGTTAGGCTTAGTGTAAGAGTTATAATTGTAGATAGAGTTAAGGTTAGTGTTATAGTTAGAAATAGAATTAGAGTCAACAATATGGTTATGGTTAAGGTTTGGGTTAGGGTTAGTGTTAGGGTTTGGGTTAAATGGTTAAGGTTAAGGATAGGGTTAGTGTTAGAATAATTGTAATGCATATTGAATTATAACCCTAACCCTAATTAAACCTAACCATAATTTTTTTGTATTGCAAACATAACCCTAACCCCAAGCTTTATTATAAAACCTTATCCCAAACCTTAAACCTAACACTAATTTCAAACCTTAACCCTAACCTTAACCCTTACAATAATTAAATTATAATTGTAATTAAACTTTAACCCTAATTCAACTTGAACTCTAACGGGCTAAGAAAACCTTAATCATAACCCTAATTGAACCTAAACCCTAATCCTAACTGCAATGTTACCATAATTGAACCATAAAACTAATTGAGCCATAACCTTAACCTAAACCCTAATTGAATCATACCTCTAATTGAAACCTAACCCTAATAATAACACACACTCTTATCATAATTTTACCCTAACCCTAAACCTAATACTCATATTAACTAGATAACCTATCCCTAATTATAACCCTAATACTAACCCTAACATATTCCTAACACTATACATAATACTAATCCTAATACTAATCCTAATCCTAACCCTAACCCTAATTGAAACCTAATTAAAGTCTAAATAAACTCTAACCCTAAATATAATTGAACAAAAACTATAATTATACCCTAGTTACCTTAACTAAACCCTGACCCTAACACTAACACTAACCCTTACCCTAGAATTGAACCCTAACCCTAATTAAATTGTAATTGAACCTTAATAATAACCCTAATTGAATCCTAAACCTAATCTTGACCTTAACCCTATTTGAACATCAAGCCTAACCCTAATCCTAACCCCAAGCTTTATTATAAAACCCTAACCCTAACCCTAACTATAATTCAACCCTAACTGTAACCCTAAGTAAACACTAACCCTAATTGAGCCCTAACCCTAATAAAAACTTTACCCTAATAAATCACTAATACTAACCTTAATTAAATCCTAATGCTGGTTGAACCCTAACCCTAATAGTAACTATAACACTAACGCTAATTGAACTCTAACCCTAATTGAACTATAACCTTGATTGAACCCTAACTCTTAATACTCTAATTAAAATGTAATTAAAACCTAACCCTAATACTAACCCTAACCCTAGTCCTAACTTTAATTGAACATTAAACCTAACTCTTAAAACCTACTACTAACCCTAATCCTAATTAAACCCCAACCCTAATTAAACTATAACCTAAAATGTTACCATATTAATTGAACCCTAAACCTAATTGAGCCATAACCTTGACCTAAAACCTAATTGAATCATACCTCTAATTGAAACCTAAGCCTAATACTAACACTAACTCTTATCATAATTTTACCCTAACCCTAAAACTAATGCTCATATTAACCATAACTTATCCCTAATTATAACCCTAATACTAACCCTAACATATTCCTAATACAATCCCTAATACTAATCTTAACACTAACCCTAACCCTAACCCTAATTGAAACCTAATTAAAGTCTAAATAAACTCTAACCCTAAATATAATTGAACAAAAACCCTAATTATACCCTAACCTTAACTAAACCCTAACCCTAACCCTAACCCTAACCCTAACCCTAACCCTAACACTAACACTAACCCTTACCCTAGAATTGAACCCTAACCCCAATTGAATTGTAATTGAAACTTAATCATAACCCTAATTGAATCCTAAACCTAATCTTGACCTTAACCCTATTTGAATGTCAAGCCTAACCCTAATCCTAACCCCAAGCTTTATTATAAAACCCTAACCCTAACCCTAACTGTAATTCAACCCTAACTATAACCCTAAGTAAACATTGACCCAAATTGAACCCTAACCCTAATAAAACCTTAACCCTAATAAATCACTAATACTAAACCTGATTAAACCCTAATGCTAATTTAACCCTAACCCTAATAATAGCTATAATACTAACGCTAATTGAACTCTAACCCTAATTGAACTATAACCTTGATTGAACCCTAACTCTTAATACTCTAGTTAAAATATGATTAAGACCTAACGCTAATACTAACCCTAACCCTAGTCCTAACCTTAATTGAACATTAAACCTAATTGAATTTTAAACCTAACTCTTAAAACCTACTACTAACCCTAATCCTAATTGAACCCCAACCCTAATTAAACTATAACCTAAATTTTGAAGCCTAACCCTAATTGAACCATAACCCTAATGTTAACAATAAAAATAACACTAACCCTTACCCTAATTCAAACTTGAACTCTAACACTAACTGTAATTGAATCCTACTCATAATTGAAATCTAATCCTAACCCTAATTGAATCTTAACCCAAACTCTAACACCAACCCTTACCCTAATTCAACCCTAACCCTAACCTTGACCCTAACTATATTTGAACCCCAACCCTAATTCTAACCCTAAGATTTATCGTAGAACTATACTCTAATTTTAACTCTCTTAAAACCTAATCTTAATCTTAACCCTAATTGAACCTTAACCGTAATCCTAACCCAAATTTAACCATAACCCTAAGATTGAACACTAACCTTAATTGAATTTTATCCCTAACCCCAAATTTGAACCCTAATTGAATCCTAATTGTAACCTCACTAACCCTTGTAATAGATCCTGTAGAACAACAGAGTGGGCATTCAATTTGGGTTGTAAAAGAGGTCACAAGCAAGTGGAAGGATGAACAACCACCATGTCCATTTTGTGGGTCTGGATGTATTCCCATGTTGCTTTCTCTGCAAGAGTCTTTGACACTGGATACCAAATCTACAACAAGATAATCTTTTATGGATTATTTTTCACCATGTGATCTTATTAATAAAATTCAAAACCTAACTTAGCTAATTATCCAATTTTGCAAAAAATATTATCCAAGGTTTTACATAATGTTCCGTCTTAGACTTACAATTTTAATGAGTATGGGATAAGCTTGAACTGCAATTCAAGCATCGATAGAAAGGAAATGTATCCCTACATGTGGCTAGAGTTATGGGCATTTGATTGTCTAGTATAACCTTCAACCATATTTTGAAAAATAGGTTGCCCTGAAATGTACCTAAATCTTGAGTGATGTTATTAAACAAATAATTTTAGCAGGGTGGTAGATGAACTTGAACTGGAATTTAAGCAAAACAATGAAATTTACCACTACATGTGGCTGATGTGAAAGAAGCTTGAACCACATCTTGAAAATAGGTAGCCGTAGAATGCACCCCATAATTATTAATTCTTAGCTAGAAATGTAGCCAACTTATTGGAATGAAAAGATTTGATTCTGACTCGCAATCTTGTACTTGATTACTATTACATGACAACCCGTTGGACATAAATGTTAAAATGAAAAACATGGATATTTCATAATCTATGAAAATAAAAATGCCAAAACTATGGTGCATTCATGTTCATGCCGAATGGGTTAAATTGTGCGGGAAGCTTAAGGATGAAATTAAAAAGGTGCAAGCATTATACCTTATCACACTTACAGTATTTGATATCCATCCAAGAATTCTCATCAATGACAATTTTGGGAGGCCAGGTAGGATTGGGAACCAATGAAGAAATTGAGGATGTTAAAACAACATGTTTTACATTGGGTCTTTGGCATGCTTTAAGAGCATTCAATGTCCCTTTAATTGCTGGATCCAACAACTCCACCTGTATTGAATAAATGCTAGTTAAATTGAATTATGACTACAAATTGTAGGAAAAAAATTTATGATACAATATGGATTGAACTATTTTATCAACCTAGGGGTCCTTGATTTCTTCAAGTGTGCAGGGAGATGCCAGATGAAATACTCCTTCACAACCATTGATTGCAACAAGAGTTGAAATAGCTTGAGTCTTTCGTTTGCTCCTCGTAAAGCTTGCAGATGGTCTTTTTCATTCGGGTCTGCTATATTATGAAGAGTCACATGAACTGTATATCCACGCAACGATAACGAGGAATGGCTTTGTTCACATTTGCACAACATAAATGCGCCAAGAACGATTAGAGAGCAATGATTTTCATGGCCTTTTAGGTCTTGTTTCATGGTGTTGGAGCTATGTTGCTTTGATTTTATATTGTAACATGGCTTGAACATGCTTATTTAGGTATTAAAATTCAAAGAATGACATCTTGTGAAGGTGTTGTGAAGTGTTGTAAGACATTTCTACATTCTTCTAGAATCTATTTAATGCATTTCATCTAAAAATCACCTTTTAATCACTAAACAAGTCCTATTTTGAAGTTTTGTAAAGTCTTGTAACAAAATTTCATGCTTTTCTAGGAATATTTTCACTATTTACACCTTTCTCATGCTTTATTTGGTCTCTTTATGCTAGATCATATGCTTAATTAAGTGTATTTTTGCATATTATCTTGACAAAAAACATTAAATACAACATATTTCCCGACACATGTTTTTAGGCCCTAGGTGAGACCCATTTACCATGGCTGGCGAGTGAGTCCCCCTTGGCCCCAAATTCAAAATATTTTAATTTTTCTTTCAGAATTTTATTCAAAAACACTTGATGTCAGCCTATGATGAGGTATGAATGGATACTAAGACACAAGAATTGTATAAATATGTGATTTTCACCTCATTTTACATCTCCTCATTCATTCAAGCATTCCATCTCACATTTTAAGCATTCAAGCATTCAAGCATTTTACATCATCTTTTCAAGCACTTTGAAGCAGCCATTGACATTACTTTAGATTTGCATCATCAAGGTTTAGGTAAGTTGATAGCACTTGCATGTTATTAGTTTATCTTTCTCTTCGATTTCATTATCTTTTCAAGGGTTTAATTACCAAAAGTGGGGTTTGACCAAGGCAAACCCCTATTCACTAACCCTTAATCATTTTCCCCCTATTACATGTTTGTTTGTATCTCTTTGTATGTAGATTTTATAGGTTATTAGATGTTGAAGATGGTGCTTCAGGTCAAATTAAGGCAATTTCAAGCTTAGAGAGAGTTATTTGTTCGTTTTCTACAGAATTGACTTCGACAACCCAACAAGCAGATATTTCCAAATCTGGTGTTGCAGAGTTGTCTCCTAATTTTTTAGAAATTTGGGAGAGGAATGATTCGCCACTTGTGGCGAATGAGTCCCACCTTAGGACTGGAAATCTAAATTTTGTCAGATTCTGGATCCTGATAGACAGAAACCAACTCTTGACACTTTTTCACCAGGAGGAGGACTGATTCGCCACTCTGGGCGAATGAGTCCCACGGTGAAAAATCAATAATCACAACCAACATTTAAGACATTCTAGAATCATCCTACTTTTCCCAGGTGAACTCTGATTTGACCCATCTCTGTCTGTTCTGCACATTTCATTCATTTTCTTCATTGTTTGCATATCACAATGTGTTTTCAAACATAGTTGTAATTGCACTTTTACATTTATTTTCATTCATCTAGATCAGTCAATTGCATTTATTTAAGTTCATTTACATTAAACAACATTGCATACATCTTGATTTGAGTGAATCATAAGCATTTTTGGCCCTATCTCTCTCCTTTTAGGTGAAAAACCCTAGAAGTGCAAGAGTAGCATTAGGGTCCCCAAAAATCTATGTTTCAAATATATTATATATCCTATTAAATTATAGAATATGATATTAGTAAGAGTAACATTTATTTATTTATTTTAGAAAGATTTCATGAAATGACTTTATAAAGCTTAAACTAAAAATCATTCTTAAAAAATGTAATAATAAGTAACATTCATTTATTTTATAAAGATTTAATGAAATGACTTTATAAAGCTAAAAGTGAAAAATCATTCTTAAAAAATTGTACAAATATAGTTTATCTTGTGTTTGCCTACAAATTCGCTCATAACACTTCAAACTTCTTAACCAATTATGTTTAAGAGAAATAATTTTTATAATTTTTAAAGTTAAATATTTAACATGTTCACTTTAAAAAGATTAAATTGTATTTGAAGAGTTTACTAGAATATCTATCCTCTTGCATAGTCTATATAAAAAATGTCAAGAGATATCGATTGTAGGATTCTAAAATGAGAGTAATACTTTTGTTTGTGTTTTTGTTATAATATATTTTTTTAGTTGGTTCATATACAATAAGAGTGCCATCATTATTCCGTGTATTGTCATTGTTTTATATTATCATATAAAATAAGAGTGTCATCTTCATTCACTGTATTATGTGAAATGGTTTGGATAAAGTGGGTTTTTAACCTTTCAATATCTTTTCACCTATCTATACCTCTCTAATACTTATCTCTATCACCTTATTTCTCTCTCACTATTTCCCCTCTATCTCCCATTATCCACTATATCTATCTCTTTATCTTTTCCTCTCCATTACCCCATCTCTATCCTTCTTTCCTCTCCTTTTCCCCCTCTATCTCTATCTCCCTATCTCTCCCTCCCCCTCCATCCACCTCCTTGTCCAGCTCTATCTCTTTCTCTCTCTCTCTCTCCTCCTCTCTCTATGTCTTTCTGTCTATGTCTCCATGTTTCTTAATCTGTCCTATGCATGTGTAATCCTTTCCATATTGCATTATCTTCATTTCTCCGTCTTGTTCACCATCTCTTCTGCTCTGTGATGTTTGTCTTTGTTTTTCTCCACTCCATCCTCTCTATCTCTTTATCCATATCCCCATATATCTCCCCTATCTCTTTTATCTCTTTCCCTATCCTCTATCTCTATATCCACCCTCTATTTACTCTTTCTCCCCTCTTCTCTTCTCCCTCTCTACATATATCTCCCTCTCCCCCATCTTCTTTGTCCCTCATCTACCTATCTCTCTCCCTTTCTCTCCCTCCCTGTCTCTATCTCTCCCCATATCTCCCTCTCTTGCTCACTTTGTATTCCTCTATCTATCTTTATATCTCAACCTCTCTCTCCCTTTATCTTCGGGCATATAATTCTCTCTCTCTCTGTGTCTCTCTCTCCCCTATTTCTATCTTCCTCTCCATCTCTATTTGTCTTTCTCTACTTCTCTCTATTTTTTTCTCTTTATCTCTCTCCCTCTCCCCCTCTCTCTATATCTCCTTATATCTCTATCTTTATATCACTCTATCTCACCATATATCTCTCACTATCTCTCCCTCTTCCTCATCTCTTTATCTCTTCCTCTCTATCTATCACTCTCTATCTCTCCCCCTCTAGCTCCCTATCTCTCTATTTATTTTTCTCCCTCTTCCTCTCTCATTCTCTATTCATCTCTACCTCTATCTATTTGTCTCCTCTTTCTCTTGTTAATATAAGATTCATCTCTAACTCTTTTATTCCTCTCCCCCCCTCCATCTCTAGAGTTTCCTCTCTCTGCTGCATCCAAATCTCTCTAATCTCTAGAGTTTCTCCTCTAATCTTCATTCCATCTCCTCCATCTCTTCTGCTCTGTATGTTGTCTTTGTTTCTCAGAATATTCTCATCTCTCTTCCATATATATCTCTCCCTCTCCCTCTCCCTCTCCCTCTCCCTCTCCCTCTCTCCCCTTTCCCCTCTTATTCTCTCTCCTCTCTACATATATCTCCCTCTTCTCCATCTCTCTCTCCCTCCTCTCCCTATCTCTCTCCCTTTCTCTCCCTTTCTATTTATCTCTCCCCATCTCTCCATCTCTTGCTCCCTTCATATACCCCTATCTATCTTTATATCTTAACCTCTCTATCCCTTTCTCTTCCATATATCTCTATGTCTATGTGTTCTCTTCCCATTTATCTATCTCTCCCTCCCTCCCTCTCTCTCTCTCTCTCTCCCCCTATTTCTATCTCTCTCTCCATCTCTATTTGTCTTTCTCTACTTATCTCTATTTTTCTCTCTTTTTCTCTCTCCCTTTCCCCCTCTCTCTATATATCCTTATATCTCTATCTTTATATCACTCTATCTCGCCATATATCTCTCTCTCTCCCCCTCTTCCTATTTATCTCTTCCTTGCTATCTATCCCTCTCTATCTCCCTATCTCTCTATATCTTTATTTCCCCCTCTATCTCTCTCTCTCTCTCTATATCTCTATCTATTTTTCTCCCTCTTTCTCTCTTGTTCTATATTCATATCTACCTCTAGATCTATTTGTCTCACTCTCCCTCTCTCACTCTATATTCATCTCTACCTCTATTCCTCTCTACCTTCACAACATGCATGATCAAATGCATTCCAACCATTTTTGTAAGAATGACACAACAACAACTAAAACATTAGTACAGTAACAAAAAGCAAAATGAAAATACATGAAACCAACAACATATCTTAATGATATATAATTAGATTTCCCCAATCATAAAATTATCTTTCATTCTTACTTTGACTAAACCCAAACCTGAACTTTCTTTTGGTACATAAACAAAAGTGAGGATGAAACACCTAATCTTGTCTAATCTCACACCAAGGCAACTTGCTAATAATGAATGAAGATTTCTCTATAATGTTTTAATACTGTTATTTACCAAAAGACTGTGGTATTTGTAATCCATGACCAAGCACCTTTGTCCACTTCTAATGGTTTAACAAATTCATAAAACCATACAAAAATGTCATTATGAATCTTATTATTACGATTTATCTTTAAGATATGCTAGAATATTCAACCCAAAAGAGAATCTACAAATAGAGGCACATACTACAAATTAGTACCTTGACTTCATCATAAAGTTTTTTCTCCCATGCATATAGTCTCTCTAAAGTTGATGCACAACTTCTAGAAATCATGCACAATTCCTCTATATTGTTACTGCTACTGTCATCCAAGTCATCTTTTGGAATTGAAACAAAATAAGTTTTGGAGGATAAAGATAGAGATGATGTAGATCGATGCGAAGTCAATAAATTTAATGCCATAGATGAAGGTTCTATTTTGATATGCATGAAATATTAGAAAATTGACTAGACGTTCATAATGCAAAGGATATGCTACCCCATTCATTAGCTTCACATGGATGCAGTTAGCCACATATTCAAGGAATCATATGTAGCTTGAAGAACAAAAACATGAAGAATCAAAGATTTACTGGGTTATCCATTGGATAAACCTACCATGTGAGACGGGCACTATAGGACCCCTAAAACAACATATACTAGAGGGGATGAAAATTTTGGATGTCCATGACCTCCCTATAGCACTGACAAGTTCCCATGTACAACTAACATTTTCCCAAGAAAGACTTCCTCAAACATATAAAATCATGCAAAACCCTACTGACATTTCTAAGTAATCCACAATAGAAATCTTAGACTGATAAAAGCATACACAAAACTATCAAAATATAACACACCGTTATCAGATGAACAAGGAGTCATCTTTTTATAACATTTTCTATAAATTTCAAGAACATGAAGACTCAAACACAACAAGGTAATGATGCTATTACGACATAGAAAAGGTTTATAAACTCTCAAGCAAAAGCATTTGTCATGTGTAAAACCAAATTCTACCAATTTTCTCAACCCCTCATGCCTGCACCTAAATGAATGGCAACATTTAAAGCATAAATAATGCAAGTGCCCAAATAGTCACACATGCAAAATGTAGAAGCATGAATGAGAGTTGAAGATAAAGGGATTGATTTGATTGAGAGTTGAACTCAAGACCTCTCGCTTACCCAATGGGTGCCCTATGAAAGACGTAGAAAAGAAAACAAACAATGCAAACATTTAAAATTAAAGCTTTGTTAAACATGTGAGTAAAATAACACTTATCATTCGAGATGCATGGGTCTAGCTTTCCTAAGATAGCAGTATATACCTAGAAATCATAAAGTATATACATTAGTTAAATCTCAAAAAAAGGTAGAGCTAATGGAGCTCCATGCTAACTAAGGTGATTCAAAGGAAACAAAATTACATGCAATAAGAAAATATTGTTGTTTAGATACATATTGTAGAGATTGAGCTTCTAAATTGGCTGAGATTATCCATTCATGTCTGAATATAGCCAAGAAAAAAACAAAAGCAGTACACCTTGCAGTCGTGTTCACCATCCAGAGTTAATAGATGTGAGGAAACAAAGTACTGTGAATATTGGAAATGAAAAACTAACTTCATGCTAGCATCATCAAAGGATTTCTAACGGATCACTACTAACACGCACAAGAGCAAGAGGAGTACCCCAAATAGAAGAAGTTGAAGATTAGACCACTTTAAAAACAATTTTCATATCAGTTACAAATTCGTTCCACAATTTATCGGATTGCCCCAAGATGCCTTTATTCACCTTTATGATACATATTTTCAAAATAGAGGTAGTTAGAATAACGTTTTTTATTATTATTTTATTATTAATAACAAACTGACCACATGTAAACTTATACACCACATTAATAATAGAAAAAGAAAATTCATTTTTTAATTTAATATTTTTTTTTTCATTTTTGTAATATAATTTATTTTTAAAATATCAAGATTTACTTGAAATAAATGGAGGGTGATGATCAATGTCAAGAACTCTCCTTGATTTAAGGTAGATTTTTTCTAAACATAGAAAATGGCGTTGTAAGACGTCTCTCCACGTAAAATTTTTAGTTTTAAATTGGTTCAAAAGCAACTTATTAATTACTAATTAACAAAATGAGTTGAAGAACTTGTTGCAATAATATTTCCTACGACAAGTACTAATAAGACTAGCAACGACAAGTACTAATAAGACTAGCATATATATATTTAATAATATATATAAAATATGTCGAGAGATATCCTTCTTGAGATAAGACTAGCATATATATATTTAATAATATATATAAAATACTCCGAGAGATATCCTTCTCGAGGTGCCTATTTTTTAAATCAAATTTTCACATAAAAATTGAATAGGTGCCTTGAGAAGGATATCTCTCCACATATTTTATATATATTATTAAATATATATATGCTAGTAGTAGTCACGACTCAACATGTAATATCTTAAATAAATTATTTTTACATTTATATATTTTATATTAAATTACTATAATAATTAATATATTATAATATGATAGTATAATATTTGTAATAGGCACCTTAAGATGGAAAAATTGATTAAAAATAGGCCCCTTGAGAAGGATATCTCTCAAATTTTTTATTAATAGTATTAATAAATAATATATATATGCCAGTTGCAATCACAGTGCAAGATGGAAAACAAAATTATTAGGGTCAGGGTTAGGATTGCGGTTCTACATTATGAATAGGGTTAGGGATATGGCTAGGGTTGGGAATAGGGTTAGGGTTAGGGTTTGAGATTACGATTGGGGTAAACATTAGGTATAGGGTTAAGGTTAGAGATAAAATTGGGATGAGGGTTGGTTTAGCAAATTAATAGTAAGATTAGGGTTAGGGTTAGGATTAGAGATGAAATTAAGATCAAGGGTAGGGTTAAGGTTAGAGTTAGGGTTAGAGGTAGAATTAAGATTAAGGTTGGGGTTAACGTTAGTATTAAGAGTTAGGATTAGAGATAGAATTTGAATTAGGGTTAGTGTTATGAGTTAGAATTAGAGATAGAATTTGGATTAGGGTTAGGGTTTAAATTAGGGTTAGGATTAGGATTAGAGATACAATATGGGTTAGGGTTAGGGTTAGTGTAAGAGTTATAATTTTAGATAGAATTAAGGTTAGGGTTATAGTTAGAAATAGAATTAGAGTCAACAATATGGTTATGGTTAAGGTTTGGGTTAGGGTTAGTGTTAGGGTTTGGGTTATGGTTAGGGTTAAGGATAGGGTTAGTGTTAGAATAATTGTAATGCATTTTGAATTATAACCCTAACCTAATTGAATTATAACCCTAACCCTAATTAAACCTAACCATAATTATTTTGTATTGAAAACATAACCCTAACCCCAAGCTTTATTATAAAACCTTATCCCAAACCTTAAACCTAACACTACTTTCAAACCTTAACCCTAACCTTAACCCTTACAATAATTAAATTATAATTGTAATTAAACCTTAACCCTAATTCAACTTGAACTCTAACCCTAAGAAAACCTTAATTGTAACCCTAATTGAACCTAAACCCTAATCCTAATTTCAATGTTACCATAATTGAACCATAAACCTAATTGAGCCATAACCTTAACCTAAACCCTAATTGAATCATACCTCTAATTGAACCTAACCCTAATACTAACACTAACTCTTATCATAATTTTACCCTAACCCTAAACCTAATACTCATATTTTAACTGGATAACCTATCCCTAATTATAACCCTAATACTAACCCTAACATATTCCTAATACTATCCCTAATACTAATCCTAACCCTAACCCTAGCCCTAATTGAAACCTAATTAAAGTCTAAATAAACTCTAACCCTAAATATAATTGAACAAAAACCATAATTATACCCTAGTTACCTTAACTAAACCCTGACCCTAACACTAACACTAACCCTTACCCTAGAATTGAACCCTAACCCTAATTGAATTGTAATTGAACCTTAATCATAACCCTAATTGAATCCTAAACCTAATCTTGACCTTAACCCTATTTGAACATCAAGCCTAACCCTAATCCTAACCCCAAGCTTTATTATAAAACCCTAACCCTAACCCTAACTATAATTCAACCCTAACTGTAACCCTAAGTAAACACTAACCCTAATTGAGTACTAACCCTAATAAAACCTTTACCCTAATAAATCACTAATACTAACCTTGATTAAACCCTAATGTTGGTTGAACCCTAACCCTAATAGTAACTCTAACACTAACGCTAATTGAACTCTAACCCTAATTGAACTATAACCTTGATTGAACCCTAACTCTTAATACTCTAATTAAAATGTAATTAAAACCTAACCCTAATCCTAGTCCTAACTTTAATTGAACATAATTAAACCTAATTGAATTTTAAACAGGTAACTCTTAAAACCTACTACTAACCCTAATCCTAATTAAACCCCAACCCAACCCTAATTAAACTATAACCTAAAATGTTACCATATTAATTGAACCCTAAACCTAATTGAGCCATAACCTTGACCTAAACCCTAATTGAATCATACCTCAAGTTGAAACCTAACCCTAATACTAACACTAACTCTTATCATAATTTTACCCTAACCCTAAAGCTAATGCTCATATTAACCATAACTTATCCCTAATTATAACCCTAATACTAAACCTAACATATTCCTAATACTATCCCTAATACTAATCCTAACCCTAACCCTAACCCTAACCCTAATTGAAACCTAATTAAATTCTAAATAAACTCTAACCCTAATTGAAACCTAATTAAAGTCTAAATAAACTCTAACCCTAAATATAATTGAACAAAAACCCTAATTATACCCTAACCTTAACTAAACCCTAACCCTAACCCTATGTTCACTAACACTAACCCTTACCCTAGAATTGAACCCTAACCCCAGTTGAATTGTAATTGAACCTTAATCATAACCCTAATTGAATCCTAAACCTAATCTTGACCTTAACCCTATTTGAACATCAAGCCTAACCCTAATCCTAACCCCAAGCTTTATTATAAAACCCTAACCCTAACCCTAACTATAACCCTAAGTAAACATTGACCCAAATTGAACCCTAACCCTAATAAATCACTAATACTAAACCTAATTAAACCCTAATGCTTATTGAACCCTAACCCTAATAGTAACTATAACACTAATGCTAATTGAACTCTAACCCTAATTGTACTATAACCTTGATTGAACCCTAACTCTTAATACTCTAATTAAAATATGATTAAGACCTAACCCTAATACTAACCCTAACCCTAGTCCTAAGCTTAATTGAACATTAAACCTAATTGAATTTTAAACCTAACTCTTAAAACCTACTACTAACCCTAATCCTAATTGAACCCCAACCCTAATTAAACTATAACCTAAATTTTGAAGCCTAACCTAGGTAATTGAACCATAACCCTAACATTAACAATAAAAATAACACTAACCCTTACCCTAATTCAAACTTGAACTCTAACAAGTTAACTGTAATTGAATCTTACTCATAATTGAAACCTAATCCTAACCCTAATTGAATCTTAACCCTAACTCTAACACCAACTCTTACCCTAATTCAACCCTAACCTTAATTTAATCCTAACCCTAACTATATTTGAAGCCCAACCCTAATTCTAACCCTAAGATTTATCGTAGAACTATACTCTAATCAAAACTCTAATATTAACTCTCTTAAAACCTAATCTTAATCTTAACCCTAATTGAACCTTAACCCTAATCCTAACCCAAATTGAACCATAACCCTAAGATTGAACACTAACCTTAATTGAATTTGATCCCTAACCCCAACTTTGAACCCTAATTGAATCCTAATTGTAACCTCATTAACCCTTACCATAATTCAACTTTAACCCTAATTGAATCCTACACCTAATTAAACCATAATAATGATACTAACCCTTACCTTAATTCAATCCTAACTATAACCTTGACCCTAATTGAATCCTAACATTAATTGAACTATAATCCTAACCTTACCTCTGACCTCAACCCCTAACCCTATTTGAACCTCAACCCTAATCCTCACCCCAATAAATTTATTGTAGAACCCTAACCCTAACCCTAGTTGAACCCTAACCATAACACTAAGTAAAAACTAACCCTAATTAAACCCTAACCCTAACATTAACCCTAACCCTAAATGAACCTTTACCCTAGTTAAACTCTAGCCCTAATTGAACCCTAACCTTAATCTTAATAGTAACCATTTTTTTTGGTAGATTTAATAGTAACCATAATTGATCCTTATATGTAAACCTAATTGAACCCTAATCATAATCTTAATTGTACCCTAACCCTAATCTTAATTCAATCCTAATCCCAATTGAAACACAACCCTAACTTTAACCATAATTGTAACCCTACCCATAACCTTAATTTTAAACATATTTTTTAACCTTAATTCTAGCCATAATTTTCTTATGACATTGACATAACCCTAACCTTGATTGTAAACCTAACTCTATCCCCAACACTAACTGTGGTTATAACTATAATTGTAACTCTACTTCTTACTCTAATTCTAATCCCAACCTTAATCTTCACCATAACCCTAGAACCGTAACTATAATTTTAATATTTTTTTAATTATAATAATAATAATAAGTAGGTTTAAAATTATAAATATTAATAATTATTATAAAATTAAGGTTAGATAATTAATTATTTCCATTATATCTCTAAAGTTAATAATTATAATAGTAACTTTGATATCTAATCATGAAATTAAAATATTTCAAAATAATTATTTAATAGGGTTAAACTTATAATATAATTTGATTAGATCTCTCTTTATCTAAATTTGGGTTCATTCTTTTTCTTCCTTGATTTTTAATTATATTTTTCTTTTTTAGAATTTTTCTTATCTATGTGTATAATTCTAACTCCATTTCTTACCTTAATTCTAATCTCAATCTTAACATTCACCCTAACCCTAAACCTAATCATAATGCTTATGATTTTTGAATTATAATAAAAGAATAATTCTGTAATATTATTAAATATTATAAAATTAAGGTTATAACCCTAAAATTAATTATTTGAATTATATCTCTAAAATTATTAATTATAATCTTGACCTTAATAAATATTCAAGAAATTAAAATATTTAAAAATAATTATTTAACAAGATTAAATTTAAAAATATTTAAATTTTTGTTGTAAGTATTTGTATTCATTGCCACATCTAACTATATATGATAGCACACATGATTTTTATAAAATGGTCAATGTTTTCTTTAATAAAGTGCTTACAACATGCACTCTGCATTGGTTATGGTTTGTGTCAAGGTAAGTATTTAGTTTCTATATGGGATAATTTATTTTTATTTTTTTTATGACATTTTATGGATTTTTGTTTCATCCATTTTTATCCAAGCCTATCTATATCATCTTGTATTTTTCTCTTTACTTTTTAATCTGTTTCCTACTCCTAATTATACTTGATTGTAACTCATTTTATATAATTGTTATAATATTTTATAACATTCACATCTTAATCTTGAATTTTTATTTTAATATTATTCTAATTTTTGTTATTATTTTTTTCTTACTATTTTTCCCTAAATCACTTCCCACATTGTTTTTATTTATTTATTTACTTATTTTCTTCTATTATTCTTTTGTTGTAATATGTTTTTAGACTTTATATTTACTATTTTTTTGACTAATCTTTCTCTTAATACTCTCCTATGTATCTCTTTTTTCCACATCTTGTTTTATAGAGTTGGATGTGCAATTGTGTGATGTGAAACATAGATTTTTAATCCATTACATAAACAATGGAAATACCATATTTAAAAATATTAAAAGTAATTTTTTTAAATGAATTTATTTAGAAAATAACTTATAATTTATTAATAAGGTTTAATAATTTATAAATTTTTATTAAGTATTAATTTTAAATAAATTTTAAAAATTAAAATTTTATAAAGTTTTGAATTTATTTTTTTATAGTTAAATAGTTGCTATATGGGGCAACACCCTGTATTTCTTTGAAAAGAAGATTGCATTATATAGTTTTTTCTAAAAATTGTCTCCGCACACCAGACTCCTACCTCAGATACATCTGCAAAAAATTCTACCTTAATTACCATTTACCCAAAATTTCCAGGGCAAGCTGCAAAAGGCCTGGAATAGATACATTTTTACACACCTGAATTGAATCAAGACGAGACTGACATCAAGCAGACTTCAAATATTTCATAGGCATATTTCCATTGAACTGACTCACATAACCCCTACTGTTAATGACCAAATTAGTTTGACAACACAAAAAATGCAGATACCACCGCCAACCTTATTCATCGTTGTCTTCTTCTGAGTCATACCTCTTCTGCCAAGCTTTGAAATCGGCAATCACAGGACATTCTGGGCCGCATTTGGCATGAGTTGGACTCTTGGCCTTTTGTTTAGGGTCCCTTCCATCATTTTGACGCCATTCTTCCCCCAGTCCTAGCTTCCATTCTTCATCATCTCCAACCACGAACTTGTTCACCAGCTCTTCATCTTCCACACAGCGTAGGGCCCAGCTGCAAGGCAAGTTGGTGACCATCTTCGCAACCCAAAGCAGAAAGAAAATGCTGCGCTCACGGACATCCCATAGCTTCTCAAATATTTCTAACTCTATGGTTCTGATCAACAGAAATTCCATCACCTTCCGACCATGCATGCGAATCATGTAATAATTTTGTGACATGGGTATCAGCTTGTTCTCATCAACATTGTCCAAGGCCGCATCTATATCTGCCAACCACACATGATCAAAAACCATCTGTGTGAGCTTTTTGGCTCCCTCCTTCGACACCTGGGGGTGGGGGCGGGCTAGGTGATCCCATAATAGTGGTTTACAATTTTTGGCCAAACTGGACACTAAAATTATTATTTTTAACTAAATCTTCACATTTGGGCACCTATAGCGGCTAAACTGTGAGAAATTTGAAGATAGTGCAAACTAGAGTCTCATCAAATTTTGTCTTTATATTCTAAAAATTATTTTTTCAAAAAAATTGGAATCAAATTGCACTTCTTTTTTCATCTCCCACGAAAATAGATTTTTTTCAGAAAACAACATTTTTAAAAAGTGACGCACACCGTATAACGCATAACTTTTTTTCCATGAAGGATAAAATTATAATTCTTTCAAATTTAGATTTGTAACTCTGATATCTAGTGCTTCCACTTGGTTAGATATTTTTTTATTGAATATTTTTTCCTTAATCATGTTTCAAAGTCATAAGAATTACAATTCGACATATGATTGTATAACATAACTTTTTTTGTATGTTCAAAATTTAATTTTTTTTGTTGGATCAAGGACTTCAATATCTGGTGCACTCATATTTTTCAAAAAAAATTGATAATATTCTATTTTTCCACATGTGAAGAACAAAGAAATTCATTTTCAATGAAAAACCTATGTTTAATAAAACTTAAAAAACAAATACATAACAAAACCAAAACATATTAAAATTATATTCATTGGCTAGCTTGTTCTGAGGAATACCATAATCATTTGAAATAAATTTTAAATGAATTCATTTGATCCCCCAAAATCTAAATCAAAAGTGATTTTTTATCAGCATTTTGATAGGTGTAAAGGAGACGCATTTATAGGTATGGTTTAAAACTAGCGAGGTTCTATCCAAGGGGGTTTGATCTAATGTGATTTGATCAAACCCTCTTCAATTGGAATCTTTAAAATGGAACTTTTTAAGGCTTAAATCATTATATTTTCTAAAAATATGTGATTTCAGCTAAAATTCGTTCCTCTCGGGAATTGTAAACCACTATTATGACAGCACCTCCCCATATGTAAAAGGACTGGCAGAAACATGGTCAGGATCTCTGAATTGGTCCTTGCCTTGTGGTAGGCCCTCAAAAATTTAGGACCCAGAACCCTTTTTGTGGCCCAGAGGATTACGGGGTGTGGAGAAGAAAGCAACCCCTGTAATCATTTATTTGTGATCTCCCCTTTGAAGGCTTGTAGTTGCTTGACCGTGTTAAGTGATAACGGTGTCTCCATTTTAAGCTATTTGTGAGCAGCTTACAACTGCTAGTAATCTACAGCACCCACACTCCACCTGTCGCTCTTATTTTTATGAATGTTATTTTTTAAGAGGCTTCGTTTGAGCTATTAATATAATTGTTCTAGGCTTTAATTCCAAAGCCTGTTAAGCCATTATTTCAAGACATGTTCGTTTGCCACCCGCTTGTTACAAATAAGTACTTTTGATGGATGACGTGCAAAACCCAACTCATCCTCATCGATGAGTCTTTTGCAAATGACCTTCCCCACACTTCGCACGTATTAATCCTTTTCACTTTCGTTCTATTCAGCCGGCGGTCAATAAGAATGGGCTTATCTCCCATTTCCTAGTATGTCCACATTAGATGCCACCTAATCGACATCCAACGTCTTGCTTGTCAGCTCTTCCGACTCTATAGTACCCGCATGTACACATGCCTTTCTTTGGATTTGTGACAATTCATCTAAAATGTTACCCACTCAGTTCTTTGGTGGTATTGAATCTGATTTTTTGTCACCTCATGTGTCCATGAAGGATAGAACGTGGTGCATTTGCTGACCATCATGCTCATCAAATGATTGTCTAGATTTTTATTAAAATTCCTTCCTTTAGGCCCTTGGCATATTCTTCATTAATTTTTTTCCACAACTTCTTTTGCCAAGCTGCCTGCTCTTTGGTTTCCTTCAAATTTTTGAATCTTATTCATATAACTAATATTAAATTTAATATTATAACATGTTAAATCTAATATTGAAAAATAACATAATAGTATTTTTTATTTGAAAAAAATCAATATATTCAAAATATGATTTATTTCATTACTTTTTAAGTTTAAAAGTTGTATTATATTATAATTTGTTATTTGTTTAACAATAAAAATAAATTAAGAGTTACAAAAATTCCAAAATATTTGTAGAGGATAAAAAAAAAACAATACATTGCTCATTAGTTGTGATTTTGCAAAGTAAAATGGGAATTTGGAAGTTTTTGTTCTAATATTTTTTAAATTATTATAATTTAACTATTTTTAATGCATATGAGTTGGATGAATGCTAAAATTTGATTGCTGAAAATTTATTATTTTTCAAAAACTTTACTTAAAAATCACTATAATCTAATTAAATCAAATCGTACAATCCTTAAAATTTGTATGTATTTTTTCAAGCCAGATCACCCCTATTTTTCCTCTGGTTCTTTCTTTGATTATTTCTTTTAAATTTTTCAACCACAGCTGCAACAAATTCACTGTGATTTCAACACTAATGATAATTCACAGTACACATGCAATAATGAAACATTTCAGAGTGATTTCGCCTGAGGATTCCTTAATTAATTGTAGGTGGGAGAACACCTGCACTAAAGATGAGAGAAATAAAATCAATATATCTACATGTCTATGTGTATGTATAGTTAATGGTTAAGATAAAACAAATATCATTCCCCACACTCACAAAACTTGGTATGCCAACCAAAACCCAAACAATTTCAAAGCAGCATCTATAGTAGAGAGCTTGATAAGATATATACAATCTAAATCTGCAAAAAATATTTACCTCCACAAGTATAAAACTCAAATTGTTATGTGACTTTTTCCCCAAGAGAAAATAAATCTATTAAATAACCCTTTATAATTAAAAAGGGGGAGAAAAATAAAGGATATTATAATCCTTTGGTAAAAAGAGAGATTAAAGAATATGAATAAACATTCTTTAAAAGGGGAAGCCTAATTATTTATTTAAATAATTGTTGAAAATGAAACCTTTGTGAAAGGGTGTGATGATTTGGAAACCACCCCTTAAAATGTATATAAATCATTCATGTGAAACTTGGAAAAGGGGACATGAAAAAAAAGAGGAAAATCAAGTGGAGCAAATTGGGGGAATAGGGTTTCAAGGTTAGCAGGCTATGAGTAGGACGGAGAAGGGGCACTCCTACAGTGGGTGGCCAACCTGGGGTACAAGTGTGTGCACTCAGGACGGTCCTAGCCAGGGCATGGTTTTGTGGCACGAGTGTTGAGCATTGTTCCGGTGGAACCAGCACTCGTGTAGAGCAGCCAAGTCTGCTTTCCTCCCAGACTACTCATAGACGGAAGAGGTTGAACCAAGGACCGTTCCAGCAATAGTTGAGGGTTTCTTCTGCACATTTCAAAGATAAGTATTAATGTTTTATTAATCATCTGAGCAATGAAGTGTTTGAGTTTATTGAATTAATAATTTATTGACAACATCATTGAACATATTTGAACACAATTTGTTGATCAGTTTATTATATACAATTTAAACTTCAAAGTCTTTAATTGAGCTTTAAATATTATACTAAAATTTGCACATAAAAGTTTTAGAATTCATCTCTGGAAATCAATTTAAATCATTGCATTTTAAATTTGGGAGTTAGTTTCATTTCATTTGGCATCAGAGCCTTGCGATACAATTACCTGGTTGCATTTAGATATGTTAAATTAAAAACATTATAGTAGATGTGTTTATTTTGTAAATAGATATATTAAATTAAAACCATCATAATAATTTAAAATTAAATTGCATTTATTTTTCTCCAAAAATAGATATATTGAATGAAACATTATAGTAGATTTAATCAATTAGTTATTATGCTCAATAAGAAAAATATATATGCTGGAGTAATTCATTTAAATAAATCAAATTTTAACCAATTTAGGGTTTCCATAAAATAGTGATCTTTTACTTAATGATTAAATTTTTACCCTTTCAATTGTTATAGGCGTAATTTAATTTCACTAGAAATTGATCAATCATTTTACCTTTTGATTTCCTCCCATGTGAAATTGGACTTTCTGTAAATAAATGGAATATTAAAATCACATAATTTTACCTTTTGATCTTGGAATCTTTGAAATCATGAATTTTTCAGAAAATCCTTCTAAATGATTCAGCACCATTCAAAATTATCATTGAAAAATAAGGTTGAAATTGCTTGGTGTAGTTTTGAAATAACGCCCAACAACAATTCTTACTTTCCATAATTTTACTCACAAATTCTATGATCGGCAGCACCTCTGCCTAAACCAATAGTCACGGCCTCCAAATTCATCATTGTAAATTATCTACTGCAAATTACCATTGACTCATAAATTATTTACTAAAAATTACCATCAATTCAAAATAATTCTTAATAATTAGTATTAATGTAAACCATTTGACGCTCGTATAGCGAGCTCTCATAAATTAGTCCCATGAATTGCTAGCACTGTTACATGAGTGACGCACTCAACAGTCCATCAATTTCTTGAGAGTTTTATGTTATCTCAGCCAATCCGTTTTGTATTTACCATTGCTTCCTCACACTGCCATGTTGTTGTAGCGCCTCATTCTGCTGTGCACGTGCCTTTTTGTGTGAATTACTTTTCTTCTGGAGTGAGCCATCAAACAAATCGTCTGCCTTTCCTATACTTTTTCTATAGTTGTCTCAATATCTAACCCATTTTGGGGCACTCCTGTTCAGCCTTGGACACCCGAATTTGCTATCAAGAATATTAAGCGCTCTCATCTCTGCATTAAATTACATTGATACCCAGCTGTAAATTAGTTTGTATATCATTCTACAAACTCACACCCCCTCTGTAAGCTTTTCTTCAAGCGATGTGTTGTATTCACTGTCCTCTATAATTAATAATTATTTCTCATTGATGACTGTATGTTATAATTGGGGGCCATGCATGGCTCCTGCGTGCAGGCCTATTTTTCTTAGATTGTTCCATTTAGTATCTCCACTAGCCTGTGGCTGTTTATAATGCTCCGTTTGGTGCTAGCTATTTACTCTTGCTTGAGGAATTTTGTCAAATGGTTTAGGTGCTTTTTCGTTGCTTCCACACATCCTTAGTGTTGTTTCTAAGCTCACTTTTAGGCACGGGCAAAGAGGTATGCATAAGAGGGATATATAGGTATTCATAAGAGTTTGTATGTGGTTTCCTACTCCAAACTGCAAATTATATTTAGCTTGGGTTCAATGTCTGCACTTTGGACTTTGCAGTTGGAAGTGTTTGCTACTTTTGCTGCTATGATGCACCTTATCTGTGATTTTGTTTATTGTTGACATGTAATCTGACTATGTGGTATTAGGTTGGCAATGATTATGTATATATGGTGTGATGTTTAGGCATTAAGGTATATTTTTCATTTTATGTATGTAATCATTTTATAATCTAAAATTGTAGCACTCAAAACAGCGTTATGACCTTAGTATATATATAAATGCATAAAAATGAAACACAAATAAATATACATTTATTCGTATGATATTAATATTTAGATGATTGTTTTTCGATATTTAGAAGTTAACAAAGTAAATAGGAATACATACTGAGTTGGAAAAAGCTCACTTGTTGTGATAGTTTTTGATATTATGGGATAAGTGGATTTTGAAGGGATCCATAACCCTTTACAACAAGAAAAGCCAGGCTGCAGAAAGGACAGCCTGCAGCCAACAAGAAGCAAGCGCCCAAACAAAACTCATCAAGATTTACAATTAGCACTTTTCTTGTGGGAGAGAAGAGTCATGTCGAAAGAAGGCCGTGAAGATTTATCTTTTTTACCCTTGACTGTAATCCATCCTTCTTCCACCTACGCAACCAAACTATGCCAGACCTTCTTAATATTTTCATGGTGATGAAAGCCATCAGTCAAACACTTGGGGTTGTCCACATGACTGCAAAGAATAGCTCCCCCAGGGGAGGAAGGAGAAACCCCAACAGTCGAAACCCCATCAACCTGTGAATCAGAAGCCCCAGTGGAGGAAGGAGAAACCCCAGCAATCGAGACCCCAACAACCTGTGAATCAGAAGCCCTAGCAACTTGTGAATCAGAAACCCCAATAGTCGAAACCCTAGCAACCTGTGAATCAGAAGCCCTAGCGGGGGAAGGAGAAACCCCAGCAAACGAGACCCCAGCAACCTGTGAATCAGAGGCCCCAGCAACTTGTGAATCAAAAACCACCTCAGAGAAGCTCCTTAGCTGATCAGATTTCTTCTCAACCATGTAATGTTGTTGAGAAGCGCCATTCCACCAAGTAGTAGTCTTTTTCTTCTTCTCGAATCCGCATTGCGCAGCAGCATGTCCAGTTTTGAAGCATCTTCTACAGCAGAAAGGGACCCCTCATAATCCAACGATTGGGTCCAAGACCCCTTAGAACATTTTAAGAGAACCTCAGCAGGCAGTCCTTTTGAGACATCAATTTCAATAAGTATTCGGGCAAAGGTAGAGTGATAAAGATCAAAAGATTCATTGTCCACAAGTAAGAAATCACCTAGGGCATCCCCAACCTCCTCCAGGAGAGAGTCATTCCAAAGGTGAAGAGGGAGATTAGGCAAACGAATCCAAATCAGGATTTTATTGAAGGTTTCAAAAGATGGGTTAAAGTTAGAGTGCCAAGGTTTAATCATCAGAAGATATTTGTCCTCCCAGCTGAAGAAATTATCACACAATATTTTGTCTCTATCTAAGGTATTTTCAAACTTAGCAACAAAAAAACATTTAGCCATTGGGAAGATGTGGACTTTACCAGTGATGAGGTGCTCCCATTCATTGGTGATCCAAGAGTGCAGCTGAGGAAGGCTTGGCCAAAAGCCCCTAAACCGACAGATCACCCCTTGAGCAGAAAGCTCTGCAACACTATCACTTATTTCTTCTACTAACTCATCCTTAATCTTCACTGTGATGGAGTTTTTCACAGGGATGAAACCACCAAAACTCTGCCTAATATTCTTATATGATTTAGGTGCACGCATAGATGAGCCAACACCCTTGATACTCTTACCAGATCCAGTTCTGACGCCAGCGCCAACACCTCCAGCCCCAGCGCCAACACCAGAACCATCCCCGGCGCCAACACCCTTGAAACTCTTACCAGATCCAACCTCGACGCTAGCACCAACACCAGCCACAGAACCAACACCTCCAGCCCCAGTGCTAGCACCAGAACCAGTCCTGACGCCAGCACCAGCCCCAGCCCCGACGCCAACACCCACTCCAGCGACCCTGAGAACCTTACCAGAAACAGAAAACTCCCTTGTCGGCCCAATATTCCCACCCGGAGCAGAGAACTCCCCAATCGGCACAATTTTCCTGCATGTAGTCATTTCAAAAAAATTTATTATAGAAGATAAGTTTAAATGAACTTTGGTTCCATGATTTTCGTTGCTTCAATCACATCACAAAAAATTATTGTGATAGTTAATTTAATAGGGGAAAATTATTTACTTGTTTTTAGATAATTGTAAAGACGGTTTAAACAAATGGTTAGGACGTGAAATTATTACTTAAAGGTGGGAATTTTGGAAATAAGTATTTATGGTATTTAAGAGAGTTGCAATATATATGTTATGTACTTTTTGAAAAGATGGTTTCTTTATGTGTTTAGAATATACATTTCTAGCTAATGAGACTTAGATTTGCAATTACTAATGTTTGTTTGGCTTGTGCCTATTTTGAGAAAATAACTATACCATGCTTGACATGTCTGATTAAAATTAACAATATGACTTCTTACATATATCTATGTTAAGAGCATTGTGGGCCCATTACCCACAGGTCCTAGGTAAAATCATTTTCACATCATAATTTTTTTTGAAAATATCATCTTGTATTAATAACACAATATTTGGTTCTCTTAGCTTTAGACATGGGGACATGTCAAATTTTACAAGGGGAGAAACCACCTCTAATTTTTAAATGGTTGTAGTTATGGCATATATGTGGGTTAGATTGACCAAATATAAGTTGTCACATTATATTTATTAGAATAAGTCCTCTTGAATTATTTGTGCCGAAACAACACATAGCCTTAAAATTAATAGCTATCCTTGATTTGCACCATATTTTAGCTTCTTGATTAAGTAAAACAAATAGATGGTTGTATCATTTTACAATACTATAATTTTTCTTGAGTTTAAATAGTATGAAATCACTTTGTATGGAATTCTCGAAGGGTTAGTTGTAGCTATGATAAAAAAAAAAAAAAATTAAAAAAAAACAATGAAAAATAGCACTAGTTGATTAGTGTCTAGTTAAATCCATATTTTCAATTTCAATAAAAATACAAGTAAAAAACCATGATAGTTCAAATGAAGATGCCTATTATATAACTCATCCTAGAATGGATTTTACTTAATATACTTGAACCTTTGGGTCATAAGTCATCTTATAAGCATAGACTCAATTAGACTTTTATATCTAGACAAATCATGACCTTGTGCCATAGATGTGAAGTCATAGTGATCTCCTTCCTATACTTAAGGGTTTCTTGATTTTGTGATCTTTCATTTGTTGAAGATTGTGAATTTGAATAGATTAAACATGGTATTTTAAGAATTAAACAATACTTTCAATATCTAACATAGTATCAAAGATTGTGGATTTTATAGTATTAATATTATGGATCATATTTCAACTTAGAAGTTGTGAAATAATAGTAAAATCCTACTCCAGTGATTTCCCCCTTGTTTACAAAAAAAACTCTTCATAAGATAAATGATGCAATAATTCACTTTAGAATTAATTATGGGAATAATAGTTAAGCCCAACTCTTTCCTTTAAGAGGTAAATGGTGATCTACCCACCCTTTGTTCATTATATAAATATGCGTATACACATTGTTATTACAAGAATGTAAGAGGTTCCTAAATAGTGTTTCAGGCAAGCAAGTCTTCAAATTTATATGATCCTATTGTCAAGTAGTATCTTAATACACTATTGCCCACTTAATATAGCCTTGAATCAGAATCATCTCATGGACCATGGGCTTTGATGTGTCAAAAATAATAAGGGAATGGCTACCTATAGACATCAAGTGCATTTTAGTTTTATTCTAGATGGGTGCACACTAGTTACATTAAATGAAGGATTAGTTCTAGTGTTTATCTATGAAGTTTCCTATGTATATTAATAATTTACTATTGATATTCCAAGAAATATTACCATGTATTATTCTATTGTACTTTGATATTGGACTTGATCAACCCAATAACTTTGTACATGTGTCTTATAGACTATTGTATTTATTTTCATTCAATTATACTTGACATATGAAAAAGAAGATACTCATGTAGTCCGGAATGCATGATTATCATCTTAGAATGTATTTTGAGTGTATTAATTTTATAGTTCAAGGATGAGTGACTACATAGTATGGGATATGTATGTCATTTGAATAGGTATATGTTATGTCAACACATGATAATAATTTTGTAAATTTAATGTTGAAGTTACATGTAAGTGATTAAAATATCTATATTAAAGAAAATTGATAAGGTTGAAATATGTGTGAGTAAACACATAAAATACCATTAGTTTCTTTCATTGTAAATATGTGTGTATATATATAGCTCTTGTCATTGCAAAAAATGTTTTTCTTGTAATACTTGTTAACTTAAAATACAATTGGAATAGGGAGATATCTATGAACTAAGAGAAGAAAAGGATATAGATGAAGTAAATATATACAAATTATTATGAAGAATGGTTATGCTCAATATCATTTTCTTCAATTATTGATTATGTGTTTTTTGAGTTGTGATGTAGATTTATCTCATGCTACTGAGGACAGCAGTTAATTTACAGGGGGAGAATTGTTATGTGACTTTTTCCCCAAGAGAAAATAAATCTATTAAATAACCCTTTATAATTAAAAAGGGGGAGAAAAATAAAGGATATTATAATCCTTTGGTAAAAAGAGAGATTAAAGAATATGAATAAACATTCTTTAAAAAGGGAAGCCTAATTATTTATTTAAATAATTGTTGAAAATGAAACCTTTGTGAAAGGGTGTGATGATTTGGAAACCACCCCTTAAAATGTATATAAATCATTCGTGTGAAACTTGGAAAAGGGGACATGAAAAAAAAGAGGAAAATCAAGTGGAGCAAATTGGGGGAATAGGGTTTCAAGGTTAGCAGGGTGTGAGTAGGACGGAGAAGGGGCACTCCTACAGTGGGTGTCCAACCTGGGGTACAAGTGCGTGCACTCAGGACGGTCCTGGCCAGGGCATGGTTTTGTGGCACGAGTGTTGAGCATTGTTCCGGTGGAACCAGCACTCGTGTAGAGCAGCCAAGTCTGCTTTCCTCCCAGACTACTCACAGACGGAAGAGGCTGAACCAAGGACCATTCCAGCAATAGTTGAAGGTTTCTTCTGCACATTTCAAAGATAAGTATTAATGTTTTATTAATCATCTGAGCAATGAAGTGTTTGAGTTTATTGAATTAATAATTTATTGACAACAGGATTGAACATATTTGAACACAATTTGTTGATCAGTTTATTATATACAATTTAAACTTCAAAGTCTTTAATTGAGCTTTAAATATTATACTAAAATTTGTACATAAAAGTTTTAGAATTCATCTCTGGAAATCAATTTAAATCATTACATTTTAAATTTAGGAGTTAGTTTCATTTCACAAATATTGACAAAATTTTAGTCCGAAAAAAGGTGAATCTGTATTTCCCCCAAAAATCTGAGAATCCTGAACAACAAATGCTAGAATTTTGGCAAAAGAAATTGAAACGGAAAGTCGAAATAGTTTAAAACAGAGCTTGAAAACGATTTTACTACTGAAATAGGCGCAATGATTAGCATCCCAAAAGTGAACAGCTCAAAAGTCGGCAGCGTTGTAACCGAGAAACAGTGATATCAGGTTTGAGGACAAAATATTCAAACCTTGAAGAAAATTTACAGCCAACATGAAAACAAATGAGCATATGACAAAAGAAAAGAAAAAATGATCAACAGACTATATTTAACACTAGAAATGATGAGTTGATTGGATACTTACAACGGAGCGCGACTGATATTTTGGAAAGTCTGGCGCCTGGTTATAGTCAGAGTCTCCTTCCTAACTGGAACTTTATTTCTTTGCATTTAGCTTCCACCTGCTCACAGATTTGGCTTTCATCGCTTCAAGTCTCCTTCACCACATGAATATATCGTGCAATCCTAAATATATCGGTGAGCAGAGGAGCAATCCTAAATATATCGTGCGTGCATGTAACGCCTAAGCTTAGCAGGTGGAGTGATGGCAAATTAGAGAAGGCATTCCGGGCATGCGTGCATGTAACGGCTAAGACGAGCAGGTGGAGTAAATGTAACTTCATTGTCAGAGGGAGACGTTCCTAATCAATTTGCTTCCACTCAGCATGTAATTTCGTGCCTCTTCTTCTACTGGCAGCTGTCTGTCAATTTTTAAAAAAAAATCAAAAATGTTAACAAAGATTTTGATTCCACTGTAGATTGCCTCTGGGCAAAATTATTTCTTCAAAATAGTCTTCATTTTGTCATGAATGTTAATTTGTAACTCCTCATCAACGAGTTGTCAATAAATGTTAATTTGTAACTCCTCATCAATAAGTTGTCATACTATGAGAGAATCTCTAATGATTAAAATGTCTAAGTATCTTGAGAGTTACAAAACTCCTTTATGAGAACTCATATCCCATATGCTAAAATATTAATTTATTATTAAGTAATCTAAAAATTAAAAGTTCTTATTAATAAGTTCTTAATTCCAATGTCTCATCCTCCTTTCTAAATAGTAATTGATAAATTAAATAAGATTATATTTTCAAAATAGTCTCATTTTTTCATGAATGCTAATTTGTAACTCCTACTCAATGAGTTGTCATATAATCTATCATAAAAATAATCATGATTAAAATGCCAAGACTCCTTTATGAAAACTCATACCCCATATTCTTACATGATAAGTAATCTAAAAAATAAAAATTTCTTACTAATAAGTTTTGTATTCCAATGCCCCATCTCCCTCTCTAAATAGTAATTGATAAATTAAATAAAAATATATTTTTCCAAATAGTCTCCATTTTGTCGTGAATGCTAATTTGTAACTCCTCCCCAATGAGTTATCATATAATCTATCATAAACTCTATCATGATTAAAATGCCAAGTGTCTTGAGGGTTATAACACTCCTTTATGCAAACTCATAACCCATATGAGTGAATATTAATTTATTATTATTATTTATTATTATTATTATATTTTACTTTTATTTTCCTAATCTAACCCCTTTATAAAAAGTATTTTTATATGACGCAGAAGGTACCGACCCCCACACCCCCGCTCCCGCCACCTGCCCCCCGCGCCCCGCCACTAACTCAAAATAGAAAAAAAAATTCATAGGCAAAACTCTGCCTCATAGATTGCAAACAAACTTGGTTTTTATTGATTCAATTACACAGTTACAAACTGTTGGCCTTCTTTGGCCTCATTCTTCTCAGACATCCAGACTGCTCCTTCTCTTCCATTCAGCAATTCCAATCACTCCATGTACACCATACACAACTTCTGCCACTCTTGCTTAGCACACCCATTCTTCACCGCATACTTTGCAATATCAATTTGTTTAAATTGTCCAATTAAATAACTTTGAACTCTATTCAATCTGCTTTTGACACTTTTATATTCACAGGTCGTCGATCTGATAGGTCTCGCATGCCTCTATTATCATCTTTTGTGCGCCCTCAAATTCCTTCACAACACTCCTATACCCATGTTTCCTTCCCTTCAAACTAGCCTACAACCTCTAGCATTATGTTGTTTGCACTCTCAAGGATTAGTGTTCCCTATTTATGTTGCATCCTTCTTCACAATCTGACGCATTGGAATTTCATTCCTCTCTTACTTAGGTGCAACCCCTCATTCCTTTATTTATTGTGCGCCCTTAAACTTGAGTTTGATTCCTTCTTTGTATCTACGCACCCCCTATCTTCGCCTCCTCTCTGTATTAAGTTTTTAAAAGAGAAAGCTTGTTGTCATGGCACCACGCCCAATCAACTTCTTTGCAGCTTTTCGTCTTCTCCCTAAGCTTCATCGCGTGCCCTTCCAATCTCTGTTGCCTTCTTGTTTATGCTTCCATACTTGTGCTGACTCTCTTCACCCTCTTTTATCTTCCACGTGCGATTCAATTTGCTTCCCTTCTATAGCATCTACTTCTCCCTATTATGCCATACCTTCCTCTCCTCAAGGCTTTGCCCCTCAATTTTCAATCAGCCCTTCCTCATTATGCTCCAACCATTGTGTGGGCTTTTTTTTTTTGTCTTATCTTGTGGGATGTATGTGTTGCCTCCATTAGCTGCGTTGTCCTTTCAAATTCTGCGCTAATTTTAGCTCTTTGAAATTTACATTTAGTTAACACTTGAATTGAATTGAATTTATATGGCAGTATCTGATCTAGCGTGACCTTTAAATATATGTTTGAAGAATACCATAAATGGTATCGAATCTAAAATGTGTAAATCAAACCAGGGCATTTGTAAGATGTGAGCACTATTTCAATAATAAATAAATGAGATTACTTGCCAACGAAAACCACCGAAACCAAGGTAGATCACAAACTCGAGAGCAAACACCTCAACACAAACTGAACTCAAATCTAAATATCTTTTTGGTTGATGCAGGATCATGCCTATCCCCGGATGCTCTTGCATCATTATATCCTTATCAAGGAAAATAAGGATTGGGCTTAATATAGTGACCTCAACAAATTTTAGCATAAAATATTTACAACCTAGGCACCAAGATTCCATGAGGGTTGGGTAAGAGCATACAATGAGTAAATATTATTATTCAACACTTTATGATTACCAAAATTTGATGAGGGCATAAGTGGATGAATAATGATTTTTTATATATTTTATTTTATCAAATAACAATATATGGAAGGTGTGGCAATAGATTGCATAAACAATAGAAATCTTCGAGCAAAAGGATTTCACCTAAAACCTTACACATAAATTCAACGACAATACAAATTTTCACAATAAAAAAATATTGTATAGTTTCAGGTGAAAAGGTTTTATTGTCTGAAAGTGTGACACAACTCTGTGCTTTTACCTAAGATTGTCCTTAGGAAACCAAATGAGGTTTGTCCTTTAGCCTCTAGAAAACCAAAGATACTTTGTCCTCCTATCTATGAATCCAATGATTCTCATCCTTCAATTGATAGTTATACACAAGGCTTGAGTTATGATAGAAATTATACTAATAAAAGCACCTAAAGGTACTATCAAATGGTCAATACGTGTAGATATTTACAATTTTTTTAGGCTTACACATTTATATTTTTGGAGTCATTAGGTGCATTTCTTGTTGGAGAAGTCAATATTTGAATGCAACGAATAAACCTTCCACTAGTGAAAATAAAATAATCACAATAGGGTGTCTATCATATAAAAATGAGTGAAAATGTTCAATGAGAGCCTTGCATATATAGCCAAGGTAGAGGAGGTAGGAATGTGGGGTTGAATGACTAACTACCCCTCCAAATGTGTAACACTTGTATGCTTAAATACCAAGTGCATGAGCATGTGTAAATTGTGCATGCACTAGTTGTCTCAAAAGGAGAGTACATTGTCTCAACTACATGAAGTGGGACAAAAAGCAAAAATTTCTTAAGTGGAGACTTAACTAGTGTGAATAGGTCAACCTAGAAAGTGTGATTAGCTAACTAGTTTGATAATGTCACTATTTACACTAACATTTATTGATGTACAAAGTTACAAATATTTGTGTCTACCAAAAAATTAATAGCATTCTCAAATGTTGTTTATAATATATTATAACTTTCACACAGATAACAATTTAAGAGATTTTGGATGAGTTTATAAGAAATAAGTAACTTTGAAAGTATTTAAATTTTATTGCATTGATGATTATTTCTAAAGATAACCAAGAGTGTCATAATAAATATTAACCATAAGAACTTGGATAAATTTATAATTGACTTTTTAAATCGATTTGTCCAAACAACTAGGTTTCATTAGAGAGTTCAATATCTTATTGAAATTATTGGAGGCTATCCTTCTTTTGTTTGGATACAAGGGTTACATTTCTAGTGTGGTGGAAAAGAATAAGAATCCTTTTTCAAATATTACTTTGAATAATTGTAACTTCCATTAGTTTTCTTGACAAAGATCTTCTAAATGAGTCATATATTTGTTGTTAAGTTGGACCCATCTAAGACTTTTTTTTAGGTTGGAAGTTGGTGCTTATTTTTAGTGTTGAATATGTTGAGGGGATCTTCTTAGTGTAGATTTAAATATCATATTGAAATTATATTAATTTATAAATTATAGGAATAAAATGGAAATATTTTGTGTGGGTTCACTCCATGACTTTAAATTTGGGGCTTATTTAAAAAGAAAAAATAGCCACATTCATCATTTCTATCATTTGTAATAATATTCGTTCTCATTGAATATGATTTTAGAAATTTATAATAAGTATAAGAGTGTAATAATTTCATAGAATACACAAGGTAGTTTAAAGGTTTAATAGTATTCCTCAAAGAGATGTGGTCTTGTGGAATGTAATTATTGCAAGATATGCATAAAGTGGGTTTGTTGAAAAAACATTGGAAACTTATAAGAAAATGCAAGTGGCAAGTGTAAAGCTACATTACACAATATTTGTCAATATTCTAGTGGCATGTTCCACAATGGGATCTTTGGAACAAGGTATGGACATCCATGAAAGCATAATTTAAAGTGGATTTGTGTCTAGTATTTTAGTTGCAAATTCCCTAGTAGATGTGTATTTGAAGTGCAAGAGAATACAAAAAACATGTGAACTATTTGATGAATGATCTCATGGAATGTAATAATTGTGGGATATGAACAAAATGGTGCTCTTAATGAGGATTTATGGATTTTCAATTAAATGCGCCAAATAAATGTGGTATCGTGGAATGGGGTGATTGTTATATATGTACAAAATGGTTTAGTTTAAAAGGCCTTGAAAACTCTTAAGAAAATGTACATTTTGTGCATATCCTAAAATCATTTCAATCCATGCGACAACATCTTCAAGGTATAGTTTCAAATAGTTCAATTACCTTGTATATACCTCAACATTTTAAAAATACATATCTAAAAGATAAAGGAAAGAAACAAAACAAGATTATATTTTGCAATGTTCTTCTTGTATCAACTGCATAGTTAAGACAAATTACCCTGGGAAAACCCTCCTTCTCGAGGGAGAAAAACCCAACGAAATATATCTCTTATATATTGAAAGAATAAGAGTAGAAATATGCTTACAATTCAGGCCCTACACAAGGCCGAACTTACTTTTAACTTGATACAAATGAATATAATTCTTCTTGAAATCTGATTTGCTACTCAAGATGGCGATCTGTTGCTTAAGTTCAAACTTTTGTTTAGGAATGCAAATTGAAGAGAGAATGATTTTTGTGTCAAATGAAATGAAATCACCTCCCTTATATACAAAGTTTAGGTGACTTCTTCTCTTGGTCAGCCTCTTAGGAAAAATAAAAATATAAAATATCATTTGTAACTCAAGGCTGACCTGCCTTGGAAATCATTTATTTGATTTTTAATTAGGAGAAAATATCTTCCGATGCTATAAACATTAACACTCCCTCTTAGCTAGGGAGGTATTTTCCAAATATCCTCGTCATGGAATATCTTGACATGATGCCGATAATGGCTACACCCATTTGTGGAAAACCACATTTCAATCTCAAAGATGTACAAGAGTTCATCACAGAGTTTGTCAATGTGATGTCATCATGGAGTCTCTCAACATGACGTCCACCATGGCTACTCCCATGTGTGGAAAGAAACACATGTACAAGTGTCCATCACGGAGTCTCTCAACGTTATTTTGTCATGGAGTCTCTCAACATGACGTCCACCATGGCTACTCCCATGTGTGGAAAAACACAAGTACAAAGGGTTCATCATAGATTCTCTCAACATGATATCATCATGGAGTCTCTCAACATGATGTCCACCATGGCTAGGTACCCCCATGTGTGGAATGAAACACAGATCTCTGTCTCAGAGATGTACAAGGGCTTTCACCTCATATTTCTTTGTCTTAGAGAAATATGCATTATAGCAAGGCTCATTGATGCCGAGTCTCCCTCTCGGTAAGGGCAACATTCTCCACTACCCCAAGCTTGTCCCAGAAATGTGCAAACTTCACTATGGAAAGAGGCTTGGTGAGAATATCAATCATCTGATCATCAGTGCAAATGTACTTGAGTTGAATTGCTTTCCTCAACACCATGTCTCTGATGTAATGATACTTGATCTCCACATGCTTTCTCCTATCATGAAACATTGGATTTACTAAGAGCTTCACACAACTTTGACTATCATAATGAATCATAGTCGGCTCCAATGTTTGACCAAACAATCCTGCAAGGAGTTGTCAAAGCCACACTGCTTCTCAAGCTACCACACATGCTGCAATATATTCAGCCTTTGTAGTGCTTAGTGTCATAGAATTTTGCTTCCTGCTACACCAAGAAATCATGGTAGACCCCAAATTGAAGCAACATCCAGAGGTGCACTTCCTATCAGTAACACTCCCAGCCCAATCAGAATCAGTATAGCCTTGTAACTTTAGATCTTCATAGGAAGTATATCTCAAGCCATATCTCGCAGTGCCACACAAGTATCTCAAAATATGCTTTGTTGCAACTAGATGTATATGTCTTAGCTTACACATGAATTGGCTGAGAGCACTTACTGCATAACAAATGTCTAGTCTGGTGTTGACTAGATACATCAATGATCCAATCAACTGTCTATACATTGTGGGGTCTACCAAATCTAAATCACTCAACTTCTTCAAATTTGTCTCCATAGGTATAGACATGGACTTGCAGTCCATCATTCCAAATCTCTTCAAGATTTCTATGGTGTATTTTCCTTGACTTAGAATAATCTCATCAGGTCTTTGCCACACTTCTAGTCCCAGGAAGTAATGCATAAGACCAAGATCCTTCATTTCAAACTCGGAGGCTAACTCTTTCTTGCATTTGATAATGAGATACTCTACTCCAATGAGAAATAAATCATCAACATAAAGAACCAATATCAAAGCCTCACCATCAACTATCTTGAAGTAAAGATTGGAATCTGCATCATTCTTGGAGAATTCTAAGCTCATCAAATATCTATCAATCCTTTCATACCATGCACAAGGTGCTTGCTTGAGGCCATACAATGCCTTCTTCATTCTACATACCTGAGACTACTTCCCATGAATTTCAAAACCATCTGGTTGCTCAATGTACACTTCTTCAATCACACCATTAAGAAATGCAGTCTTTACGTCCATTTGATGTAACTTCCAGCCTTTAGCAGATGCAATAGCAATAATTGTCTTGATAGAAGTGTATCGAGCAACAAGAGAAAATGTCTCCTCATAATCTATTCCATCCTTCTAAGAGAATCCTCTCAAGGCCACAAATCTCGCCTTGTATTTCTCACTGTTGTCATTAGCTGCATGCTTGATTTTAAAGAGCTATTTGGAAGACACTACCAATTTCCCTTCAAGTCTCAGAACAACATCCCATACATCATTCTTAATGATGGACTGATACTCTTCTGTCATTGCATCTTTCCATATATGTTGGTTGGATGCCTCCTTAAAACTAGAAGGCTCAAAATCAGTGATGTGACTCATCAATGCCACATAACCTAGAAACTTCTACAGTCTCTTACTTTCCCTAAAGGTGCCTCAAGGAGCTGCATACTTTTCTGCCTCTTGCATAGTTTTTCGAGCCCATAGAGGCCTCTTCCGACCTATTGTAATGTCTCTAGGCCCATCAATTGGTTCTATAGGATCAAATGGATCAATAGATTCGGTCGGTTTGTTGGACTCCCTTTGAATGTCAGGAGTATGATCAAAAGAAATGTCCATATCCTGAGAAGTCTCCTACTCTTCACTGTTTATCTCCATGTAAGATCCTTTAGATCTTTTGAAGGCTACTTCCTCTTCGAAGGAGACATCCCTGATGATCTCATTATGTTTCTACCTTGGAATATAAATTATGTAGGATTTTGAAGACTCATTGTATCCCACAAATATACCTTTCTTGCCTAAAGGTTCTAGCTTAGATATTTTATCCTTAGGCACATGAATGTAAACAGGACAACCAAAAATTCTTAAATGACTAACCTCAGGTATCACACCTGTGAAGGCCTCCTTAGGAGTCATGTTTCCCAATATTCGACGAGGGCTTCTGTCCTGAAATACATGATAGTTCTCGAAGCTTTTTCCCATAGGAAGGTCTATATATCCTAATCACGAATCATAGCCTTGGCTGCCTCTACTATGGATCTATTCTTTCCTTGGGTGGGAGTGGTGAGAAAGTGAGTGGCATACTCCCTTAGGGAAATGGTGAAGATGACAAGTCAAAGATGCCCCCTAGTCCAAATAGGTCACCTTCTCCTTGCGAGGTCATAGGGAGATAGGTTTGAGGTGTCGAGTGAAATGATGATGATGGTTCATTAGGATCATGAAAGGTGAGTGGGACATATGGATGTGATGGATTTTGGGGTATGGGTTGCCCCAAGATGGTGTTTGTGTCCAAATCTCGATTATTCACGAGGGGGTGTGTTTGTAGTGAATTGATAAATGTGCTTCCCTTGTTAACAATGGGTTGAGTTGGAGCAATGGATGATGTAATCTGCAGAATGATTTGGGTGATGTTTTGAATTGGGGGCATGGATGAAATTGGAGGAATGACCCCAAAATTTGATTCCACAATGGTTCTCACATCAAAATTGGAAGGGAGTTTAGCCCCTTGTTTTGCTAATTCAAGCATGTATTGTGAGGGATGGAGCTTCATCATGATGTTGACAATTCTATGATTCTCGAGATTTTGGACCATTTTGGTGATCTCGTCTTGTGTCATCCCGAAGGCATTATTGGTGATATCCTCTACTTGAGCTTCCTCTGATGGATTTTGTGATGATGAAGGAAGATTAGCTAGGGGATTGCTTGATCCAACGGGGTTTATTTTGAATTTTTTTTGGCTTAGGTCACTTGAAGTTGATGTTTCTTTGTTGGCTTCCATGTTCCTCTTGTGTTGAGAGCTAGGTTGAACCATAAAATGAGGTTCAAAAGAGAAGATCTAGGATGATTAAGGATCGAAGGTGGAATGATGAAAAGGTATGAAAGATGAATGATATGGATTATGAAACTCTTAGAAGGTCTTGAGGAGATTCTAGACTTTTGGGACTTTGTTTGGATTTTAGATTCTTGGATTTTTGGATTCTTGGATTTTGATTTTGACCTTGATTTAGTTTTGGATTGTTTTGATTTTGGATAATGAACAAATGGATCCCAAGATGTTGGATGTTATCTATGGGATAGACTTGCTCACAAGATGATAATTTGACCAAGTGTAGGGAGAAGGATGCATCTACCCACACCTAACCAAACAAGATGATAATTCAACTAAGCATATGGAGAAGGATGCATCTACATATGCCTACAATTTAACTAAGCACATGAAGAAGGATGCATCTACATATACCTAGCTAAACAAGATGATTTGATGTTAATTTAACTAATCACATGAAGAAGGAAGCATCTACATATACCTAGCTAAACAAGATGATTTGATGTTTGATTCATGGATTTGCCAAAAAGTCTAGCATGAAGGATGATTTCAAGATTTTCAAGAGTTGTTGGTGAGATGACTTTGGTTTGATGTTTGAAAGATGGATGGAGGTTTTGATTTGATCCTATGTGTACCTAAAAAGACTCTTGTTTTACAAGTCCTTGGTTTTGAAGAACATGCCTTACTTCTCATACCAGATGCCCAAATTCTCGAAAAAGATTTGGATTTTGACAATAATAGAACGAGTACAAATTGGGATTGTTTCTTGAAGCTCTTCTATAAAATTTGAAAGGCAATCTTTGTCTGAATTCATAAAGCGTTGAGAGACGCTTTTGATGATATTTTGGACTAGGAGCTTTTGACTTTGGTTTCTGGATTTTGATCATACGTGAAATCATTTGAGACACATGTGTGGGGTTCAATTGTTCTTTATCTTTGCTTAGTGACTTCTTTTTACCACAAACAATTCTTAATTAGCTTTTGAAACTAGATGTCCAATGTCTTAACTTCTTCTCATCCCACAAAGTACTTTATGTGGAACTTTCATGAAATCAAGGCAAAAGCTACCTATTGTTGACTTTAGTAAGCAAATTGAAATATAAATTCAAATGTTTAGAAACCTCTAAGGATAGAATCCCAAGGGCAAGCAATAACACATGAATTTTGTCAAAGATATTTGCTCCCTAAAGGGTTTGAAGTTTGATGATAATGTTGAATGTTTATTTTTCTAGATGTTTACAAACAAGAAAAGTGTTTTGTTTCCACGAACAAGTACAACCCTATGGATATGAAAGATTGTATTTGTTGAATCCCCACTTGGACAAGTCTAGCTATGCCTACTTTTAGCGGATGGTTAGATGTTTGACCCCACTGGCTCCCCTCCATGGCACTCACTTATACAGGGCAGCCAAGCATCAATACCCATGAAACTCCCATGGCATATTTTCCATCTCTACTAAAAGCCGTAAAAGTGTGGGGCGGCTTCAGAACGACCGTTCTTGCACCAACAAATAGATCAAGGATTTTGGCCTTTTCTAAACAAGGGTTTTAATGCAGTCATTTTGCTTGTGGGGGACCATCCATGCGGTGAGAGACCATTGTTGCCCTTCTCGTCGAAATATTCCTCGTGATATTGGCCTTTGTTCCAATATCCACACTTATATAGGTACCAGTTGGAAGTCACTTGGCTTTAGCATGTTGCCGGTTGGGTCATTCCCTTGGGTGATTAATTTTTCCCATAAGGCAATCCCTCTAAGATAAACAAAAGTGAGCAAAAATATATGTAACTCGATCAATCCTTGTTGTGAAACAAAGAGAGAGAATGTATGCAATATGCTCCACTCACACTCGCAAGATGTGTTCATTTTTTTTAAACCCAAATGAAATGTGGAGGCAATCACTTTACCCAACTTAAGATCACCAAAAAGCCTTTTGATTCTCAAGATTGTTGTGAGGCGCAAGAGAAGCACATACGTATTTTTGATGGTATTATTTTGGGTAAATGATTACAAGAACAAAGATGCACATGTTCATTTTATCCTTTCAAAGCAAAAGTGACTTCTTTTTAAGCACCAAAGGAAATGTGATATTTTGATTGTTCAATTGTTAACCTTTAAACCAAATCTAGTAAGTTTGTCTAAATTTATTTTTAAGCCCTTTGTTGCAAAAATGAAAGCTTTTGTAGTGTTCTTTTTAGACAAAAGAAATTTAGTATATCCTAAGAGCATAAAAGGTAACAAATCCTTAAGAGAGATTATGAATTCTCCAAAAGTTTAAACAAACACAAAAGTGTCAAAAAACACTTGATGTAGTGGGAGAATGATGCCATAATGCAACCTTCAACTTCATTCTCCTCCTTCACCTTGATTAAGCCAATCTGCAAAAAACTAGTTAAGACTGCACAACAGAGGTCATAAAACCAGTTAGTAGCCCAAAATAACCAAAATAGCAAAGGCACATGTCAAAATTAATTGATTTTAAACTTTTTACCCTACTCCAGCATAGTGCAACCTGCATAGGTGGCATTGTTTGAAGAACTCAGCGACGTTGTATAGCGCCGCTAAATCTGCACATGGTGTTCTGCAGTAGAACAAAGAGCATGATAGCGGTGCAGTTTTGCTTAGCGGTTTTTAAAAATCCAGCACCAGAAAACTAGACCAGTGTCGTAGTTAGCAAATTTGAATTTTGGGTGGGAAAGGCTGAGTAGCGCAGTTTGTAGTTTGAAGCATCATTGTATGGCGTCGTTGAACTAATAGCGGTGCTATATGGCGTCGCTGGACTGATAGCGTCATAGTTCCCTATAGACACAAAAAATAGAGAAAAAACACATAATTTTGTTAAAAAATGTGATTTAAACTTGAGATTAGCCCTCCTTCTAGCACCAAATGTAGAACCCCAATCCTAATACCTGCAAAACACAAGAAACAAACACATCATTAGATCCAATGCAATTAAGAATCAAGATTCCCCATGAAATCCATTAACAATGCTCAATATAGGAAACAAAATTGAAGAACACAATGAGAAAGCAAATGAAATCCTAATTAAGCAAGCAAACTCTTGATCCCATGGGGGAATTGGTGCCAATTTGGTGTGAAAATTGGCCCTTTCCCAACTCCTATGATGCAATGTTGATGAGTGATGAAGGTTGATCCACTTTGTTGAAGATTCACTTGAGCTCCATGATGAAAAATCTGCATAACCTAGCTAATACCTTGACAAAATTGATGAAGATGAATATGCTTGAGTATGAAATTGAGTATAGTAGACTTGCTCAAATTGTGTATGATCAAAATGAGGAGAGAAACCTCTTATTTATAGAAAGACAAGATGGAGAAATATAAAATGGGATGAATGTGGGATCATTCAACACCCAATGGGCAAGTGCCACTTGTCAAGATGTGAATGGGCAAAGGATGTGCACATTTTGATGAATGTGCCCATAAATGTAATTAGGTGGAATTTGAAAATAGTGAAATGACATGTCAGAGGGAAAAAGAATGACTTAAATGCCACTTGGCTCAATGCACAAGGACATGTAATAAGGAATGAATGTCTTGTTGGAAGGACAAATCCACTTGGAGGGATTTCAAATTTGGAAGAATATTCTTCTAAAGATGTCAAGTTGAGAGAAAATAGAGATTTAATAAATGATTTAAATGAATTTTCATGTGCAAGTGGCAAAAGCTAGAGGATGGGACATGGATTAAGACTAAGATTTAATCAGGATTTGATTAAATAAGAGGAGGTTAGGTGATTTGAAAATTTTGACTTATATCCTAGGATTTAAATAAATCAAAGTTGGGAGGAAAATGATTTAGACTTAGTTAAATAAAGATTTTGATTTTTTTAACTAAAGGGGATGATTGTTAGATTAAATAAAAAAAGGTTTAATTTATTTAATTCAATAAGATGACTTTAGAGATATAATCAAATAAAATGAATTATTTAATTAAATAGAGACCTAGGGTTAATTAAATCATATTGATTAATTTAATTAACAAACTTAGAGAAAGACTTAATCAAATAAATAGTGATTTATTTAATTAAGGGATGAAGAGTGATGATAAGCTTAAGAAGGTGATTCAGATCAAAATGATGTTAGGAATTAGGATCAAGCATGTAATGTCAATCAATACATTTTACATGTCTATAGTAAGGGATTGTTTGGATGGATAGAAAGATAAAGATGGTGAGATGGAAGGGATTGTTTGGATGGATAGGAAGATAAGGATGGGGAGATGGAAGGGATGATAGGATTGGCGAATGATGTCTCCAAGGACTATGTCACAAAGAAGGAGATGCCCCGCTCTAGATATGTCATGTATGATGAGGCAAGAGGGATGGAAGATAGAAGGATGGGCCAATAAGGGAGTCAGATGGATATGGATAGGACGCATGGATAAGGAAGGGAGATTGATGGTAGCACGACTAGTGGACAAGGAAGGTGGATGGATGTGGACAAGGATTATGATAGTGTATAGGTGAGTGGAATGTATGCCAAGAGGTGTCCAAAGCATGTATGTATGTTTGCCCCTATCTATATCAAGATCACAAGGAGGATGGATGGGTTGGGATAAATGGGATATGACAGGAAAGATGTGTAAGATAGGTGAGATGGAGGAGATGGGTGAAGGGGATGCAATTGCCCCCAAGTGCGGGAGTAAGCTAGATGGGGGATTTACACATGATGCCCATTTTTAAGGTTTTAATCATGGTACTTATCCAAGGCAGTCATTTTCCAAGTTTTCACCATTCGACGAATTATTTTTCTTTAAATTTTTTTTGGATTTTTTTGTTTTTATTTTTTTTAGATTTTTTTGATTTTTGGATAGTATGCGGATGGATCTGGATAAGGATAGGATGTGGATGAGTGGATTTAGATGACATGTGATAAGGGGATAGATGGACTCAAGCATCAAGCTCCATATGAGGTATTAAGAGCCAATGTTTGAAGTGACTATTGGATGTTGGTACAACCAAGGTTATGAAGATGGATGGATTATGCAAAGGAATGTATTAAAGGGATTGGATGAGGGAGATGTGTAGGATAATGGATGGGATGTTGGAAAGTGTAGGGATGGAATGATGGGGTAGGTGCATGATGGGGAGATGTTTTCAGGACCAACATTGGCACATATGGTGGTGGATGTGAAAGGATAGGAGGATTAGTGGATGGAGGATGTGGGGATAATGGAGGAGATTGGATAGTGAATTTTAGGACATAAGGACCCAAAATGGATTTAGGAGATGAAGGGTGAATATGATTAGCTTTTGGATTAGCAACTTTGGATATTGTTATGGATTTTTCATTTGAAGGCATTGCATCTTTTTTCTTTGGGATCCACATGGTTTTGATTTTTGCTTTGGTGGGCTTTCGTGGCCTGTGGGTTTGATTTGGATTTTGGGTTGGAGTTTTATTTTCTTCAACATGTCTTTTTAATGGGACATGAGAAGCTTGAGATTTATTTGGATCTTTAGATTTATGCATTTTTACTTTAGTATCCAAAGTGCTTTTAGTATCAATGGGATGGGTGCAAGGAGATAGATGATATGGAGAAAACATGATTGGAGTGATGGAGGTTGGAATTTGGGGATGGTATGTGGATGGAGAATGTGTAGATATGTGCCTTGTTGATCCTGATTAGGGGACATGAGAGTAGGATGTTTATGGTGGGTGACATGTCTAGGTGATGGATGGATGAAAGGAGAAATAGGACGAGATGGAGGAGGTGATTTTGGGATATAAGGGCCCAAAATGGACTTAGTATGTGGGGGATGTGTGATGGTGGATGGAGGGACATAAGGATCCAAAATAGATGGAGTAGATGAAAAAGGAATATGGATGGTTGTTTTGAGGTGATATGATGAAGGGGGGATGGCGGCAAATGGTTTGATGGAGTGATGGGGAGAGCCCATTATTCTTTTGGAGGAGGCTCGTTGAGGAGGGATAGAGGTTGTACCAATAGTTTTGGATTGCAAGTCTTGAGAGATATATCCAAGACCTTGTGTACACAAATTTTCTTTGACATGGATGGGCTCTAAAATACCTTGCTCATGAAGGCCTAAACCTTTTCCTTGATAGTTCACAATCTTGATCATTCGCTCTATAGTAGGATGCTTGTTGTTTTGGAAGAATGATGCAAGTCCATTATTTGATGGAGGGGGATGGGTGTCGTATATGCTCGGTTCCTCTTCTGCAATGAAACCACCATGGATGAATGTGAGAGTATTGAGGGAATATAAAAGTGGTGTAGGGATAATAGGAGTAGGTGATGATGGAGGATCATGAGATGGAGATGATGGGATAGCAACATCTTGATCGGGAGGAGTGAGTGGTAAAGGATCAGGAGAGGGGTTAGGTGATACAATAAGATCTGATTTTGTGGCAGTGGATGATAAGGGCTCATGATATGGAGTGATTGGATCTTGAGTGTCAAGGGAATCATGGGCTAAAATGGATGAAGGACTATGATCTTGAGGTGGACTAGATGGGATGGCAGGATCTTGATCAAGAGAAGAGGATATGTTGGTATGCTTTAGATCAAGCTCTTGGCATGACTCATCTTGTGTGGGTGGCATGATGATGGAGTGTTGGAGGGACTCTCCAAGTGGGGGAGATGGAAGGATGGAGGATTCATGAAGTTCATGGGAATGGATTTCAGTGAGACTTGGAGTGGGAGGATTGGATTGGATTTGGGTGTCTTGGATGGATTGGGTGGATCTAGGAGTAGAAGGCAGTGATTGAGTTTGGTTATCTTTGATGGGTTCGGCTGCTCTCAGGGTAGGAGATGGGGGTTCAATGGATTTGGTGGGTTTGATGGTTTCAACAGTTTTGGTGGTGCTAGGGGTGGTAACAATAATGATAGGTATGGGATGGAGAAGGGTCTCATCGCTAGTGACCGTGGATGATGGATAGGGATGGCATGGTTCCATGACTTCAAGATGTGGATTTTGGGATGTATTATTTGTCATGAGTCCTTGGAGAACTTTTGGAGTGAGAATTATGCATATTATAGGCTTAGATAGCGTGGTAGGAGTGGATGAAGGATTATGAATGGGTGGAGGACTAGGATTATGGATTAGTGGATTAGGATTAGATGGAGGAATGGGATTGTATGTAGGACTGGGAGTAGATGGAGGATTAGGACCTGGAGGAGTGGAAGATGGAGTGACATCAGAGGATATGGATGGTGGATTAGGAGAGGACATGGATGGTGGATTGTAATAAAGGTATTGGGATAGAGGATTTGGATGGGAAGATCAAGATGGTGGATTAGGATAGGAAAATGTGGATGATGGATTGGGACAAGAGGATATAGGTGGTGGATTATGACAAGAGGATGTAGGTGGCAGATTAGGACAAGAGGATGTAGGTGGAGGATTAGGACAAGGGGATGCAAGTGGTGGATTGTAGTAGAGGTATTGGAATAATAGATTAGGACGGGAAGAGTGGAATGTTTGATTAGGATAGGTTGATGGGGATATAGGATTAAGATAAGAAGGGGTGGATGTTGGATTAGGATGGGTAGATTGGTATGAAGGACTAGGATAGTGGGACATGGATGGTGGATTATAGTACGAGTATTGGGATGGTAAGTTAGGATGGGAAGATTGGGGTGGTAGATTGGGATAGGAAGACATGGATTAAGGATTCAAATAAGAGGATGTGGATGGGGGATTATAATAGGGATATTGGGACATTGGATTGGGATAAGAAGACATGGATGTTGGATAAGAAGATGATGTAGAGGAAGGATATGATGAAGATGCGGGTGATGAAGATAATGGATATCCCTTGTCAAAGGTAGCATAAGGAGTGTTATTAGGTGTGGATGAAGATGTAATGAGATAGCCTAGAGGGGTAATTGGATTTTGGAAAGCAGTTGGGGAAAGCTTACTAGAAATGATAGCATCAAGGGGATCTATGTCATATACCTCTTGATCAACAAGACTTTCATTATCGTCGTCAACGTAATTAGGGTTTCCCTTGACTACTTTTTTTGGTTACATTGATGGAGGATAAGGATTCATGATGTCGGATGGGATGGATACAGATTGAAAAGATGGGAACGAACAATTAGAAGGAAAGAAGAGATGATGAAAAGATAAATAGGATGGATTTGAGGAAGATGGAAGAAAGGGATTTTAAGATTTGTTTCGATATTAGGAGATCTTGGATGGAAATGGACTAAATCTCAAATCGAGATTTAGGTCAAGCTCATATTGGGATTGGATTAAAGCTCAGATTAGGATTGGATTGAAGCTCATATTAGGATGATTGGATAGAGATGTGATTGGATTAGATTGGATAAGATTGATTGATGAGACAATTGATAAGATTAGATGATGGATTAGATAGGATGATGAAAGGGATTCTAAACCAAGTTTAGAGATCACCCTAGGTGACTTAAGGTACTGATTGATTGGATTAAAGGACAGATGGATGATTACAACACCAAATCCACCTCAAGATGGAAGCAGATTGATTGGGCTGAAGATGATGACTGACTCAAGACGGATGGCAATCCTGAGCAGATGTGGACGATGACAATCAGATTCAAACACCTAAGCCAATTCAGATAATAACCTCTAAAACAAAGTTTAGGGGATTCGGATCGAGAAAATGATGATGGATATGTAACCTAGAGTCATTATAATATGTGTCTAGATGATGAGTGGATGACCTGTAGATGTACTAAAGTGGAGATTACGGATAAACAAAAGGTGATAAAAATGTTTCGATCATGAAAAATGACTAGGAAAACATCAAGATAGATTCACCCAAATAGAGTACAAGGTCGCTTGTTCAAGGTGCAGATTTGCCCAATTATACAGCAAATTTGCCTATTTTAGAGGTAGACTTGCTTGTTTAGGAGGTAGACTCGACTGTTTCCTGAAAGCAGGCTCACCCAAGTCAAAGGCAGGGTCACCTTTTTTAGAGGTAGGCTCGCCTAAGTCAGGAGTAGGGTCACCTGTTTTGGAGGCAAGCTTTCTTGGTTGCAGGAAGTAGGCTCGCCCAAGTGGTCACCTGTTTTAGAGGCAAGCTCGCCTATTCAGGAGGAAGACTTGCTTATTTCTTGAACATGATGGATGGGGACAAGATTCATCTAAAAATGGGATCACTTAATGGAATAATAGACTCCCCAGAAGGACAAACAAACTAGCTAACAGATAAATAGACTCGACAGACAAAGAAACAAACTATCCGTACGGGTAAACGGACCCTCTATATGGGTAAACTGACCCTCCGAACGGGAAAATGAATGCTCTAAATGGATAAAAAAATGCACCAAATGGATGAACAAACTCTCTAAACGGGAGAACAGACCCTCTAAATGGGAAAACAGATGCTCTGAATGGGAAAATGGATGCTCCAAATAGGAAAATGGATGCTCGAGACAAGAAAACAAATGCTCCTAATGGGGAAACAGACTGACTGAATGAATGAACAGATTGATAGGATGAATGAATGGACTAACTGAATGGAAGATGATATTGGCTATTCAGAGAGTAGATTTTCCCAAGAATGTTGCAAATTCGCCTGTTTCCAGGGAATGGGCGAATATGATGGCTCAGGAGACTAATAGGGAACTGGAATAGCAAGCAGAATCGCCCCTTTAAGTGTTAGGTTTACCTAACTCAGTGGTAGACTCTCCTATTGTGTGAAGAATGAGCGAATTTGATAGGAAACGACTGAGATAGAAGGCAAGGTTGCCCCTATGGATAGTAGGTTAGCCCCAAATAGAAGCAAGTTCACCCCTGACAAAGACAAACTCGCCTAAACGACAGACTTAGACTGGATTTGGTTAAAATAGTTGTGGCAAATGACAAAAACATAACAAACAACAAATAGAAGGTAAGACTGACTCAAGTAAACAAAAATGCATTGGTTTTGCACAAAGAAAACATTTCAAGTAGCACAATCCTAAGATTAGTAAGAAGGGTATGGCCAACACGGTTCTCTATCTAGGCTAAATAAGGTGATCTAGGGAGTCCTTGATATACACACGGTACGTGAGGCACAACCATGAACACTAGCTCATCATAGGCATGAGTTGGGAGCCCTAGCGAGGTACTGGAAACTCAAACCAACTCATCATGTCTTATCTAGGTATCACCCTAGCTTCAACACTCCACTAGACACAACATGACTAGATTGGGGTATAGCTTTATCTCTCCCCCCTTTATATACCTCGGGGGTACACGTGGTTGGGATCATCCCTTGGGGTGATGAAATCCCCAAGCAGGTCCCACTAAAAGAAGACACTAAACATTTTTCGACTGGTCCCCAGGCTCGTACGAAGCGCAAGGGGAGAGCTTGAACGATCTAGTATCTCCTGGGTAACACAATTGGACTAAAGTGGACTACGATTTCTCATCACCCAGAATCACCAAATGGCGCAAGGGGATTAGATACATCAACAACCCACTTAACAAGCACAACACACAAGTATATTGACTCCCCCTACTTAAACTGTGTGCCTAGATTAGTAAGAAAACAACAAGCAAACTTAACTAAATGTCTTGGACCACTCGTTTTGCAAGAAAATGTTAGTAGTTAGAACCTCTGGCCTTGGAAGAATAGAAAATAGCTGCACAAACGTTAGCAAAAGGTAGACACACTCACAAATAGCCAAGTTAGGGAGTTAGTACTTGAAAATGATAAGAAACAACCACTAAAATTGAAACTTAAAGTCATTGTTTTACCTCATAATCGCCTTTGTTTGATGCATAATCACCCCTGTTAGTGGAAAAATCGCCCTTGTTCTGACAATAGAATCGCCCCTATCAGTAGCAAAATTGCTTGTTTCAGAGGCAGGCTCGCCCAAGTCAGAAGCATGGTCGCCCAAGTCAAAGGCAGGGTTGCCTGTTTGAGAAATAGGGAGCAGATTTTCCCCTGTTTGACAAATGGGCGAATCTGCAAGTGCAGATTCACCTCTGTGTAAGGTAGACTTGCTTGTTTTAACTACATAATTGCCTATGTTGCTACAGAATCACCTATTCCAATATCAAAATCGCCTCAACGTAACTTGAACTTGCAAAACTTCAAACAACAAAGCACATAAAAAGAATAGACACGTTTGTGGGTCCTATCGGGTGTGCTAGAAATGTGTGCACTGTTAAATCTCCTAGTCTACAATGCAAAACAGAAATATATGCAAGCAAGGGAAATACAACAACACCTCAAGATTAGCCTAGTTCAACTTAAACAAAATGAAATACAAAAGCAAAGTATTTTACTTTGTCCAAGTTGATTGTTTGGTTGGCCTTGTTGATAGTTTGATGTGTGTGCTCTACGTCGATTTTGATAGCATAACGACTTGTTGTAGCATGATTTGGGTGCAAGGATGAAGGGTTTTTGATATGGATGCAAGATGGGTAGTTTGAAAGATGGAGATGGTGAGTGCTTAGGACTAGGGTTGGATGAGAAGAGATTGTCACATCCCAATCATTAATTAGACATATGCACACCCCTAATGATGGGATTAGGAGGTGGATTAAGATTAAGAAAAAAGTGATGGAGGATGTGACATGTGAGGAATTCTTTGAGGAAAAGAGGAATAAAGGGTAAGGTATTTAATTATTTAACTAAATACCTTAGGGATTTAGAGGACTTTAGGGGTATTAATTAAATAATAGTAATATTACTTAATTAATGTAGATAAGAGGATATTTGGATGAAAAATGATAAATTTGACTAAATGTAAGTGGTCAAATTTAGATGTCTACACATATAAAAAAAGATTTTAAGTTAGACTTAAACAAATGTTTCTAAATTTTAGAAAATCAAGTGCAAGAAAAATATATTATAAATTTACTATTTCATATAAAAGTAGTTTTTAAATTAGACGTAAAAAAAATAAAATAGAAATTTAAGAGCAAAAGAAATATTTTAAATTTCTTTGTTTAGAATAAATTTAAAATATATTTTTTGCTTTCTAATAAATCAAATAAATTTGATGAAACAAAAAAAAACAAAATCAAAGAGATTCCATAAAAAAAATAAAAATCAAAGATATTTCATGAAACAAAAAAATTAAAGAGATTTCATGAAACAAAAAAATCAAAATCAAAGAGATTTCATGAAACAAAAAAAAATCAAAATCAAAGATATTTGATGAAACAACAAAAAAATCAAATCAAAGATATTTGATCACAAAGATTTGAAAATGTTTAGTATAAATAAATTAAAAAATCAAATACATAAATCAAAGGTTAAAAATAAGTTAGGTTCAAGTATATGGTTCAATTAGAGTTACTATTAGGGTTAGGGTTTCAGTGCAGTTAGGGTTTAATTATTAAGGTTCAATGAGAGATAAATTAGGGTTTGGGTGCAATTAATATTTAATTAAGGTTGAGTTAGGGTTTCAACTAGGATTCAATTAGTGTTATGACTAGAGTTACAAAGTGTTATTGTTGAATTACAATTTAACTATGGTAAGTCTTATTAAGGTTCAATTAGAGTTAGTATTAGGGTTTGGGTGCAATTAGAGTTTAATTAAGGTTGAATTAGGGTTACAACTATGATTCAATTAGGGTTATAACTAGGGTTATAAAGTGTTATTATTCAATTAGAGTTTAACTATGGTAAGTGTTGGGATTCAATTATGGTTAGGGTTCAATTAAGGTTAGGGTTCAAATAGGGTTGGGATCAGTGTTAGGGTTAGGGTTCAGTCAAGCTTAGAGTTAGGGTAAGGGTTAGGACTAGGATTACTCTTAGGTTTAGGGTTCAATTAGGATAGTATTCTATTATAAATCTTTGGGTTAGGGTTACAGTTGAGTTTCAAATAGGGTTATGATCAAGGTTAGGTGTAAGATTCATATTTGATGTCATATTTGTTGATATGAACAATATTGAGAAAAACGCTAAGAGATAAAAATAGGGTTCAATTAGTGTAAGGTTAGCATTAGGGTTATGATCAAGGTTAGGTGTAAGATTCATACTTGATGTCATATTTGTTGATATGAACAATATTGAGAAAAAATGTCAAGAGATATAAATAGGGTTCAATTAGTGTCTCCATTCATGTCCACCATGCAATATTCTTCAATGAATCCAACTAAATTAAGATTATTAGTGTAAGATTCAATTAGGGTTAAGATTCAATTAGAATTAAATTTAAGTTAGGATTACAGTTAGGGTTCAATTAGTGTAAGGCTAGTGTTAGGGTTAGGATCTAATTATGGTTAGGATTAAAATAGTGTTTATAGTTAGGCTTAGAGTTCAATCAGGGTTTGGGTTAGGATTAAAATAGTGTTTACAATTAGGGTTAGAGTTCAATCAAGGTGGTGTCATCTTAGCAACAGCTAAAGCAATCTTGAATAAAAAATATCAAGGTAAAGCTAAGGCAATACCTCAATTTAGTTGAAAACAATTTCAAGGTTCTAACATAGTGATACCTCAAATTACTGATAGAATAAAGTTTTAAGATATCAATTAGACCATACCTTAAAACATTAGACTTAAAAAGTCAAATAAGTGTTAGGGTTATACTTAGAGTTATGAATAGGGTTCAATTAGTGTCTCCATTCATGTCCACCATGCAATATTCTTCAATGAATCCAACTAAATTAAGATTATTAGTGTAAGATTCAATTAGGGTTAAGATTCAATTAGAATTAAATTTAAGTTAGGATTACAGTTAGGGTTCAATTAGTGTAAGGTTAGTGTTAGGGTTAGGATCTAATTATGGTTATGATTAAAATAGTGTTTACAGTTGGGGTTAGAGTTCAATCAGGGTTTGGGTTAAATTAGGGTTAAATTTTAATTCTAATTATGGTTACAGTCTAATTATGAATATTGTTCAATTAGGGTTAGTATTAGGGTTCAATTATGGATCTATTTGGTTAGGGTTTAAAATAAGGGTTAGGTTTATGGTTAGGGTTAGGGTTATCACCACGAATAGGTTTATCATCATGAATAGGGATTATGGTTAGGGTTAGGTTATGGTTATGGTTATGGTTATAATGGTTATGGTCATGGTTATGGTTATGGTTATGGTTATGGTTAGGGTTATCATCATGGATAGGATTAGGATTAGGATTAGGGTTAGTGTTAGGGTTAGGATCAGGGTTAGGTTTATCATCACGAATAGGATTAGGGTTATGGTTATGGTTATGGTTATGGTTAGGGTTAGGGTTATCATCATAAATAGGGATTACAGTTAGGGTTAGGGTTAGGGTTAGGGTTAGGGTTATCATCATGAATAGGATTAGGGTTAGGCTTAGTGTTAGGGTTAGGATTAGGGTTAGGTTTATGATCACAAATAGGATTAGGGTTAGGGTTAGGGTTAGTGTTAGGGTTATCATCACGAATAGAATTAGGGTTAGGGCTAGGATTAGGGTTAGGGTTATCGTCATGAATATGCTTATCATCATGAATAGGTTTATTTATTTAATTTTATAAAATTAAATAAATAAAATAGTAATACAATAAATATAGCCCATAATTGTAACACTATTTCTAAACTCCATTGCTAACTCTAAATCTATTTGTAACCCTAACTCTAACCCTAATTTTAAAAATAACACTAATTCTAATCGTAACCCTAACTATAATCCTATTTCTCACCCTAACCATAATCCTAACTCTTACTCTAACCCTAAACCTAACCCTAACCCTACCCTAATTATAATTGAGCCCTAGCCCTAATCCTAACCATTAAACAATTAATATTCAATTAGGGTTAGGATTAAATTAGAGTTAAGATTAGGATTATGGTTTGATTATGGTTACAATTATTATTATGATTATGGTTCAAATAGGGTTAGGGTTTAATTGGGGTTAAAGTTTAATTAGTGTTAGAATTAGAGTTAAGGATCAATTATGATTAAGGTAAGATTTTAATTAGGGTTACAAAAGGGCTTAATTAGGGGTAGGGTTTAATTAAGGTAAGACTCAATAAGCATTCAATTAGGGCTAGGGTTCAATTAGACCAAGGGTTGAGATTAGAGTTTAGTTAGTGCCAAAATTAGGGTTCAATTAGGTTTGGGATAGGGTTTAATTAGGGTTCAATTGTGATTAGGGTTAGATATAGGGTCATTTATTGTTAGGGTTAGGGTTAGGATTAGGGTTAGGGTTAGGGATATGGTTATGGTTATGCTTATGCTTAAGGTTAGGGTTAGGGTTAGGGTTATGGTTAGGGTTAGGGTTAGGGTTAGGGTTAGGTTAGTGTTAGGGTTAGGGTTGGGGTTGGGGTTAGGGTTAGGGTTATGGTTATGGTTAGGGATAGGTTTATAAATGATAAAATATAGTAATTTGGTTAGGGTTAGAGTTAAAATTGGGGTTAGGGTTGGGGTTATAAACCTATTCGTGATGATAACCCTAACCTAACCATAACCCTAACCCTAACCCTGACCCTAACCCTAATCCTAACCCTAACCCTAACCCTAAACCTAACCCTAACCCTAATCCCAATTTTAACTCTAACTCTAACCCTAACCAAATTTATTATATAATATTATTAATTCATATAATATAATATTATTATTTGAATGGGGTTAGACTAACCGAGAGAGGGTTTTCGAAAGGCTTTGCAACTAGGGTTCTCTCATGCGAGGGTTTGGTGGTGTGTCCTTCTGCAATCCACAGAGGAGGCTCAAACCTCCTCCATGATCTCTCATCATTCCTTGGGCGTATGGTTGTATTTGCTAGTAGCATTTAACTTATCTCAACTGTAATAGTTGTTTGAGACGTGTGACCTCGGCCCCATGCTAACGGTGGTGACTCGGCCCGCCCATATGTGGTTGCTCTAAAGGGTGATCCTTTAATGATGGAAGGGGATATGGATCCCCTTGATGGATCTCCTAATATCCCATCCAAATCCAATGAGAATGTGGAGGTTTCTAAATCGTTCTGAGACGTGGTCACGGGAGAAAGAAAACAATTGCCACAGGGAGCCAAATTCGACATTGGAGAAGTTGCTAGTGTGCAGTGCAATGGTGAGCAAGAAAAGGGTAAGCATGCCTCGACTTTTTCGTTGAAAGTTGTTCTTGTTCCAAACAAAACCCTAGATGAGGCTATTGAAAAGGAAGATGCTAGATTGATTAAAATGATATTTTTTTCACAGTTGTCAACCCTAATAGGGTTCCATCTAGAAAATACATGGAGGAATGGTTTATTAATGTTTGGGAAAGAAAATTAGGGCTGCAATTTTATTACTGTCGTATGATTCAGAAAGGGTTATTTGTTATTTTTTTCAATAATCAAAAATCCCAAATGGAACTTCTAAGCAATTTTGGAATGTTGGCAATGTGGTCTTTCGTGCTTTGGCATGGAACCCAGAGGCTATGGAAGATGAGGTGTTGGCCCTCTTGAGCCCTCAGTGGATAATTATAAAATGGGTTCTGCCCCGCCTCTAGAAATTTCTTCTGCTCCTGCTTGAACCCTATGGTTCTATTTTGAAAGTGGATGATACCGAATCCTCACTTCCCCATTCTGATGCTCGGGTTTTAGTTTCATTATTGTCAGGTTTGGACTTACCAAGGGTGTTGAAGATTAAATTAAAATCTGGAAATGTCAAATGTGAAATTGAATTACTGGGTGGGTTCAATGCATGTTATCTTTACAGACGTGAGGGTCATATATGAAGGAATTTCCCTCTAATTAAAAATAGAACCAATAATAAGACCACCTTGGGTGGAGGTGGTCAAAATAAAATGCAACCCCCTAGTTTTGATGGGAAGAATGATAGAGATGTAAATAATGAGATGGGTTTTGAGGGTTGTGGCCCTACCTCGCAACAACTCGATGAGAAATATGCCCTCGCTAATTCTAAAGCCAACACTAATAGAAAAGAATAACTCTACATGAATGGAGATTGCGGAAACAAATAAAAGCAACAATAGTTCCTCGAGAGTGGAAGAAAGTTTCTCCTCTCTCTTAAATGAATTAGATAACAACATAATAAAATAAAAGGATGATACTCGTAAGGGTGGAATAGAAGACATTGACATAGAACCCATTAAAAATACAGATCAGTTGCAAAATACTCCAAAGTTAAATGCTCAACAGTTGACACTTCTAAAGTTAAGACAACCAAAAGAAATCCAAGATACTAATCCCAACCCGGGTAAGGAAATTTACACCTTCAATTCCAAATATTTTAAAGAAAATCAATTGGTGGAACCCCAAACAAAGTCTTGCGCCCTAAAATTTAGAGATGAATTTCCATTCCAATCCCTAGAGGATGGAAATGAGACTTCAAACAATGGTGGCTTCCCTTCTTTGTAGTCCCTCACTCAAGAGGATATGCCCATTGTTCGCCTCGACTCTGATTTAGGGGATACCCAACTAGATCGAGTTGGGGGAAAATTGGACAAGTCTAGTCCTTTCACTACTTTTTCCTTTGTATTAGGAAATCAAAAGGTTGATGAAATTATGGTTCCTAAATTGGGAATGGATCTTGTTAATCCCCTGAGTGGAGTGGTTAGTTCGGACAGGTTTGCTTCACCATCGGGAATGGAATCTGTAGATGAGCATGGCTTACTTTCTACTAAGGATACCTCTGAAGGTGAAGATAATCCCATGGATGTTTTTGTCAAAAAAACTCAGAGATACAAAAAGAAGAAGGGGTTGGAGTCTGGTAAACCCTTCCAGGATAGAGATTTAAATCAACATTAGAAGGACAAGAGGAAAAAATTGAGTGGAATTCTCCTCCTAATGCTAAGAGAGTTGAGTCTGAAACTAGACTACTTAAATGATTTGACACTTTTAGGAGTGATAAGGGATCTACCCCAAGTGAACAATCACAATGGAGCTAAATTGTATCTCCTGGAATGTCAAGGGCTTGGAGTCCCCTGACAGAAAACATATTGTAAGAAGATTTTTTATGTAGAAGAAGGATATTGAATTTGTTCTATTGCAGGAGGTTAAGGCCACTAGGTTTACCTTAGATACCAGTTTAAGGGTCATTTGGAAAGAGGCATCACAATTTGTAACAAAACATGAGAGAGGGATGCAATGATCTTGTTGGCCAACAAGTGGGCCCAGTTTGTTGATGACTATGGGGTCTCTCCATGCAATCGGGCAGTCTGGTTAACAATCAAGAAAGATGACATATGTTTTGGTGTTTGTGCAGTATATGCTCCTAATGATTATAATGAGAGGATCCGCCTTTGGAATTGGATGGGTACACTGCAAGACATTTTGTGGGTCATTGGTGGAGATTTCAATTTTGTTGAGAGGGAAGAAGATAAATGGGGAGGTTCCGAATTTGAGTGGAAGGGGAATGAAAGATTCTATTGGCAAAGGATGCAATCAAAACTCAAGTTAGAAGATCCCATTGAAGGGAAAAAAAAAGGATACTAAGGCAATCTAGTTTACTTGGTGTAATTCCCAGCAGGGTGGCCAGAGAATCTATTATAGACTTGATAGATTCTACATTAATAGCTCTTTTTTCTTGGTTTCTTTGGTGAGTCCTGGGTGCATGGTTGAAGTTTCTCCATTCCCCCTCTCTGATCACCATCCAATAAGAGCTAAATTTTTCCTTAAATAGGGTGCCCCTAAGATTGCCAAAGGTAATGGTAGTTTATGTCTTAACACTACTCTTCTCAAAGACATTGATTGCCAAAATGCCATTTTGTGTTTAAGACAGATTAATAAATGGATGCACCAGAATCTTACACATACAAATAGGTGGAACCTAAATACTGAAGGCTGGAAGACCTTGTTTCAGACCATTGGAAAAAAGAAAGTCAAGGACTACCGAAAGGAGGAGACCCTCCCTCAAGTCAAACTCTTGCAAGCAGAGGAAGAGCTACAATTGAACCCTAGAGATGAAGATCTCACAAACAGGGTGAATATGCCTAAGTGCTCCCTTAGGAAAGTACAAAATACCAGAGTTAGAGGCCTAAGGGCCAGAGCAAAAATGAACTAGCTTGAAAATGGGGACAAAGGTACTAAGTTCTTTTTTAGATACATAAAAGAGAAACAAGCTAGAGAACAAATTGATCGACTTACTGTCAATGATGCCACTATAAGTAATCTTGAGGAAATAAGGACTCAATTTTTCCTTTTTTTATAAGAATCTCTTCTCCTCTGATGGTGAGACAGATGTGAACCTCAAGGAAAGACATTATATTGAAAATATTATACCCAAAAAGGTGAATGTGGAGATGGTTGATGAACTTGGAAAGGAGGTCACTGTGCAATAAGTCATAAAGGCTATCCTTTCTCTTAAAAATGATAAATCTTCGAGAGCTGATGGCCTCCCTGCACAGTTTTATAAGTTCTTTCTAGATTGGGTAAGTGATGATCTTCTCCTTGTATACACGAAGCATTTGAAAAGGGAACTCTTGGAAGCAAAATTAACAAAGGGTTGATCAAATTAATTCATAAGGAAGGAGAAAAAACCCTTGTCAAAAATTGGAGACCCATAACGTTGCTTAATGTCTTATACAAAATTCTAGCTAAGATTCGAGCAGATAGAGTGGCTCTTGTTCTCCCTTCAATCATTAATTCCACTCAGACTGGCTTTATAAAAGGGAGATACATTCTTGAAAACTTGATCACTAGTTGGGAGGCTTTGAATTGGGCAAAGCTAACTGGGCAGAATATTGCAATGTTGTTATTAGATTTTGAAAAAGCCTACGATAGAATTGAGTGGGGTTTTATACTCTTAATGCTAAATGCCTTTGGATTTCCTGATTCATTCTTTCATATGGTTATAACTCTTTTTCGTGATGTTATTGCTCGAGTTAAAGTAAATGAATTCCATCTCAGGAAATTTCACTTGAAAGGTCTATAAGGCAAGGGTGTCCTCTTTCCCTGACTCTCTTTGTAATTGCATCAGATGCCTTACATTATGTTCTAAGGGAAAACTCATCCATTATGAGAATTAGAGGTGTTAGAATGCCATATGAGAATGATCTCCTTAACCTCTAGTTTGTAGATGATACCTTAATTTTATTATCCTTAGAAGAAGCCAATCTATCAAATTTATTAGGCAAATTGGATGATTTTTGTCTCGCCTCAGGAGTCAAAATTGCTCCCTCTAAGTCTTATCTCTTGGGTTGGATAGAGGTGGCTCCTAACTAGATTAGTAAATATGGTCTCCAATGGGGGGGCCCACACAAGATTGTAAGATATCTTGGCATACCATTTGCAGTGGATCCTAATATTAAGGAAATGTGGCATTGGGTTAGAGGTAAGATTGAAAGGAAAATCTCCAAGTGGAATAGACAATTTTTATCATTGGCTCGAAGGATACTGTCCTCCTACAGTATTTACTTTACTTTTGTGTGGTTTTTCAATTCTTATCAGATTAATGAAATTCAAAAAAAGATAAGGGCTTTTCTTTGGTCAGATGGTAAAGGCAAAAGGAAGCAACATTTAGTGAATTGGGAGTGATGTACAATGGAGAAAGCTAAAGGAGGCTTGGGATTAAAAGATCTTAGATTGCAGGGTATTACATTGGTTGCAAAATGGGTTCTTGGTGCTTTGGAAGGTGATGAGCCCTAGAAAGTGTTGGTTAGACATAACATTTCTAATGCTACTCCTAAACATGCTAAATTTTGGAAGTCTTTACCTTTCAGTGATATTCTTAGTAGGAAGGAAACCATATTACCTATTGGTTCTAATGTTTTTAAGACTATTTGGAAGGTATGAGAAATAATGAAGACTAAGCTCACTAACTGCCACTTTACCTCAGGGGGGAATGGGGCCATTCAGATCAATAGATCTATTTGGTGGAATTTAGAGCATAATGGGAAACCCTTGGCTTTAATTCAAGGATGCTCTATTAAGATCTGAGCTGGCAAAGGAATTCAATGCTTTAAAAATATTTTGAAAGATGACAAAGTCAAAGGCTGGAATGACCTATGCTTCGAATATAATATCTCTCCTAATTGGAGAACTTATTCAGTTCTCAGAGAAGCCTGTAATAAGTTGAAATTTCCTGTAAAATATAAAGATGAAAGTGCTCAATACAAAGACTTTTAGTGGAAAAACGATAATAATATATTTAACACAAAAGTTAAGGAAATGTATTCTATGCTCACAGAACATATTGATCTGACAGATCATTTAAATCAAAGCTGGAAGGTTAATTGAAATAAAAATTATTGGCAATCAATTTTTTAGGCTAACTGGTCTAAACAGTTAGAAGCTAAGCTTGCATGTTTTAGGTGGTTAATTATCTTATAGAGGTTTCCATTCATAACCTATTTTAATGACATTGATATCTGCAGTCTCTGTAGAACTCCTAAAATGATTAAACACATTTTTTTTATTACATTTTTGCTAAGGAAATTTAGGAAATATTATGTGATAATCAAGACATTTGGGACACTAATAAACAACCACTTCTTGAGAAGATTCTTTTTCAAAATTCAAAAATGGGGAAGACTACTGCATTATTTTGGTTTTGCTTGTCTTCTATTATTCTTTGGTCCATTTGGAAGGCTAGAAATGAGGACAAATTTCAAGAGAAAAGGAGGGTGCTTACTGAGTCTTATAGAAGACTCATATTCCACAATGTTGCTATGCAGGTATATATCACTGTGGAGCTTTCCAAGGACAAATTTTGGCATTACCTTGAGAATGGGTAGGTTACTATTGATATTATGGAGGCTCGATATGGGCATATGTGGCCAGAGGGCCACCCAAGGGTTGATGTCTTTTTGAGAGCTCTTCATGCTTTTAGGCGAGATGTTGCAGGTTGTCAGAGTAAGAAGGAAGACAACAGGTATCCGGTTATGCAACCATCCACTGATAACAAAATGCAGCTGAAGCTCTGTTGGCACTGCGTAATGGAAGTGATGCTCCAAGGAATCAATAGTTGTCTGCTTCAGGCACCTTCATATCCTTTTGTTTTGTAATGTTTATAAATTCTATATAGTGCTTGTATATATATATAGCTTGACATTATAGTTTGATATACTTCTAACACTCTGTTACAGGTTTATGATGGTCCTTTGATCACATGCTGATGTGAACACTTTGCTAATTTTGTAATGGGCTAGTATAGGAGGGGTTACTATACTATAATTGTCTGATCTTGGTTTTTTTGTAATGGGGGATATGTGATTTGACACTATACAGGGGGCTGGTGGTGGAAAATGTAGTCGGATCTGCTACTCTTTTTGATTTGTATCTTCTATTCACTCTATACTTAATATAAATTTTTTATTATTTATCTTAATATTATTATATATCTAACAATATAATTATATATCTAATAATATAATAAAATAATATATTAATTCATGTTATGTGTTGCGCTGCGACTGCTACTAGCATATATATCTTAAATTTAAGATATATAAATTACGTCGAGATATATCGAGGTGTTTTTAATTTTTTAATTTAATATATCTATATTAAAGTTGAATGATGAAAAATTAAACGCCTTGATATATCTCGGCATAATTTATATATTTTAAATTTAAGATATATATGCTAGTTTATCAATTACTATTTAGAGAGGAGGATGAGACATTGGAATTAAAAACTTATTAATAAGAACTTTTAATTTTTAGATTACTTAATAATAAATTATTTTAACATTGGGAATATGAGTTTTCATAAAAGAGTGTTGTAACCCCCAAGATGCCTACATTTTAATTATGAAGATTCTATGATATTATGACAACTCATTGATGAGGAGTTACAAATTAACATTCATGACTAAATATTATTATAAAATAATGTTGTAATCCCAAAATGCCTGACATTTTAATCATGAAGATTCTATGATATTATGACAATTCATTGATGAAGAGTTACAAATTAACAGTCATGACTAAATAAAGACTATTAATTTTTATTAGATTACTTTTTTTTTTGATCCGTAAGGTGAGAATTTTATTGATAAAAGAGAGATTTACAGTATCTTGCTAAGCAGAAAATTTTCAAGATAATGCCAACAGTCGGCCAAAAAAACTGAACGAGGATAGCTACAACTCCGTATAGTTCCAAAAGCAGAAAGTAGTGATGAAAGGAGGAGAGTAGACATAGAGTTACCCGCATATTACAAAATATTTAACATAAGTTCGAAGCCACCAAGTGAAGCATGGCAAAAGCAAAAAAACAGACGAGATTCCAACACCACCTTAGTTTACCAGAAACCATTTGACTATGCGAATTGAATGAAGCCTTCCAAGCAATCCAGCCCATCCCCCGACTCCATCTTCAGTTTACGCTTCAGAAAACCCACCGCCACCTCTGCAAGCATCCGATGCCTTGAAAGAGCGGGCCCTTTGAGATCTAGGAGAAAAGGAAATACTTTGACTGCTTCATCCGACACCCAAAGAGAAGCAAGATCTGCCGGCCGCGGAATGCCCTTACCAATGAAGGCCGCATTTAGCGTTGTTTCAATGCCTCCAAGCAGGTCATCCCTGAAAAGACGAACCATCAAGTCCAGTGCCTCCGCCTTCGGGGTTTCAATATCCAGGAGCACAGCCAGAAACCGTGATGATATACTCGTGTTATCCCGGGGGAACTCATTCCTTTCTAGATGTCCTTTTCCAAGGACCATCTTCACAGCAGCCGTCGTCGCCGGGTCATCCACAAGCAGAATGTGCTTTAAACGCAGGTCCGAAACCTCACGAAAGGCAATTTGCCTTTCCTTAGCCACTAACGAGATTGGGGTATCGGCACCGAAGGATTCCAGGCCTTCCGCCGAGATGAGGATTGTGAACGTAGACCTCGATTGTTTCTCCATTAGCGAGCAGACGACAGTCTCTCCCTGCAACAAAACCACAGAACACAAAACAACCAAGCGAAACCCATGTCTTTGAAAAGACATCATTAGCTAAATAAGAGAGCTCGAATTATTATCTGTCAGGCTGCATACAAAACTGAATAATGGCAAAGCAAACAAATGTCCTTGGCATGAAATAAACTGCCGCCACCGTCCATCAACTTGAAAACATGATGAAAGCAATAAATGGAGAACCACACGGCACGACCACGAACATGTCTAGAGAAAAAAACCCGACGTGTCTTTAACAACGCCAGGATGACTGGATCCTGCATGCCACCAATCCGAATCCAGAAGAAACATAGGAACTGAACCTCCTACCGCCAGCTCACGTCCACCCTGGCCACCTCGACCCAAGTAAGGGGCGAGGGGGAGCCTACCCAACCTCCCACAATTTTTATTAGATTACTTATTATGCAAGAAAGTTTTTGTTTTTAATTGAACAAGGCAAGAAAGCTTTCTTTCTTTAATTAGACAAAAATTGTAATTTCTTCGGGTCGCGCTCAATCCGTCCGCGCAAAATCTTTTCCTTCTTTGTTTACACTGTTCATTTATATAATATTAGCCAATAAATTTTTCTTCAAGTTGAACATCGCAGGGCATAGGTTTTAAGTCGTCCCGAGTCCCCCAGAGTCTTAAGAATTACTATAGTTGAGGAGAGCATGGCAATGCGGAGGGCATTAACGAAGTCTATTTTGTCACCATTTAAGCAACTCACACAGCCCTGTACTGGTAATGCACTGAGATCCTCTGTCAACCGAGCACAGAGATTTCATTTGCATTGGTTAGTCCAGTCACAGTCACAGTCGCAGACACACCCACTTCAATTTTCGCCTGCTTTTGCTATTCCTGTGCGCTCTTTCAGAAGTGGAAAGCCTCGAGATGATCTCAGCATAAGGTTAGTATAGTACTATTACATGTAATCAAATGTATGCATTACGTTTTTCATCCATAGTTTCACGGAATTGAACTTTTAGTCAGAAGGGAATTGAACTCTTGATCATCTTTACATTGCCATTTGAATGAATAGCTGAAAAAGATAGATAATCTGTTTTCTTTATTACATCTTTTTGGTTTAGAAGCCAGTCATAAAAGAGCAGAGTTCTTACACGTAAGAAGTCTAAAATGGATTGAAAGTTGATATTTTCTTGGTCTTGAGTAGCAGAGAACCTATGAATTTTTCATGCTTTTACTGTAAATTAAGAAGTCTAAATTGGGTTGGTACCTGATATTTTCTTGGTCTTGAGATGCAGAATACCTCATTTTGTTTTTACAGTAAATTAAAAAATTTGGTTTTCACCAATGACCAATCACATAAGATAATTAGGAGTGCTAAAAGAAAATCCAAATCCAAATGCTAAAACTTACTGTCAAAAACTAGATCGAGGAAGTAATAGAACCAAATAGGAGGGCTGAGACCAAAATGAGTAAACCCTATTCAAACTTACAGAAGCCTCATTTTACTAATCAATCCTGTGAAAGAAAGTCCTCTTGTTTAAAGGAAACTATAATGTTTCATGATTTGATAATTTATCAGCAGATTATAAAATTATTGTCTACCCAATTCACAAAATGAAAAGACAAGTGCTTCCAACATTTTCCTCTGCAACTTGATCTTTGAATTATATTCTAAAGGGCTTAACCAATAATTGCTGATCCGCACAAGCATAAATATCTGATGACATTATTCATTTTGCATTTTGCTACTTCTCTTGTTTCTTGTCTTAATGACAGATAACTGCTCAAGGAAAGCCCAATCAGCACATGGTCCAATAACAAATTAAACAGGACCTGCGTTGGATATTAATGAAAGGGGTTAGATAACTCTCTAAGAAAAAACTCGTCTTACACTAGAAGATGGCAACTTGTAAGAGTTTTATTGGAAGTTTCTTTTCTCAAGGGGCATTCCTTTCCAATAGTTATTTTGTTTTATAATGATTTGTGCATACTGTCTTCTTTAGGATTCACCTGTCTCGATTTAATCCCCTTCTTGTTAGGTTCTTTGCTTCTTGACTGTAGCTCTGCCTGCTTTTAAATTTTTTTGGCATTATTTTAGATATTTAACTTGCTATACTCTTGGCTTTCGTTGAGTTACTTTGACATTAAGTTTTTTTTTTTAAAATAAAAAATTTGCTATTTTTTTTTTATTCAGGAGATTGGATTTGTAAATAATGCGGGTGTTATGAAGTCAACCTGCTCCCCAACCCCCTCACAACCCCCTGAAAAAAAAGAAACTACTTCCAAACTGCCCATACTGTTGTTGCATACATTCCAAGCATAACATAATAAAAGCAATTCTTCTTCACGATCAACAACTGAAACACCAAGAGGGCTATAGAAGCAAATAACAGAGATCTTATATGTTTGGGCCTCAATATCAAAGAACTAACACATCTACCATTATGGTCTGACACCCTTTCTTTCTACAGGTGGTTCAAACTTAATAATTATACAGCCATTTATGAGAATGTTGTTGTTGACGTTAAAGTGAGTGTTACATTTTGTTAACACATCCTAGTTATGTGCCCTGATGAACATTAAAAAATGGGATCTTATACCATTATTTTCCCGATTATTATCGTCCTCCACTATACCTAGTTCTGAAAAGGAGCATTGAAGTTTGAAAATACACCACTTAGATGCTTATGAGGTTTTACAGATAAGGATTTTATTTCTTGACAGCCAACAAATCTTTGAGCAAAATCTGGGTTTAGAAAGAAGATGATTGGATGATTTTAGTTTTTTTTACAGTATGTAGAGGCTAGTCATCTTCATAGTCTAAGAACCCAAAGACTTGAAAAAGGTAATTTAAGGCATTGCCATGCATAGATGATCACCATCACTGTTGCTTAAGACCTTAACAATACCCTTTTCTACGGTTTTTTGAAATGCAATGGGTGCAATGGATCCAGTTTTGGGTTGCTTTATAGATGCCTAGATGCCAACCTCTCATGAACAGAATGTCTAACATATGCAACAGTTATTCCTGATAACAACAACTCAAGAATATCCAATGGCAACATGGAGCACCAAGATGCTATGTATAGGAAGCTGAATGATGACTACTTAGATATCAACCACTTATGAATAGAATGCCTAATATATGCAACAGTTATTCAAAATAACAACAAATCAAGAATATCCAATGACAACATGAAGCATCAATAATACTCTGTATGGCAAACTGAATGGTGACTAGCATTCATATAAAGCTTAATAAGTTCTTTTCCTAACCATCTGCTCCAGGAGAAAAATCTTAGAGAGCAATTTATACATGAAAGATGATAGATCTTAGTTTGTTGCCTTAGGTCAGGGACTTATTGTGTTATAACTGATGTACACGTCTGCATCATAGTCACCTAGAGGTGGGAGATGGCTTGGGCATGGGAAACAGGGACTAAGATGGAGATGCTATTTTTTGAAAAGCAATAGAAAAATCAAATATATAGGATGGACTATGGTTGTAATTGGAGAAAACAAATGTTATAGAATCAAAGGCATAATGATAAAAAAAACTAAACTATAAAATCAAAATATTGGTATTAGTGTTATAAATAGCATATAGTTTATTATCACAAGCTACTGCCATGTTATATCCCACTTTCCATATTTAGTCCATCAATAAAGCTTCCATGCTCAGATATCTTATTCCTCCTTATCACATTCTCTCATACTAGTTCTACTTTGAGATTTCATCAATTTATGCTACAGGAAAACTTGTACATTTTCGCGCAAAAATTAGAAAAATAAATTGCCTCACAGTGATTTTCTTTAATTCTTTTAACTTTTTTGAAGTTTTTTGGATTGGTTAATAGCATTTGAGAAAAAAAATCAAAGTAGTTTTTGTGAAATATTTAAGAAACTTCCACATTTTCAAGTGGTGCTTCTGGGAGACACATAGATTCATAGAGGCATTAGGAAATTTCATTTGAAGTTGCCCGATGTTTGGAGCATCTCCATTTGTGTCTTTGGGACAGGTTCACATTTGCAATATTGTAGACAAGTAGCAGGAGTAAGGTTATGAGTTTCTGGATAAATACTCTCTTCAACTATAAGTGATATACCCAAGAAGACATAGAATCTACTGATCAATCTAAACAGATAGTATACACTTTAATCAAGCGTTATTCAAGCTGTAACGCTCCACTACTTGGTAATACACAATCTAGAGTCTAGGCTAGTCATAAGATTGCTTATTTTTTGTGGCATCTTTTATGATCTCACTGACACCATTTAAGCACATTGTAGTTTCTCAACTGTGGATTTCAATAAAAATTGGCATTAAAGTTACTGGGAAAATAATAAATATTAAGTACTTCTGGGGAAGTTTCCAGGCAGATTACAAATACAAAAACTTTCCAGAATGCAGGCCTTTATTGAGGCATTTCCCACACGAGGAATGATCATTTTTACTGGTTTATGACCCCTGTATTCCAGTGAAATAATAAAAATTACAGCTCCTTTTCAAAATGCTTTAAAATTGATAGGTAGTGATTATGAAACCAATACTAATCCCTGCATACTACTAAGCAGCATATGAAAAGAACTAGAGAGTGAAAAACATTTTCTGAATACACAGTTTAATAAATTTTTTTAAATAGAAAATGTGCATATGAACAGATAATGATTTTCCAGTACTGGTTGGCATGTTTCTCAATTTAACATAAGAATATACTGTAATAAATATGGAATAAAATGTAATAATGATATTACTTAGAAGTTATCTCTCAAACATTAAAGAATAAAAAATATTTTTTCTGTTCATTTCCTTGCCTTGTTTTGGAAACATGTATATAAATGTCAGCCATTCTACCACACGTGTAATTGACCTTGGCTAAGCACTTGAATCATCTCTTGTGTATTGGCATTAGACTCCACAGTTCTTACCCAAAGCATGCTTCAGTTCTTGACCCCCTGATCAACCTGCACACCGTGAGATATGCATGGATGCAAACTATACTAGAAATCACGCATGCACATGAGATACTTGAATGGCATAAATGGTGGAGCTTTGCTATTCATTCATTTTATATTAAAAGAGGTTATATCATGGGATTTATATAGGCGCTTATCCCTATTGTCGACTGAAGCTATATTAGGATTGCTTTTACATGATTCTATCAATAATACATACTTTGCCTAAAAGCTAGCATCAATTCTTATTTGCAATCCTAAAATAAAAGATTTGTTCAAAATAAACATTATACATGTCCTATCCTTATCAATTCATTTTATAATTACCATACATGTCTATCCTATTCTGTCTTTAGCATGTAGTTACAATTATTCGGAATACAAAGTGTTCTTGTTACGAACATTCTATTGGTGCAAACTATGTGTTTTGTCTTCAAAATACAAAGAAAGAAATAAAAACATTGAAAGTCCAAAACAAAACATTTTTTAAGAGGCTACTGGCAAAAATGTAGTTAGCTTAGGTGCAATCAAAATTTGTGTAAACAAAACTTCTTGCCAATTTGTGTGATTGGTCAAGATGTGTGCTGATGAAGCTTTGATTGTCTATAGAAGATAAGTGATCATGTCAATGGCTGTGGCTTGTAGGCATGCAAATTTTTAAGTGTATCCAACTTTTGAAACTTGATTGTCTCACTTGCTATAGGTAACACCTTTAGTTGCAAATCCTCTAATTGGCAATGCATGCTATAAGAGCTTGAACTTGTGCATTGATACTCTCATACTCTTAATCTTGCTATCCACCAGATCCTTGACAATGAGTTCCCTTTGTAACCAGTGTAGTTCTGGCATAATGGAGTTATGTGTGCATCAACCCATTTTGGCCAAGCAACTAATCCACCAAAAATCCTACACTCAATTGTTATATCCTACAAATAGCGACACAATGCAAAACATTTGTGGCCAAATCTTCTTCAATTTTGGGCCTAAGTGCATCAACATTAGCCTTATGTGCATCAACCTTGTCTTGCTACTTTTCCTTTATTGCATGGCCTCTTCTTTTACTTCCATTTGTTTAGCATCACTCTTTATTCTCTCAATATCTACTATTGTGGTTGACTATGCCTTAGCCTTTTTCCGATGTTGCCTCAAAGGTGGCTATGCTCTATGCAAAAACAAAAAGAGATTGGAGAAATATCTCTAGCACATAAATTTGCTTTGCAATGTGTGTAGTTGGCATAGCCATTTGAATCCCCATCACCAAAATAGTACTTATTGTGAGAGAATGTGTTGTTGCCAATTGAAGTGGTGAGCCTTTGTTTTCGTGGCCAACTGTTAGATTTCCTCATGTTCCTTATCCAATGCTGCTATTTTAGTGGTCCATGCCGTATAATGAGCCTCCATTGTTTTCTATTTGCATTAGATTGTGTTTGCTTGTGCCTTAGAGTTTTTGGTGTCTTCATTGAGCTTGTGTGCCTCTTCTTGTGCAACTAATAACTCTACTTTCACCTACACAAGCTATGCACCAATTGTCTCCTTAATAGTGTCCATACATGTCAGGGCTCAACTCAATCCTTTCATCAGCCCCATGAAAGAATACAATCGAAGAGTTGCAACATCGCCATCCATCATGCTTCAAGAACTAAAGTGATGACATAAATGCCATTTGATGCCTTTTCCTTGACAACCCTTGCACTTGGTATCGAAATGTGTACAACCTTCGTCTTAGATATATCCACATGTAGAATTTCTTTGAACACCTTCTCAATAGAAGAAGGGTCACCAAAATGAATTGTGGGTAGTTGGGATGAATGTAAAACACTATGCATCAATCATGATGGTGTGGAGGCCCCTAACTAGAATCTTTTGTTGAGCTAGTCCCTTGTTGATACTTTATCCCTTAGACTTCATATGCTTAGTTGTTGCAATTTGAGTTGGAACTTGAATTGTTGGTGTAAGCACCAATGCCTATGTACGAGGTGGTGTAGCCTGTTGAATGGGTGTTTATGTTTGCACTAGATTTTGTTGAGTTCGTGTTTATGTTGTAGTCGAGTGAGTTTGTACTTGTTCTGGAATCACTTGAGTTTGTGTGTGTTCTTTCTAATTTTCAAGCCCTTGAATGCAAATCCCAAGGATGGGCTAGACTTGTATGCAATGGGCTTTCCCTTATCCATCTTTTGTGTCGCCTTTTTGCTTTTGTATCCTTGTCCTATGGTGTAAAATCCATTACCAAATTTTCTGAATAAATTTGCAAAATTTCCCAACTAAGTGCACAGGCATTTCGTCAAACAGTTTGCTTGTAATGGTGTTTTTGACATGATTTCATGAATAATCTTGATAGGATTGATTTCTCCAATACCATTACTATATTTTTTTTTCTCAATGAAATTCTAAATAAAATGTGCATAATAGATAATTATTGAGGAGTTTATGAGCTGCTACAGCAAACTGAACAATACAGAAGAATTACACAAAGCCTTTGAAATCACAGAAATAATATTATATTAATTTGCTGACCTCATGACAGCTTTCCACAGTCCAAAAAGCAATCAAATTTGACTCCCAAATGCTCCTTATGCCTCTATCAACTTGTATGGCACCTTCAAAGTTTAATATGGCAGCCTTGAAAGATGTACGACAACCTCATAGTAAGTAATAAATCCTTTTAACCTGCCGCGTCAGCTTTGTTGACTCTCCCATAAAATGTGTTGACTCCTATCTAGGTGGCGTTGAAGATTTGTAAGGCTTATAAGCCTCCCAAAATTCTATCGCTGCCCTTCCTTGTAGTAAGGATGTGGTACAGATCTTTATTGGGGCTGAAATGGTACAGCTGGGCAAAGTCTTATCTTGAATAATATTTTTAAATTAATTTATTCTACACACACAACACTATGTTCTTCTGTTTAGTATCACTTATACACACAACACTTGTATTTCTTGCTTTTTACCGTGCAAGTATCACTTGTACACACAACACTTGTATTTCTTGCTTTTTACTGTTTGCGCACACCACCATAAACAAATTTATTATATTAATTATTTGCCTGCAAATCTCAATTAATTTGTACCTGATATTCTGATGCTGGCAACTATAAAAAAATCTCCACTTAAGCGCAATTGTGAAACCTGTGTGATTTTGCAATTAGCTAGGGAAGATATCTCACCACCGAATTTGATTTCCCATAGGGTTTTTGTCCTAGGATTTTGCTCCAACAAAAGCTCCAAATCCACAATAGAGAGAATTAAAAATAAGCATTAGCAAATGAGCTCTCAAATTCACTTTTATACTTTATCTGCTAAACTTTCTAGAAGTTATATTTTTAAATTCACTTTAATAAAATACTCCTTTCTGCTCCAAAAGACCCTTTTTATGAAATAATAAAATTGTTTGATGCACAAGGTCCTCTTTTTAAGTGTCCATGATTTAAAACTTTTGATTACCTTTCCAACAAGCTATTACACCAAATTGCTTTTTGATTTAATTCATAAAATTAAGCAACCTTAGTGAAATAATTAAATTAATGCACTCAAGTTGCGGAAACAACTAAACAGTTTGGAATCAACAACTGACTATATCGGAATGACATTGATGATATAGAACAATAATCGGAGCCAATCGAGTGATTTACTATAAATAGACACTCTCTCCAAGAATTTTGGAGAATAGACAGAAAGTCGGAAATCACTTTTGAAAGTGGCATAAGGGTCTTCAAGACCCATTGAGCTCACAACCAATAAAAACATCTTTGTAGAACACAACTTGCATGCTCAAAGAATTTTGGAGATCCTCTCATCAAACACCAAGTTGCTTTGGTCAAAACTGGAGTTGCACAAAAGCTTACAATTCAATATAACTAAAAAAATGGGGACATTACATGTGGTGCCTTGTTACTTGGGGCATCATTTTCAACAATGGTGCAATGGTGTGTAAAAGTGGAATTGGATGAGGCACAATCATTATAGGAACATGTGTGCTTGTAAGAAGGTATGTGCACTCTACTCGGAAATCACTTTTGAAAGTGTGCATTTTTTTTTAATGTTTACTTCACTTTGACTTTGACCCACGCCCATGGGAACCCTAAAAGTGACCTCTAAAACATGTTAAACACCTAAACTGCCTCATTTTCATTCATTTGTTTTGCAAACAAGCATTTTCATTCCACATCATATCACAATCTGTAGCATTAATAATTCTGATCTTGCTATGCAGTTTCTAATTGTCGATTTCAACGAACTCCAACCTTCGATTACAAATTGTAGATGCATGGGGACTTACTCTTTCAGAAAGGAAACACATACCTATGTAATAAATATTTATGATGTGGGTACAGTTTAAATAATTAAAATATTGTATTCAAATCCCTTCAGAGACAGGGATAATGTTCCCCATTATAACCTCAAATTTTCAAATATATTAAAAAAAATTCCAATCCATTCAGATACGGGGATAAGGTTCTCCATTATAACATCAAAATTTTAAATAAACAAAGAAAACACAGATCTCAAATTTTAATAACCATTTAAGTATAAAATAGTCAAATCAACTAGTCTCTAAATTTTGATTGTTTATTTTTTAATTGATATTTAAGATCACATTTTATCATCCATTATAAAAAAAATAAAATCATAATCCTAGATAAGAAAACAATATGTATTGCAATACAAACTCAAATTACCAGTAAACATTACAATGCAAAGGTCCTACAATTTGATTTTTTCCAACCATTAAACTTACATAGAGAGAATTTACAATATTATCCTCAAATAACCACAGAAAACATCACTGTGCTGCATTACAAAAGAGAGTGAAATAAAATTATAAAAGCAATATACATAAGAAAGAGCAACTAAACAGCAAACCCTATAGCAGCAAAATATAAGTGTATATAGCATTCTCTGAGAAGAATGCACAACTGAATCGCAAACAAAGTTTAAGTCTTAAAACCAATAGCTCCACTTCAAGTATAGTATCAGCTAATTTCTTAATAGGAGCAATGCAAGATCTGATAATAATGGCCCTAGTTTATATCTCCAAAGACAGTGAAGATAGGGGCGGCTTGTCGGTCTTGTGGGCTCAGCCTACTTCATCTAATGTCAATGTTGACATTGATATGGATGATCTAGAGAATCCATATGATGATTAAAACTTTGAAAGTGTTGTAATATTGAACTTGAAGTTTGAACAATGAATATTTATCATGCATGTTTTAAATGACATTCAAGTTTATGGTGGTTTTGTTGTTTATATGATGTTATGTTATGTGATATTCTAATCCTAATTCTGAATTCATGCTTCTAGGCTGCATATATATATATATATATATATATTTTACATATTTTGTAATTTGTACTGTGCACTCTAGCTTCTATGATTTACATTGTGAGCACACAAGGCAAATAGTTGCCCACCTTGTCTATAATAATATCCAGAAAATTTACTATGCCGCAATGCTAGTGAAATGCAAATTTTGGGTATTCGGCATGCTGCCTCAACTTTTGGCATGATGCACTGCTAATCTATGCACAGTAGCTTAAGTGCGTGTATGACATTAATTGCTTAGGTGCCTATATATCATTGATGCACATGAATAATATCGAAAGGTGCTTAAATCTTGTTACTAGAATTTGCTTTGGGACCCTTGAAGGCTCTCCAGATGGTGTGCTATAATAAGTTAGCACATGTAGGATAAATAATGCACTAAAATAAATTGTGTTGCTTTGATCCTAGGATAGGTGCACGTTCCCAATCATAATTGGTGAGGTAAGTGGAATAATCTAACTTAAACCTTTTTTCTGCTTGCTATTTATTCTACATAAGTTGTGCCAAATGGAAATTTACTCTAGGTGCACCTTCTTGAAAAGCTTCATACAATACCCTTTGATGCTGTGTGAACATAAGGATTCATGGTCTTTGCAACTACCACCCCTTGCCTACCAAATTTTTCTACTTCTCTTCTCAATGGTGTATTCTTCATGACTTCAACCACACTTGCACATCTAGGCGTGCCTTGCTCCAACATCTTATTATAGGGGAGAGATATTAACTCATAAATAGTGTTCGGATTTTTTGGATTCTGTACATTCTCTTTCAAATAGATACTCCATTATGAAAGTGGCTAACTAGAAAACATACCAAGTTGTCTACATTGCTAAAGTATGGTAATCTCCTTAACTTCAATACTTTAGTAGGAAGAAGCACCAATCCATGTTCATTGCACTCTTGATGTGTCATGCCACCATCATTTTTGATCAGTTTCACTATCACTATTGTTATCTTTGTGTCACTGGTTTGCACAGAGGAATGTTGAAGGCTGCCTTAGTTTTCAAAATTGGAACAGCCATCAAGAACACACATGAACTCCATACTTTTTATATTAGCGACCCTAGCACATGCTATATCTCTTTGCTTGACATTGGTTTGTAATGCCTCAATGTTTGTTCCTCTTTTGTGACTTGTTGCATGAGTAACTCTTTGTGGTGCAATAACTATCTACTTGAAACTCAATAGTTGGAGAAAAACTCTAAAAAAATAATTTTCATTGAAATTGTGCTTGTAGTAGAATATTCTTTCTGCAAAAGCTTTGAATTTTTGCAAAGTGAACCATAAAATTTTGACTATATATAGAATTGGCCACCCTAGTGGACTTTGCAGTGGGTTAATTACCAAATTGAATTCATTATTACCATGATGATCGAAGCCCCGATCACTTGTCAAGCTCCATGGGAAAACAAATTGAGTGATGATGTTCTCAAAAATAAAGCTCATTGCTATTTTTGCTGTGTAGTCTATGGTTGGGACAGCTTTAGATAACCTTGCTATATTATTAGTGTTTGTGATGATATAGCTCGCTGTGAATGTAACCAAATCTATTCAGATTATATTCTATGTGGAGAATAAGCAAATCCTAAATCTAAAAATTCTGTGTATGTATTCTAAGTCAGAATTCTAATGTTTTGTTTCTGATCTTCTTATTGCAGAATATTAATGTATTTCGATATCCTACAATAGAAGGTTGATTTATGTCTTTATATCTTGAAAGAGAGACACGCCTCAAGGAGAGACACGCCTCAAGGAGACGCGTCTCATGAGAGGACGTGTCCTTTGAGTACGCGGACTCCTCTTAGCCAACTGATAATTATAGGCGGCTAATCTCCAAACACTCGCATGTATTTAGCAAACAGCGATTAGTGTATGTTGAGTTCGATCAGTATTTGATTTCGAATTTACTCATGATCACAATTTCGAATAACTTACTTGCAGATATTATAGTAGATTTTGATTATATATAAATGATGATAATGCATAAATGCAATCATCATTTATATCTGACCGAAGCTACCTTAAATCAACACTCGCCTTGGACTTATGTATAGGTGGTTGGATGGCTCCACAAGATCAATAGTCTATTTTTCAAAAGGCTCTTGAGCAATGGGCATTTCATTTCCTATTATGTTTCCTCACCCTGTGATAAATGTCACATGTGAGCACATAATCAAATGCATCCTTTTTGATGGTCGACCACCAAAGACTTCCCTATAATACTTTTTGTGTATTTATGCAGCCTTGATAGAGTCCTACTTGCTTGATCTTTGTGACACTCTTCCAATGGTGCTAAGTGCTCGTGGTCTACAACACATCTGTGCAAAATTTCATCTAAACCCACCTTATAAAGTTGCCCATCAATCAATTGATATGGCCTTGCTTGCGCTACCAATTGCTTCCTCTGTGCAACTGTATATGATGGAGTTGCTGGCCATGAAACCAAGAAAGCTGCTACCTTTTGCATTCTGTTTGGTGTTACTTCCACTTCGAACAATTAAGCATTTGGATGACCATCCTCTTCAATAGGTGCAATAACCTTTTCCCTTGTCTCAATTCTTGACAAATGAGTTGGCCCAATATGATGTTCAGTTGATCACAACACTATTGTAAAATGAAACTCTTGGAAGAGAGTGAGCCGCCTAAAGATGTGCCCATGCAAAATTGGCTTGTTCCCAAAATTCTTCAATGGTTGATGATCAGTAAAGAATACAATGGTTGTTTGCAGTAAATACTGATGAGGTTTGTGAAGTGCAACATGCTTAGTTGTAGTATAATTCCAAGTTGCATCTATTAACTTTCAAATGATGAAGTAGATTGGTTGAACTATGTTTCACTCCGTTGGCTACACAAGTATTGCACCAATAGTTGTTCATGATGCATCTAAATGTTCAATGGGGCTCTTGAATTAGGGAACTATGAAATCGACACAATAGCCACTTTCTAGAAAATCTGTTCCATATACCTTAATATGTCCTTTAATGGTATAGGGACACATACATAATTCTTGGTGAACTTTTGATAGTAGCTGGTGTGCCCCAAGAGTGTGCACGTTTCATGTAATATTTTTGACACTTTAATTGCAATATGACTATTGCTTTTTCTGGATCTACTTGCATCTAAAGATTACAAATAATATGACTCAATAACTTGCCAAATGTAGTCATAAATGTGCAGTTCATGTTGAGCTCAATTCTCAAGTGTGGGCATCTCTCGAACATGAGGTGTAAAGAATCTATGTGGTGTGCCACCATCCTAGACATTGTTTAGTCATCCAGGTACACTTGCAGGAAGCCATGAGTGAAATCTTTGAACATGCTTACAACAATACATGAAAACACTATTGGGGCATTCTTCAGCCCAAAGGACGTGACATTGTATGCACAACTGGCCCACTTAGCCTTATCCTCCTCTTCAATTTGTACCTAATAATAACTAAACAAAGTGTCAATGAATGTGTACGCTAATTCCCTTTCAACAATGCCTTCTAGGACCTCTTTTGTGAATGGAATGGGAAATGGGTTTGTAATGAATGTATTGTTAAGCATGTGGTAATCCAATCATATCCTTATGCATATTGGAATACGTTTGCCGTTGCACCAAAAGATCGACCTGTTAATGCCCAATACGAATGCCAAAGATAAATGGATCCACGGGAGGCAGTTAGTCCATATCATGAATCCGAAGGGAGACGCTAGCGATTAGTCCAACAATGCACTCATCCTATTTGATAGAGATTACCATAAGGCACACCCATTTTGACTCATCCACCAAAAAATCACCCACGCTCACAGCATTTTGTCTTATGTGCTCACCCTTGTTGACAAAGATTACCATAGAGCACACCCATTTTGATTTATGCATTAGAAGAATTACCCATGGCTCCAACATTTAGTCTATCTACTCTTTCATCTTGATGCATAGATTGGGGTTTAACCTATATGGCCACTTCTTCGCTAGTTTAGACCTTGGCTTCAACTTGATTTGCATTTTCTAAGGGATGAGTATAGGACTTTCATCTCTTGATAACCTCTAGGGAACAAATCCTCATACTTGTGTAAGAGACCAACCATTTGTGCAAGCTATTCTTAATCTAGTCATCTCCAATTGTTGCCATTATGGGTTATGTTGATGGGTCTTTTGGCACAACCAACTCAAGTAGAACGAAGATCAGTCTACCTCTCCTAAAAAGCTAATTGATCTAGGGAATCAATTAACTCCAAGGTCTTGTGTACTAGGTCATGGCAATGTTGGAGCAGCTAAGTGGTCTATTTGATTTGTTTGTACAAGGTTTAATGTCTCCTTCTCAAGTGTAAGCTATTGGTGACCTTTAGCCTATTTTCCTAAGTTTTTCCCATGGGCTAGTGGGTGTTGGTAAAGGGAAAATAAGTTTGGTAATTAAATTAAGTTGTCAAAATGGTGCATATGATTAATATTTTACTTGACAAATTACGTTTAATTATTTAAAAAGGTGTTTTAAGTGTGTAGATAAAGTGTCACTAGGTTCAATGTGCTAAAAAGTGGTCATAAGGACACTTTATATTATTTTATATATATATTGAAAAAAGCAACAAAAAAGCAAAAACTGGTTTGTTTGAAAAAAACATTGAAAGAGCAAAAAATGTTTTTCGAAAAAGCAATGAAAAAGGAAAAAATCAATTTTTTTTCTAAAAATAGCTTTGAAAAGGTTATAAATGGGTCTTCAAAAGAAGGGTTGCTATTGACTTTTCATTGTTTGCTTTGAGAATGGACCTTGTTCTTCTATTTACTTCAGGATGAAAATTGTTTGGTAAATATAGTTTTGGGGATGAAACCCTCCTAGTTGGCTGCGTGATTCACTCTAGAATCACCATTGTGCTAATTATTGAGTTTATTTTCTAGTTTGCTATTGAGAATGGTGATTTTTGATGTGTTTTGATTTCTCAATATAATGCTTATTTGTTTACAGTGATTGAGTTTTAGTTTAGTGGGATTTGAATACCTTTTGATGATTTTGGTGTTGGTATTGAGGCTGTACAAGTTTCCAGAGGAGGCCGTACTATTCTTAAATGCAGATTGGAGTGGTTTTTTTGGGTCTTATTGCTGACTGGAGGTAGGCGCGTGGTTCTTGGCAGAACTGCAGCCTTTTTTCTGCAATATTCTCCTTGTTTCATGTTGTTCACACCATTTTCAACGCTGGGTATGACTGAGAAAGGTGAGATTTGACTGAAATTTGGAGTTTAGGTAGCTGTGCAGCTGTATCATCCTTTGTATCTGCTGTTTACTGCACCCTCTAGGTCTGATATAAGTTCAGTTCAGACTTGGGTGAATGCACAGCCCATATCTAGTGTTTGGGAATGTCATGATGACTTGGAAGAAAAGTTTGCAAGAGGCAGTTCAGTTCAGACTTGAGGGGAATCAATAGAGTTGATATTTTCAGTCCACACTTGTTTAATTCATCAACATTCAGAGGTCAGTTTCAGTGGTGCAGTTGTTCAGTCAATGTGAGCTGATCATTGGCTATTCTTTGGTTTTGGTGAACTAATGTTGTATTGCAGCAGTGTATTTGATTATTAGCTTAATGTTCTTAGCATTTTGGGTGATTTGTTCCTTTTAATATAGACATTTGTAGTTCACATCTCATGATTTTGTAATGGTATACTGTCGGTTAATGCATTTTATCATTGAAGGTCTTGTTTGGTTCACCACTAGACCCCTCTGTATTTCAAGCCCATTTTGGCATTGATTGGACGAGCATGCAATCAACCATTTTGGCTTGATTGGATTTTGTTGTAATTTACCAGTGGCTTTGCATTCTCAATGTATGCTTGTCTGTTGAAGAGGTGTTTGATTTGGGTTGGCTTTGCCGCTTGCATGCTCTAGTTGGCTTGCTTCCTTTTCATTTCAGCAGTGCATTCATTTAGATAGAGTGTGTGTTGTTCAAACATTGTATGCTCTCACCTTGTCCACATTGGGAACGTGGTGATCAGAAAGTGCTAGGATGTGCATTTGGATTTCCTATGTTGAAAAAAAAAAAAAGGTGTATAGACATTACACAAGGGGCTTGCGATGGTCAAATATCAAGCTAGACAGTTTATGCATCTACAGATTTAAATCTGTTGAAACAGTTAAATTTCCAGATTTTAATAAATTAGTTGTAATCTAATCCTAATCTACCATATTTGCGAAAAAAAAATCAAAAGATGTTAGGGGTTAAAGAAGTAAAGAATAAATGTAACAACCATTGATGCACTCTCTTTTAACCTTAATTCTTAAAGGTTAGATGAAATCCAAATAACCTACAATATAGTGATCAATATTCCACCCTATTACTCACAATAGATGGAAGATTCTATGGAATTTGACAAAATATTTGAGTTAAGTGCATGAAACCACAATGTTACATGTAAAATTTCACACACTACCCTACTTCAAAGCACTCAATAAGGTTTTACCAATTAATTCGAATTAAAGAGGGATAGAACAATTAGAAGAAAATGGGTACGATGCTTTGATTGATTTGTAATGGGTGAATTGCAACTTCCAGCAAGATTGCCTATGCTAATTTTTTTATATTTTTCTTTCTTTCTAAAAGTTTCGACCTTTAACAATGTTTCTAAAGCTAATATATCTACCCATTCTCGGTGCCTAACACTATCCTTACAAGAGCAAGTTGGCTTGGATCCTAAATTGATCCCTAGGCCCCAAATTTACAAGTTACACATATTTTTGAGACTTAGGCCCCAAAATTAAATTACACATTTTATTATGTGGGCCTAAGGAATTACAATTGAACACACTCAAATTGAAGAGTGGTTTATTACATCATGGTAAAAAGAATGAAAGTGAAGAAGGAAGGAAAAAATGAGTGCTTGGCTCATTGTTGCCTTGTTGCAAGATTTGATTCTTCTTTCTCCCTCATTGGTCTAGGAATTGGGCCTAGAAATTTTGCAATGCCTCTAGTACTAAGTTGTAATTGGAAACAATTTTGCATTGAATTCTTACCTTCTTAGCAAAGAGGGCCTTCTTAACTTGCCCCACAACTTCCTTCATCTCTAGAATCCTGGCTTGGAAAACATTGAGGTTCCCCTTTATTCTCATCAGTTTATCAATTAGCTCCTCTATGAGATGCTTCCTTATTATCCTAGTGAACTCCTTGATGGTGGTAGTAGTTGGAAGAGCCTTACGAGGGTGCTCCCAAAATAGGCAAGGAATTGTTTTTCAATTTCTGCACAGCTGCATTAGTGGCCTCCTTTTGCACAGTGAACTTGCTTTTGCAAGCCCTCAATGCTTTGATCCTCCATTTAGTGGCTTCAAGCCACTCCATATGTATTTTTGGATTGCCATCTAGTAACACATCTTTGTTTTGTAGGTCTGCATATGGAATTTGGCCATTCTTTGAAGCTAAGGTAGGTTGCCCTCTTGTAATATGAGCTCTTCATCAAGAGACTCCTCAAACACAGCCATTGCACTGGCTTGATCGCTTAATTTTTTATAACACTATATGGCCTCATTGATCAACCTGCTTCCTTGTGCCTCCAATGAATCCCTCCAAGCCATGGTTGCACTCATCTCACCTCCAATATCTTGTCTTTGCTTGCTCTTGTCCAAAGCCTTAAGAATTATGGGAGCAGGTGCATTTGAATCCTTTGGACCCATGAGGTAATTGATTTATGCAATGAGCTCACCAACCCGAACCTCAAGTTCTTTCTTGGTCTTCTCATCTTTATCCATACAACCCAAGACGACAGACATTGAGGTCTCAAGAGATTGCTTCTCTCCCTCTCGTGTTTGATGACCCAAACTAGTTGTTTGCATCTGGTAGTTCCTTGGCTACATGCTAGCTTCAGCCTTATCCACCAAAGAGGTTGTTACATGTATAGTTCTTACTGCTTGAGCATCCATTGAGATGGTGAACAATTTTCTAGCTCTCTTTTACCTTGGTTGAGTCTAGAACATTCCCACCAGCCATAAGAAATCCTCTGAAATATGTTTATATGTTCTTTATCTTTTCTCAACAGTAGATCTTAACTAAATTGATAATCTTGAATCTCTTGCCGAAATCTCACCTGTGTGCACTCTTGGAGGACTTGATTGTTTTGGGGGAGTGGAGGAAGAGGAATTGCAGGAGGAGGAGGTGGTGGGATCCCCATCGAGGTGGATCTTGGAGAAGAAGGAGGTGAAGGAGTCACCAATTGAGCTAGAGTATGAGACCCCTCAAAAGATGGCACAACATAATGGATTATGCCTTCTTTATGAGCTTCGGTAGGTCTCTAGATTTCCTCTTGAATTGGAACATCTTGCAGCTCTTTAATGCTTATTTCTTACTCTCCAATCTGCTTCTTTGAGATATTGACCTATAGAGGAGGAGGAATTGGGATTGAGGAGGAGAAAGAGGAGGTGATGGAATTGATGTCTAGATTGGAGAGAGTAGGTGGTACTCGAGCCACCTCTCGAGTTGTTGATGCTCTTGTCCTTACTCTTCCTTGCAACGATTTTTCAACCTCTTCATCCTCTTCCTCCACAATGACTTGCACACTAAGAACCTATTCTCTCTTTCTCTCGGTCTTCATTGGTGCTGCAATAGATGAAGATTCCCCTTGTGTTTCAATTTGTGTTGGGGCCTTGGGAGGTTTCTACTACCATGGATGAGGATCACCCATCAGAGATGAATACCTCAGCCACCTTTTGGTTCTTTCAATCACCACCTTAGTTCTAGCTTGTATGGAAGTACTTTTTAGTTCATGTAGAGTTTCGGGAACTTTCTCTATACTATAACCCTTGACAAGAGATATTGCCATCCTACAATAGTCTCTGATTCTTACCTCATGCTCATCCAAGTAGTTAGCTCAAAAGTCTTCAATTATAGGCACATTTACAAAAGATGAACCAATCAGGGGTCCAATCTTTCTAATGGGATCAAATATGTCCCTAACTTCATATGGATGCGTTGTCAAATGAGCTATCTCGTGCTCTACTATCTTTGCATTCTATACATTAGAGCATGAATAATCTGCCACCTTGATGGGGAAGGAGATCCCAACCTTGTGCTTGCTAGCGATTAGCTTCTGTATCTCCACAACCTATTTGCAAATCTCTAGTAGAATGATCTTATCACTAGGATACTTGGGGAGTCTATAGGGTACTTTGTGAAAATCACCCAATTTGATGTAGGAAAAGTTTTTAAATTGGATGAACTATTTTTCCTAGGCAGCTGCCATAATTGCAGCTGCCTCCAAAGACAACCTCTTTGCATAGTCATTCTATTGACACCTTATGATGGCATATACAAATACGTCATTCACTCTATTGTAATGCTTCCAACTTTCCTTCAACTCCAATTGGGAGTAATGATCATAAACCTGTCTCACCCAACTACAGGGTACCTACTTGATTCAAGCCAAGAAAGTTGGCTTTGGCTTTGAAAGCCAACAAGTACACCAAGTATGATGTCATATGGAATCTAGTGGATTCCAATACCTTTGATAGTTGTTCATGTAGTGTACCATTGATGAGAGTGGCCAACCTATTCTCTTCCCATCACAGATTTGAATAATGAAGTAGTACATCTAGAGAAAAAATCCTTAGCATTAGGTAGACCAAAGATCCTGTCGAGAAGGGTGATGGAATCTTTAGGGTCCTCTTGGAACTTATTCTTGTGAATGACTCTAGCAAGCAAAAATCAAAACAAAGAAAATGAAACCATGTTGCCATTAATGGTCTAGGTTGGAGACCCTACCTGGTAAACATTGAAGAACTTGAACGGCAAGGTTGAAAGTGAGCACCTAGCCACAAATAGAAAACACACAAACTATACATATGAACCAACGCACAATCATGCAAGAAAATAGGCACAACACTAGGCAATGGTGGACTCTCACCAAATCACAAGGACACAAAAGGCAAGAAGTTAATCGCTAGAGCATGAGGAAAGAGAAATATCAAAAGCAAATTGATGAAAATGACCTAATGACGAGAACAAAAGGGAAACTTGTGCATAAGAATTGCCATTAATGCAAAGCCAAGAGGTAGGTTGGGGTGATGTCACATACTAGGCGTGAGGGTTTTAGAGATGCTTTGATAGTCATGTTGGGATGACCAACTCCAAAAGTCGAAAAAGGCCCAAGGGTGACATAACAAACCCCTGACAAGTCTGGTCTACAAAAGGGTTGAAGTTTTGAAGTTTCTTTCACAGTCATATGCTAGGATGACTGACTCTAAAAGTCTGATAAAGGGAAAATCCTGAAATAAACACAAGGCCAAAAATTCAAAACTAAAACAAAGATTAAATAAAATCAGCCAAAAACAAGCAAAGCAAAAGACATAAAAGGAGGGGGGTCCCTATTTTTCCTTAAGCAAAACGGGGCATGTGTGTGTAAGGCACAACATGTTCCTCTTCGCCACCTATGTTTGCTTGGACTGCCTTCATTGGCTCATTATAATACATGCCATCACCAACTATAGTCTCTTTCACCATCCACTCACCTTTTTAGAGGTTTGCAATTGTAAGTTGTGCAACACATCCATTTTTGCTTCAGTTTTAGTTTGCGGAACTGTAACATTTGTGTTATGAAAATTTTTCCCCAAAGTGAAGTTATGAAAGCATTAAAAGAGATACAAAAATAAAGGATAACATGATCCTTTGGTTAAAATGGAGATTAAATGAAGAATATTTATGAAAACTCTTTTAAAAGAGAGGTATAATTTATTAAATAATAATTAAAGACAACCTTTGTGAAAGGGTGTGATAGTTTGAAAACCAACCCTTAAGGCTTATATAAAGCATTTATGTGAGGCATGGAGATCACTCAAGGAAGAAGGTGGTTTGGTGGGATATGGGCATTGGAGAAGGGGGCACATAGAGTGTGTCCAACTTGGGGTATAGAGTACACTCAGGGTTGTCCTAGCTAGGGCTTTGACATGTAAGTGTGGTGCATGTACGCACATTCTATGTTTTTACATGGGTTTTATAGAGTGTGCCATAGCTAGGAGGGCCAATGCTATGGAAATCTTCCTAGGGTGAGAATGACTTTTCCGAGTGTTATGATTCAGATAAGTACTGAACTTATTCAAAGATATTTTAATTATGAATGAGATGGAGTTGATTCAAATTAAATTCTTTTAAGATGTTAGTTGTTTCTTTTGATCATATTGATATCCGTAGATGTCAATTTGTATAGTAATGATGGTAATCTTAATGTGATTAAGTCTTAAGTTAGTTAAAATTGATAAATAAACATTTTATGCATTTGTATTTAACTTATAGATAGACCTTATAATATTTAAACTTAGGAGGTAATAATATTAATAAATCCACTGGCATATAAAATTAACTTTAATATATTAAATCTATTCAATTTTATACTCGGAGAAAAGTAGTGTTACAATTTGACATCCCTTTCTGCGCACTGCTGGTATTGTTACCTTCTCTTCTAGTGCAAATTTTGGGCTTGGTCTCCAAGCCTTTCTGTCCTAACATCCGCTGAACTATAATTGCAATCTTAGGCTGTTTGCTGAATCAAATTGTCTTGAGGCTACTTAGAGCCCACTCGACCCTTGGAGTTGAATCAAGGAATTCAAAAGTACGCTGAAAGTCACTTTTCTGCTTTTCCCTTGTAGAGATCTCCCGCACATTTCTTTCTGAATGTACTAGACTTGTGCTAAACCTGTTAGTGTTGTTGCAAACTTATGGACTCACAAGTGTTGATGACAATCCCCATATGCCCTCATGAATAATGACATGTGACAAAGTGAAAGTTTCTCTTGCATATGATAATGCTTGGTTCTGGAAACCTGCAAAGAAAAGCTTGCTTAAGTTGGTTCAATCCTTTATTGAAGATCAGTTCCCTCACCATCCTTTTGGGATATTATGTAGGAAATAACTTATGAGATGGAATCGGTCCCATTCCTTTGGAAAGAAGTTTGTAGCTACAAAGTACTCCTAAGGGCTTGACAACTAGTTGAAGTAGGGTCTAGCCTTAGAAACTTGCTAAACTCAGTGCATGCATGTTCATGCTGAATTGGAACCCATTGCTGTACTATCATTGTCCATTTCATTAGCACTTTCTGATTTCGAGTAGGGCTAATCTCTCTTTGTTTCTTGTGCACTCACACTTTCATAACTACTCATTGTAACTTCTCCAGCATAGTTGAGACCTTTCTTTATGGTTGTGGTGGTGCATGACACACTTGTGCAAGCTTTGCTTGTAAGCTCATAATCACCCTCTCACCAACATTCCAACTACAGCTCCAAATTTGTTGTTGAGGTGCTCTCCCTTGTTAAGATGTCCTCACGTGTTGGTTGAATGTGGTCTTTTGTACCTACAACAATCCTATAGATTTCCTTTAGGTCTTTCTCTTAAATGTGGTTTGATTCCACATAAGTAGAACCTCATGTGGGATCTAATGGCACAATAACCTGCTGTTCTCCAATCTCAAAACTAATGATTATGTGTTTGAATTGCATATCAGCAACTAGAATGAGCAACCAAGCGATGCAGAGTTTCATTTTACCTTTTGAGATATCCCCCTTACTTTTTTTTTTCAATTTTTACACAAGAACTTCACCCGTTAACATTAGCTTAAAGAAAGATAAGCAAACTAGAATGTAACCCTTCACTTTCTGATCACCCAGATCCTAGTGAGGGCAAGGTGAGAGCATACGGTGCAAGGAGATCATTAGATACAATCTGAAAATGCTGGAAGTAAACTATTGACGGTGGCTAGCCGACCACACTGGAAATGTAAATGCTAGGCGGCAAGCCGACCTCTTCCACTTTTCAATGGGCTACAAAAAGTAAAGAAAGTAAATGCTTAGGCGGTAAACCGACCTCTTCCACTTTTCAACGGGCTACATAAATGTAAAGAAACTCGATCACTTATTCAGCGTGAGTGGAATACAAATACTGAAATGAAAAGCAACTCGATCAATTATTCAGTGGGAGTGGAAATACAAAATGCTGAAATAGAAGGCTGAACAGTACTACTGAATCAGCATTACAATATCATGTTCAGATGCATTAGAAAGGAGGTAAACATATCAAATGATAGCTAGAATGTTAGCCAATAATCTCCAATGCAAATACAAGGAACTCTATTGTGAAAATATGATGAAAAAGAGGAAATACCAGGTCTGATATAGAAATGGCAGCGATCAGAAATTCAAACCAATGATGCCCTAAATCACCAAAATGTTAATAACTTGCTCCAAACTCCTCCGATTGACCTCAAACTAAAAGCATTAGGTGCCACTATGTTAGGCATCCAAGTCCCAACAGAAAAACCAGTCCAATCAGCCCTTATTATTTTAGCACACATCCCAAGGCATGAACAACAAATGGCATAAACTCCTTGGGAAGGGCGACCTCAAGCAAAAATCAACTACTCCTAAAATCACCAAAATAGGAGCACAGGGGCGCCCAGGTACTAGGATTCCAACGAGTCATTACCCATAAAAATCGCTTCACTCATAAAGATGTGAGTAAAAACATGCTACAACCATACTCAAACCCGCAGCATGAAAACTGATAAAGAATATCCAAAAGATATCAAATACTGAAAAAAAAAGTTACCCAACCAAGATCATAAGACGTCATATGAAGCCATCTCCAAATATGCTCTATCTACAACCTCTGAATGAAGAAGCAGTCTCAAACCAGCTAGGTACTATCTCTCAAGTATGAAACTGATGTAGTCTAGGAGGTATGCGTTCCTCGAAGCAAGGGTTCTGAAATAATTTCAGCAACGCTTCGTTATGATAAGCAACAAATGATAAATGAGAGCAAAGCCTTGTATTTATAACTTTTCCAACCCTAAATTCAAAACATCTTTTCTGTAATGTCCCCAATTTAGCCCTATGCTCTTCTTTTGGATTTAGCCTATTTCTGGGAACTTGTAGGCTAAGCAGATTTGGAAATTAGGGTTTCTGCTTTCAGATGCAATTTTGAAGGTTTGCATGTGTGAGTTTTTGACACATGTTTGGTGAAGCTTTCTGGGTTTTTGGAGAGCTTCAGAATGAGGTAACATGCATGTTAAGATAATGGCATGCAACTTTGAAAAATACTTTGCATGTAGGAAAGGTTTCTGGGTTTTTCTGGGTTTTTAGAGACCTTCAGGGTGGTGTGACATGCATCTAAATTTGACAACCTTTCCAGGTCATGTTGGGTGCTAGGTTTGTGCTAAAAAAATATTCAGAAACACTTACTATTCATAGTAAGTCATGATACTGCTCAGTTGGTGTTCAAAAGAAGTTTTGCAAACTTACTATTTATAGCAATTTGCTATTTTTAGTAAGTCTATTTTTAGGCAGTGGCTTCATCAGCATTTCAACTTTGGTCATAATACTATTTTTGGCAATCTGTCAGTATCAGTTTTGGTGTTGGTCTTGGCTTCTTCCTTGGACTAAGTTCCATACTTAGTCAATTTTCATGATTTGTAGTTGTCCCCTATGCCTAGTCGTTGAACTTCAAGTTGTTTTTAAAATGGGGACATGAAGGGGGTCGACTACTTGGGCATCTAATGTTTATTTTAAATGTTTTATTGATGCAACTTAAAGGTGGACGCCTAGAGGATGATAATTAATGATTTATTAATTCAAATAAAGTGAATAGTGATAGGTGGCGTCCCTTGGAGGAAATTGAACAGTTTCTTGTCGGGAGTTACAGATTGCTTCATTTGCCATTTGAGCTTACATATTGATACTTTGAGGTGAGTTATATATGTGGGAATTTTATGGTAAAGTTATGTTGCTGGACTGAATCCAGAACCTGGCTAAGAGGAAGCTTAGCAAACCAATCCATCCTTCGGGCCTGAAACTATGGCTACCTAGGTGGTTAATTGAGACTGTGCTTCACATAGAGGTGCAAATTGAGCTTTAATTCTGATGTTGTTGGACAGGTTGCTGTTGTAAAACCTGTTATCTTGCTGCTGGTTATACATGGCTGAAGTGAAAATTCACTGATAGCTTCGTCATGGAATTTATTCTCATTTTGGGTATTTGTTCATGTTGTTTGATTGTAAAGGGCGCCTAGACTGGAGAAGTTTCGAATTCTATTTCTGAGTATTGGAATTTTGAGAAGAGGTTGACCTCTCCCTAGGCTGTACTTCTTCCTGGCGAGTGCATTGGATTTAGTGCCTTCTGTTCCCTCCTATTTTTGGCTCGATTTTCTAGTGGAGATTGGCCGCCTAGCTCCTAGCTGTCATTTGGCTGTGGTTTCCGAGCTGTATTGGAGAAGCTACATCCTTTTCAATGAGTTTTATTATTGCTGGTCTGGTTTTCTGTTCATGCTGTTTCTAACTAGACTTGTTGAATTAAGATAACTTGCTGATTGAGCTCAAATTCTATATCTTTATTGCATTGTAATAGTTAGAGAGGATTAATACTCTAACTCATAGTGAATTTTGGAAGCATATCTATTCTTATTGCAGCTGAAACTTTCATTGTAAAGCTAGTTAGTAGTACTAACTGCTGTTTTAATTATTGCTCCAAAATATATTTTGTAGACTCCCACGATGAAGTGGTTGAGTTAAATAATTGTTCTTTCATTCATGTTTTTTTCCCCCACGAAATAAGTGGTAGAGTGGAAAATATTCCCCTTGTTGAATAAGTGGTAGTGCTGAATTTCATGGTTGGTTATCCGCCTATTGTATTTACTTTCATTCATGGTCGGCTAGCCACCTATAGTTGCTTTGTAAATTCATTTCCAGTTGCTAACGATCCCCAGAACCATATGCTATCACCTCGCTTGCACTGGGATCTTGGTGAACATTCTTGGTAAGAGTTATTTTACAAGCTGGTTTGTATTTGGTGGTAACGCTAATCAGTGATTTGGTGCTGGTTTATTGTGATAAAACTTAGAAAAAATTAAGGGGGAACATTACATTTTCCCTCCAAATTGGGTGCCCAAATGAGGATGAAACATTTACTGTAATTTGCATTTTGACTCCATCTTTGACCTCCCTTGACTTAGGCGTCCAAATAGGCTTAAGTGATATAACTTTATAAAACTCAAATATTTCCCTAAGTTAGTCATCCACTTTTTTCCTTAGCAAATATTTCACTTAAAACATTATAATTTCCAACTAAGGCATCCAAATATGAAATCACTTAAGTCAACAAACCTGCCAAAACAAGCTCCAATAATGTTGGAGATCAAATTGCCAATATTGCCTTGCCACAAATAGACATTGCAATGAACTGCTGCTAAGAATAGCATTGCCAAAAATAACACTTACTAAAAATAGCATACTGCTAAAAATAGGGACTCCAAACTCATTTTGAGCACAAACCGGGCAGCTATCGCAACTTACTAAAAATAGCAAGTTCGGAAAAGTCATCTGATGCATATGAATGTTACACCATTCTGAAGCCTTGTGAAAACCCAAAAAAACCTAAAAAAACCTTTCTGCCAAACTCCTGTATGCAACCCCTAATTGAAATGCATGTCACATCCCTTTGAAGCTCTTTGAAAACCCAGAAAGATCCAGAAGACAAACTGCCAAACTCTTGCATGCAACTCCTGAAAACTCAAAAGGAAATCTCCTAGAAAATAGGAAACCCTAATTCTGCCTCTGACTAGCTTACGGGCCTCCAAAAATAGGCTAACGGTCACTGGAAAGGATAGTGCTAAAAATGGGGACATTACACCTTTGCCATTTCAATGATCTCACATCAACATTGAACTTAATGTCTTCTATGCTTCCCTCAACGTCTCAGAGAATCTCTAATGGGCACTCTTGTGTATTATTGGCCATACACAAAATATGTGGGGACAGGCACAAGGCAAGCAAACTCATTGCTACCCATGCCTCTGCCGTCAACACATTGACCTTGAACTTTAATTAGTAATAACATCACACAACAAATTGTTAGAATATGTTGTCCTTGATGTCAAAAGTGCTTAGTCGAGATTGTTGATTACTGTCATTGATTTCAAAGATGTATGGGAGATTATTGCTAAGAAACAGGAATATATTCAAGACATTGTACTTTGGAGAAGATGGAAAAATCATTGATGATTTTATGTTGAGTTTAATTCTCTATTGGGTCAAATATAATGCATCAAATAAAAGAAACTGTTGGGAGTAAAGGGCTGACTCAGTAGAATATAAGGACAGTGACTATGATTAAAAGGCAGCAGATATAATAAGGAAGCATACATAGCTGACCACCTTCTATGCTGGCTGACCATCCAAATGAAGTTTTAAATTAGCCAAATCAATGATCATTGTGGAGTTAAGATGCAGCAACTGATATTCTAAAGAACAATTTATTAAAGAGAGCAAATTAGAAATATAAATGCATCAGTCATAAAGATGCCAAGATGAAGTTATAAAATTTAAAATAAATTTTTGCTAAGAAGAGCCAAAATCCCTCTAAATGGGGCATGCACCATTTGTTAAGGCAAACATCATATTTAAATGAAATGGTGCAATTCAAACAAATTAAAAAGGTGTGACTCATGAAGAATAAAGAGAGGCAGCGATTAGTTTTAAAAGACACATCCATTTAATAAATGGACACATCCCTTAGCAAATGGAGAGGTATAAATAGAAGGTAAAGAGGGAGTCAAAAAGCAAGCAAGTTCAATGAATATTTTCTGAGTTTAAAAAGCAGATTTTAGAAAAGAATAAAGGCAGAAATGAAGTGCAAATCAGATATCTTTTGAAGAGTATGTGCTGCCATATGAGAAGGATAATTGCAAATATATAAATGACAAACATATGTGAAGACTGAGAGGTAAATGTTAAGGGAAAGAGTGCAGATATTAAGGTGAAATTATAGATCAGATCTATGAAAGGATTGTGTGAATAGTTGTGAGCAGATTTGTGTTTTGGTGAAGAAGTTTACTATATCAGCATTAAAAATTGAAAGGGTTGAAGCCTATCAAGTAGAGATTGGAGCCTCTTGCTGGGTTGGAGCTCAGTTTGTGTGTGGGGGTTAGAGCCTTCAATAGGTTGGAGCCTATCAAGCAGGGGTTGGAGCCTCTTGCTGAGTTAGAGCTCAGTTTATATAAAGATTGGAGACTTTGATAGTAGGTTGGAACCTACAAGAAGAAGAAGATTAATTTATAATATATAAGCAATATTTTGCCATGGTTTTCTCGTGCAAGGGTTTCCATGTAAATCTGTGTTCTTATTGTGTTACAAATTGCTAGATCTTACTATCTCAGTATCACCTTGTGCTCAACACAAATATCATTCATTTCGAAAGTCAAAAGTAATTTACTGTCATACCTTGATTCATTCACGTGTGGCACTTTCTGTGGTTTAGAAATGTCAATAGTTTGCTTTGTGACCACAAGCCTCTCAAGTAGATGCCTGAGCTACATCAAAATGCCAATAAACACAATGACATAACAAATGTCTAGATCTTCTTGCTGCTTGTTATGCCGTATGGCAATCTCATTTTGAGCATCTTGGAACATTTTTGTCTCATCTTGGTACATTTGTTGTTATTGTCTGGGTGCCATGTGTAATTTTGCTCTTGGACTGTGACTGTCTTTGGATCTTTATTTGTGTGTGTACCTCAAGAAGGCCTCACTTGCTATTTGGCTTCAATATAGGTACCACTCCTAGCTAGGATCTGAATTAGCTTAGTTGGGATTGTGACTTGTGCAACTAGTTCCTTTCCTTTCTAGATCATTTGAGCTAGCTTCTTGCAAGACTCCACTATTACAGCAGAAACTCTTTGTCATCTGGTTAGTATCACAATAATTGTACATATGAAGCTTTGCCCACTTGTGCAATATATATTCAAGTTCTCCACATCTGTAGCAATAAATACCTCTACTGCACCCTCCTCCATGACCTCCTTTCATGCTCCTGATAGTGTGGGTCTTGGTAATATGGTGCATTCTACTATGGTTGTGGCTGGGGCTGTGTGGTTGTGTTCATAACCTGTTTCCCTCTTGACTTGTGTAGGGCATGTACTACCTTGGAGGTGACAGTATTAATGGGTGGTTGTGCGACAAACCTCACACCAGTAATTAACAATACCTTTTAACTTTTGTGGTAGTGGACATGTTGGGGTTTAATGAAGTTCATGATATATGGCGCAATCAAGTATATGCTAAGCTAGAGGGAACTTTGCAGCATTAACAACTTGGGTTCTCATCACTGGTTTGCCAGTAGTTATATGCCCTTCAGTGTGGTACTCTATGCACCATAACTTATGCTTAGTTAGTGTTGCCCTTGCAATTTGTTCCATTCACATGCCATTTTTCTTATTTGTTCCTCTATCTGGGTGGTAGACTCTAGAGTCATATACTAGAGGCTTGCTCAATGCAATTGTCTAGGAAGTGTGCATTGAGCTAATTCACATTGGATGTGTTGTAAGCCCTTTAATAAACCACATTTTGAATTGTGTCATCTAATAGAATGTTTGATTTTTGATACTAACTCCTTGAATCTTTTGGTCATATCTACACACCATCTCACCTAGATGCTACAATGTCTCCATCAATACCACAATATTGCAATGTGCCATCTCAAGGTAACCAAATTTTGACAGGAAATCTGTTCTAATTCACCAAGAATTTTTTTTGGTGCCATTAAGATCATAGTAGGTATACTAGTCTTGAGTGCAACCACTTAATGTCAAGAAATATGACCTGAAAAGTCAATACAAAAGATATGGACACAGATACACGTGAAACATTTACAAAATACAAGATAAACACAACTACATGTTGAACTCTTATTTGAAACATCAGAAATGGATGAAGTTGCCAAGTTAGACATGGCCTTGTGCTGAAGAAATATTTGCCAAAAATGCTGATTATAACTATATTTCAGTCTAATCCAAGTATAGGCTACTGATATTCTTTGACTGGAAAATTTTACTGGTAAAATGATTTTTTTAATTTTTATCTGCCGGTTTAATTTTTATACGTCTTAAGTTTTAAAATTCCATGGAGTTTACATTTCTGATACCATCTTGATTTTCAAAACTGTAGCCAATTCTCTGTTTCAGGCAACTTAGCCAATTCTCTGTTTTCGTTTGCATTTTCATATATATATTTTGTATTGGATTATGAAAATATGGTTTCATGGAGTAGTTATTATCGTGTAATGGTAGGGTAGTTACATTCTTTTTTTCATTTTTTATTTTTACTTATTGGACATGATACATGCAATTATATTTCAATTACACTCCTCTTTACTAACAGCTAACTATTATATTCCTGGAATGTTGTTCAACAAAGGTATTGGGTCTCACCACCCACCAATTGGGGCATAAGGATTGTGCCTGAAAAGAGTGCTTTTATTATTGAGCGATTTGGGAAATATGTGAAGACTCTTGATGCAGGCATTCATGTTTTGATACCTTTGGTTGATCGTATTGCTTATGTGCATTCTTTGAAAGAGGAAGCCATTCCAATTCCAGACCAATCTGCAATCACAAAAGACAATGTCAGTATTTCAATTGATGGGGTACTTTATGTGAAGGTAATTAATACCTATGGGTTTTTGAATTTTAGTTTCATCAGTGGTGTGATGATGACAATGCCAACATGGTCTGTAAGAGCTATCAAAGCGTCTTTACTTGTTAAACTTTAGAAGATTGTTTCCATGAGAGTTTAGTTTAAGAATCTTTTTTCCAAGCTTGCTTTGGTTCCCTTGGTTCAAAACTTCACATATTAGGCTGTATTTGCAAATATCTTTGTAATTGTATACAAAGCCATTATATAGCGGGCAGTTTAATTGAAAACGTGTTTCCTCCTCATCACCAAGGTGTTTTCAGGGGGATCCTTCTACTGGTTTGACCATTAGTATGTGTAAAAATTTCTTAAAAAATGTGTCATGAACTGAACACTCTTGATACACAACAATCTTCCTTGCCCATATAATGTATATATTCAGATGATATTTTGTATTTCTCTTTTGGTGACTTGGGATGCTTACCAGTTTAGTTCTTTGTGAAAACAAATATTTTTCTTGCCCTTGACTATTCATTCTAAACAATTGTTTTTCACGTGCTGGTTTTTTGTTGATATTGTGTTGGCAGATAATGGATCCTATTAGAGCATCATATGGTGTTGAGAATCCCATTTATGCTGTTATTCAGCTTGCACAGACAACCATGCGTAGTGAACTGGGTAAAATCACATTGGACAAAACATTTGAAGAAAGAGACACTCTTAATGAAAATATTGTGGTGAGTTAAATCTTTCAGAAACCTAGAGAAATAATTATAGAAGTCAATATTGATTTGAAAGGGTGGTTTAGCTCATATTGGAATACTGATTATTTGTTTACTGTTCTTTTGAAATAGAATGAAAGAAACAATTAACATTAACATCCACTGATATTCAAAGTAGTCTAATGGAATTCAAACATAAAGAAAGTTACCAAGTGAATGATTTTGATTTTATTTTAAACTAGCAAAACTTAGGGTTAAAACTTGAAACATGTGTTTACTCCGTAAACCTGGCAAAAGGGTTTGCCCCACCACAATAGACCATGGTAATCAGAAATGCTATATCAAGCGTCAATAATAAAAAATAAAGTGTGCACTGAGATTGATTGGGGAGATTTTTTATTGAAACGAAATAACTGATTTATACTGTCTGTAGTACTTTGACCTACCCAACCAACAGAGGCTGATGGAGATGCAACTGCACAATTTTGACTATCAGATTGTAGTTGTGAAAGATTTGGCAATTTTATTTATTTATTCATTGTTACTTGCTTTGATAACTACATCCTTAAACTAGTTATCAAGGGCAAGCTTATGGACATGAAAAGTATCTACACAAACTGTCTATTAGAGAGGATGTTTAGGATTACATCATGATGAAATTGTGAAACTTGATCAAAAGGAGGACACTGTAGTTTGGAGAAACCCTATAGGACATGGAAATTGTTTTTGCTGCAACACAGATGTTGGCATGTTTTAGCTATAATTGCATAGTATGCAATGCAATTTTGTACAATGGACAACTTAATTATTGTACCTCATAAGACTCACTGATGACTTGAGTTTTTTCATTTCATGGTATTTGACACATTTTTTATTACTGGCTAACTGATACTTATATTTCATGTAAAATTACAATGCATATCCTTCAGATGACAGGATCATCACAACACCTCACTTTTTAGTATTTTACCCAAGCAAGAAGAGTAAGCATCTCCATTATTGCTCCAAATTTGGAGGTAGTATGTAATTCTCAAGCAGCAGGAGTGTAGGGCATTTAATCCATGCCACAATACTGATTCTTGGAACTTTGAAGAGTTATGATACGTCTCTCTCCAAAGGTATGAGAGATCAGGCAGTTGAAGAACATACCATAATCACCAAGAAAATTTCTTGCAAGCATTGCCAAAAATAACATCTTGTTTGTCACACCATACATGGATCATTGGAAAAAATTGGTTCAAACTCTTTTATGTATGCTAAAATGTTCTTGAATCAGTATCTGCCATAGAAGGATTCAAAGCACCTTCAAATTACCTTCACCAGATTGAAATTGGATAATCATGGTCAAGTTAGAGCTTTCTCTAGGTTTTTGTGAACGAAATGGTGTCCTATCTCCAAAGTGTTATTTGGTCTATGAAGGCCATGGAATTGAAGGCTAAATTGTTTCTTCCACTTTAGCCCTCTCTTCCGCAAATTTAGTTTAGACAGCTGCTCAGCCACAAGTGGGGAATTCTCGCTGTTGATGTCTACGACCTAAGGTTTTTTTTGTTGTGCTGCTTCTGAATCAGCTCTTGTTTTGTTACTGCTTCATGCTTCAACCATCTTTGCCTGGAGAGTGTTTGTGGAGTTGTTAATGGTGGAGTTTTTCTGTCCCTCTATTGCACATATGAGTGTGCATGATGATCAGGTATCTCAATTGGTAAAGATTTCAAAAGAAATATTCCAGTTTTCAAAAATTTAAATGGACAAGATCTGTAAACACTCAGGAGATACTCTCCTTGAGCTCACCACAAATGGATATCTATGTCAACTTGACAAAACAACCTTCTAGACTGTTTTAACTTTTAACACCTCCCAAAGATGCAAACTACAGTATTAAATATTCATCATGATGTAACATAAAAGAAATATGAAAATGAGAGAGTAAACTTGCAAGGAAACACATAAGACTGAAACACAAGAATTGCCTTGAAGAAACCCTAAAGGGTGTAAACTCCAGCAAGAATGAGCATTTTGCTCCTCATCTCACTATCTCAATCATTCATACAAGTATTACAAGTTAATGAGGCAATTTTTTTTAATACTGCAGGAATTGGCTTATGCCCCCTATAACCTGCAGTGCACTGGGCAAACTTTTTAACTTGACTGATGATGGTGGTGCAACACGGCGTCCAGTACCACACAGATGGGGGGATTGGACCTCGTGACGACTTGCCTGCAATAGGATGCTTTCAGCCAATCGAGCCAGCTCTGCACCCCGCCCCCATCCCCCCCAGCCAAACCTCCCTGTCCACCCGGCGCATGTTAATGAGGCTAATTAGATCCATTATAATGCTTTGAAACTCCTTTGCACTTTCTATGCAACCCTGCAACTTAGAAATCCTATCTTCTTGACTTGCAATCTCACAAAGAACATGAAAAATGAAGGTTACAACATGAACCAATGCTTACATTTTCATGTTTACACAATATAACATACTTCTCTATCCTCCGGTGGCACCAAAATGGAAGAACAAATATGAAATGAATCATTTCAAGTGCCATTACCCTTCAAATTCTGCTGTCTTGACAGTTGTGCTTTTTTTTGGGGATTGCTATCATGCATTTGCAGTAATTGCAAAATCACTGCCATAGTTGAGCATTTGACATGGTATGCTGTTTAATTACAGCAGTAGCTAGGAGTTTGCAACAGTAGATGAGGCTTTTGCCACCTGTACAAAGCAGGGGATTCACCATTCTTGCTTTTCTAGTTAGGGTACAAGTCTGCAACTTACTATGGATATTCCGGAGATGCTTTGAATCATCTTAGATACCGCTTTGACTTGTTTGTAGCCTTGTTTGCATCATTTTACCATGGGTTTATGTCAATTTCAAGTCTCCAAGTTGCTGGTCACCTTCTTGACTAAAGTGGTTCTTCATGGCCTTGCTGGTCTATCTTCATTTGACCCAATTTTTGGATCATACACCCCTATTAGGAGGCTTTTGGTCTCCAAAAGCTTGGGGACTAACTAAACATGAGAATCTCTTCCCCACACCATCCTTTGAAACCCATTAACCTTGCTTGGAAATTGCCCTTTCAGCCCAATCAACCATGTTTCATGTTTGCCATGCCTTGTTATCCTAACCTCCTTGTCCATAACAATGTTACTCCAGCTCTTAATGTTCCTTAAGAGCTAAATCATCTACTGAAGGTAAGACATCCTCTTCTTCATCCAACATTGAAGGTTCAAACAGATGCAACTTATCCACATTGATGACTAAGTAGATCTTCATGTGGACAGGTAGGTCCAACCTAAATGCTTTTTCTCTCACCCACTTTATGATTTGAAATGAGCATAACAGTTGGTTTTAACTTCCTTGAAGGTCCTTGAAGCCTCTCCTTGTCTATATACACACACACCTTATCTCCAACATGGAACTTATGCTCCACCTTATGTTGATCATGCTAGCATTTGTACATAGGTTGATCCTAGAGTTTCTCTTTCATATGAAGGTGAATTTGTCTCACCTTATCCATGAACTTCTCAGCCTTTTGCACCTCCATATCTCTATGTTCTAGCTCATCCTTTTTCTGTCTCAAACAAAATGAACTAGGTGGCAAGTAGCCAAAACATGCTTCAAATGGAGAAAAAATTGTTGAACTGTGGACTGCCCTGTTGTGGGAGTGCTGAATGTAAGTCAAATGCTCTTCTGATGCTGTCAGAAACCTCTGATTATACTCTCTAAGCAGCTAAGTTCTATTCAGCACCTCTATGTAACTATCTGTTTGTAGAGGAATGTGATAGAGCTTCCCAACTTTGCATTCGTTCCTTCCCAAATGGTCCACAGAAATTTATTCAAGTGAGCATTTCTATCTGAGAGGATGCTCTCTGAAAGCCCAAAATGAATCAACGCATTCTTGAAAAAGAGCTCAGCTGCATCACTTCTGGTTAGTGTCTTCTTACATGCCATCAAGATTCATATCTTGCTAAGATGGTCTACTACAACAAAGATGTAATCATGCCCACACTTTGTCTTTGGAATGCTACTTGCAAAGTTCATGGAGATGCTCTCCCATGGCCTTGTAGGTGTAATGTCCCCGAATATTTGGCTTGAGCATTGCATAATTAGAAAAAATAATTTTTATGGCTCAATTATTTTTATTTGGTTTGGGGGACTTGGGAATTAATTTCCCATAATTTATTATTGTTTTATATGGCACCAAAATATTTTTATAATTTTTCTATGAGGCTAGGCGACCCTTTTGGAGGTAAAAGGGAAAAAATAAAAAGTAAAAAAATTATAAAAAAGAAATTAAATTCGAAATTGGGTTCCCAAATTAAGTGAGCCAAATTGGAGGGAAAAGGTGAAGATATAAATACAAGTTCTTTGGAGGCATTTCATATCATATTGGAATTGTTATTTCTATTACTTTGGTCTGCACTTTGAGCAGCTTATTCCAAGGATGAAAACCCTTGAGAATAAAGGGTGAGTTGGACAAAAACCCAATCTCATCTTGGGAAGACTTCATAATGGAGGTCTACTTGCACTTTTTTGGAGGATTTCAAGTTTTGGAGCAGAATTTGCATAACATTTTTGGAGCAGAATTAGGTCATAATTTGGAGTAGAAATTTGGAGCAGATCTGAGCACCCACATTCGGGGGCAATTTTGCATATTTGGAGCAGCAAACCCTAATTGCTTGCGAAGGAGGAATTCACCCATCTAGGGTTTGACATTTGAAGACTATTTTGCATATATTTGGTATAATACAATTAAAGATTTAGATCTGATTGGTAGAGCAGAAATTTGGGCATATATTTGGCATGTTTGAGCCCATGAGTTCATTGTAAAATTAGTCCAGGTTATTCAGTTTAATAGCAACAGACTTCTGTAATCAGAAATCAGATTTATTGAACCTATGTTTGGCATTTGGATGGTTGATTTTCACGGTTGCTATCATAATGGATGTTATCTACATGTTTGGCATAGTTTTATGGATGTTTGGTATATGTTTATTGGATGCCTATAAGTGTTCATCATTCTGAAAATAAAAGTCAGAATTCAGTCCTAGGGTTTGAGCAGAAAACTAAATCAGAAAAGTGCAGAAATATAAATCAGAAATCTAGGGCAAAAATCAGAAATTTGAGGGTGGGTCCCATTAGGGATACTACATTGGTATTAGAGCTTGATCCTGCCAGCATGTGGTGTTAGCAATTGCATATCAGATTTCAGCAGTTGGTTGATGTGTCTTCTACATTTAGAAGTAGAACTATGGATGCGACTATGCTTCATGGATATATGCCTCGCCAACAATAGCTAAAGCTTGTACCGGATTTAATGAATATCATTCTCTTCCTAAGAAAATTCAAGATGTTCTCAGATTCAATCAATTTTTGGGTGGATCAGAAGAAGACGAAGAAATGCTTGTTTGTGACTTGCAGCCTACAAGTAATTATGAGGACAAAAATCAGTCAGCATGCAGCCCTAAAGAAGACATGTTCAAAAGTTCACTTCAGCTCTATGAGAACAAGGACAAAGGAGATTCACCTATTGAAGCTACAAATGAAGAGCACATGGAGATTGAAGAAGATACCGCCATGAAGATTGTCAACCCAGCCATGTTAGATCAACTACATGAAGGTATGGGTTCTTGTGATGTTTCATTAATTGAGCCTAGCATTGCTTCATCACCTTTACATCATTTTGGCAAGGAGTCAAATTGTGGTTCAGGTGCCCTTAAGTTGGATGTTGCCCATACATATGTGAGCAACTCAGAAATTTTTGTATTTAGTGAACAAAGTGAATTGGATAAGATTGATTTGACATTGCAAGATTTGAAGAATCCCTTGGTGGTTAAGGAGGTTATAGCTGTGCATACTCTTTCTAGATCAGCCAATGAGGAAGATCATGATGTAGAAGACTCTACTCATTATTTTGATGGAGATCCTTTGATGGAGCATAATGATGACCTAGTTTCCACACAAGGATGTAAAGAAGAAGAGGCAATGAAGGAAGCTGATTTGGAGGTGTACATTTATGAAGATCAAACATAAATTTTGCATGGAGGTGATGGGTCTAATCAATCACATCACTTGGAAGGACAATTGAAGGTAAATGAAGGTAAGATTGTGGCAGCCCTAGCTCATTTTGATCATGTTCATAAGATGATGGCAGGTTTGTGTTGGAAGGCTCTAGGGAATCATGCAGATTTTGAAGGAGGTATATCTCTTGATGACTTGCACGAACTCAAGGAGGCTTTGGTGGTAGTGAAGTCAAACTACCTACACTTGCCGACATAGATCGTCTCCTCACACTTGGAGAGATTCACTTGGATGCTTTGAGAAGAATAGACAATTTGGTGGACGAGCTCACCCTTGAGCTGGAGGATGCAGTGGATTCCTTGAGGAGCACTCAAAGGGCTCTTCAAGAATCGGAAGATCACGACGATCAGCTTTGTTGGAAGATGACAAAGTGTGGAGACATGGAAGGAGGACGTAGAGGATCCCATGACGAAGTCATGAAGATAAAAGAGATCTATACACATGAAGATTTAGCTTGCAGCCATGGGGCAGACGTTATGGAACATGACACTTGATTTTCCATTGAAGACATCCCTTGGACATGCACTAATGATGAGCACCCATTCATGGAAGAAGAAGAGGTAAGGACTGAATTTCTGATGTGTAACAACAGTCCCCTGCCTTCACAATATCATGACATGACAGCCAATGGGGTTGAGGCCCGATTCAGATTGGAGGCAAGTGATTTTCAGTTAGAGCCACCTTTTGGATTTGCACTTGTAGGAGGACATGAACCCAAGGGGAGGTGATTGAGGAACTAGAGGATGTCATGATAAGTTATTACAACAGGTCTGATTTTCTGATTCATGACAACAGTCTTATTCCTTCATTCATAACAACCATTTCACATGAAGCGGATGAGGTAGAAGAATCTTCCAAGATTGACACTTGTGATTTGGGTGTGGAGTGTAAGGAAGGTATTGAATTTTCAAGCCACATGAAGTCTGAATTTGCTCATCATACCCTAGAGATGTCAAGAGAACTCAAGACTTGTGTGATGGTTGGCTACAAAGAGTAAAGGAGGCTAAGATGTTGGCGGCCCAAACAAAACAACACTTGCAAGAGATCAAGGAATGTTGTAACCAGCTAGATCAAGCAAAGAGGCAAAGGGAGTCACACCTTGGATCTCTATTTCTTCCAAGGGAAGAATGCATAGTGGTGGAACAAGGTAAGGAAAAGTCTCTTGAAGAAAACAAGAAAGAAGAGTATGTAGATTTGGGTTGACAAGTGGAAAGGTATGATTCAAAAAATTTGGTTCATGTACTTGATTTGCATCATGAGTTGCCTTTGTTTGAGGGCCCCTTGAAGGCCCAAACCCTAGAGGAGGTTAGAGTAGTTGAGTATACACTTAGTGGATCAACCACTAGTGTCAAATGTTCACATGAAGAGGGAGTCATAAATGATTCAGTTTGTGGTGATTCATTGGTCTTTCTTGGAAAAGACGAAGAGTTGGTTGGTGGCAAGGTGCAACCCTATCATCTTATTGATTCTTTGGTAGTGTTGGAGGCTGCTCTATTCCAAAGATTGGTGATGCATGTCATGGAGACACTTGCATTTATGTAGCATGCTTTTGGGTTGCAGCTGGCTTTATGAGCCTAGATATGGAGACATTGCTATGATTTGTGATTTTGAGGCACTAATGTTTGCATTGCAGCTGGACTATTGAGCTGGGTGTGGAGGTGAGCATGTTTGCATAGGTGATACCATAGCAGCATAAATCGGCAAAAAACGTCAAAATTGCGATTTTGAAAAAATATGGGAGGTTGCCGATTTTTTCCCTGCAAAAATCCCGATTTTTTCAATAGTCAACGCTTGTCAAAAAATTGTTGAAAATTGTCAAAAAATCGGGATTTTTCGACCAAAAAATCCGCAAAAAAAGTGAAAAAATTGCACATAAAAAAACCCTAAATCGAATCGCGTTGGAATCGTTCAAGACTTGGCAAAATCAATTTCCGTCACGTTTTTGACCCGTTTTGACTAGAGTTTTCATTCATTTTTTGTGTCATCGTCTTTTCTCTGCCATCGTTTTACCTCATTTCTCTGCCGTTTTGTTTTCCCTAGTTTCTTATTTTCACGACTGTAAAAAGCATTCCTTGAGCACACAAAAAAACGCAAGACATAGACAAATCATGTGGGCTGAGAAGGAACACGGACTGCGAAAGAGAACGCGTGGGCTGAGAAGGAAATCGTGCTGACTGAGAAGGAAATCGCGCCGACTGAGAAGTTGTAGGGTTTGTCATTTTTGTTTGTATTTTTTTTTTAATTTTTTTTAAAATGGTTTACAACATTGTATTTATTTATTTATTTTATAGTTTAAGTTTTAATTTTTTAATGTTTAAACTTTATAGGAAACACTAAGTATAATTCTTTACATATTTATGAAAATGATAATATATCTAATTTTTAAAAATATATAATATAATTTAAATTAAATTGATCATAATTAATATATATAATTTTTAAACATTTTATGTTTAAATTATGTAATATATATAATATAAATTTATTATAATTAATATATATAATTTTTAAGATATAATTTTACATATTTGATATTTTTTATTTCATAATAATATATAAAATTCAGTTTTGCTTATAGTCTTATTACTTATATAATTAAATTATTAATAATATTTTAATATATAATTTTAAAAATATAATATTCATATATTATAATTATATAATTTAAAAAATTATAATTTAATGTTTAGATTTAGAATTTAATTTCAAATCCGATTTATAATAATTAGAATTTAATGTTTATATAATTAGATTTATAATTTAATTTCAAATCCGATTTTTTCCCGATTTTTTCACGATTTTTCAAAAAATCCTGATTTTTTGGTTTGCCGATTTTTTCCCCAAACGATTTATGCTGCTATGGGTGATACAACCCCAATTCGTGAGAACCTACTCCCTACATTGACAAGAGGTGGCTGCTCTACTTTATGGAACATGGATTTCTTGCATAACTCTTGGAGGACAGCGGCTGTTTGGGAGTTTGGAAGAGAGTTGGATTATCTTCTTCTCCTTGGAGAGTAGCATAGGGATGATACTCTATCATCCTACATCATTGGAGATACTATTTGCTCCCACATAGGTCTGATTTTCAGTCATGAGGTTGTTGTTCTGTTCAATATCAGCTACTTACGAGCTGTTATACATTTCCTTGTACCTATGTTGGGTATTCCTCACATCCATGGGAGATCTACAGGAGTGAAAGGGTGGTTTTGTGTTGATAGCACTTTGAGATGCTTCCATCTCCTCATGTTTGATGGATGCAAGGATGTGGTGATTTGGGATCCAGGTGGTGGCATCATTGACACACTTTTTCGTTGGGATCTTGATGAGTTGCTTCACAACTCATGGGGCATTGATAATTGTATCAGAGTGGAGCAGTGGAAGCTTGGAGACTTGTGTTTGTGTTTCAGAGTTCACATCTTTCATCACTTGTTGACGGGCATGGCTTTCTTTAGGGCTTCAGATTGGTCTAATGTTTGGTCCTTGATGTTTTGCATTCTTGAAGGATGGAGCCTTTGGAGATTTGGAGGATGCAGGTTTGTTATTGCTTGAGGACAAGCAATCTCGGGAAGGGAGGACTGTAATGTCCCTGAATAATTTGGCTTGAGCGTTGCATAATTAGAAAAAATAAATTTTTTATGGTTCGATTATTTTTATTTGGCTTGGGGGACTTCGGAATTAATTTCCCATAATTTATTATTTTTTATGTGGCACCAAAATATTTTTATAATTTTTCTATGAGGTTGGGCAACCCTTTTTGGAGGTAAAAAGGGAAAAAAAAAATATTAAAAAAGAATTAAATTCGAAATTGGGCGCCCAAACTGGGTTGGCCAAAATGGAGGGAAATGGTGAAGATATAAATACAAGTTCTTTGGAGGCATTTCATATCATATTGGAATTGTTATTTCTATTACTTTAGTCTGCACATTGAGTAGCTTATTCCAAGGATGAAAACCCTTGAGAATAAAGGGTAAGTTGGACGAAAACCCAATCTCATCTTGGGAAGACTTCATAACAGAGGTCTACTTAAACTTCATTGGAGGATTGCGAGTTTTGGAGTAGAATTTGCATAACATTTTTGGAGCAGAATTAGGTCTTAATTTGGAGCAGATTTCATATCATTTTGGAGCAGATCTGAGCGCCCACCTTTGGGGGCAATTTTGCATATTTGGAGCAGCAAACCCTAAGTGCTTGCCAAGGAGGAATTCGTCCATCTAGGTTTTGACATTTGAAGATTATTTTGCATATATTTGGTATACAATCAAAGATTTAGATCTGATTTGTAGAGCAGAAATCTGGACATTAATTTGGCATGTTTGAGCTCATGAATTCTTTGTAAAATCAGTTCAAATTATTCAGTTTTGTAGCAGCAGACTTCTTTAATCAGAAATCCGATTTATTGAACCTATGTTTGGCATTTGGATGGTTGATTTTCATGGTTGCTATCATAATTGATGTTATCTACATGTTTGATATAGTTTTATGGATGTTTGGTATATATGTTTATTGGATGCCTATAAGTGTTCATCATTCTGAAAATAAAAGTCAGAATTCAGTCCTAAGGTTTGAGCAGAAAACTAAATCAGAAAAGTGCAGAAATATAAATCAGAAATCTAGGGCATAAATCAGAAGTTTTAGGGCAGGTTCCATTGGGGATACTACAGTAGGCACGGGAAACAGCTGGTACAGTCCAAGCTTCCTATTACTTGGTTACTTATATTTCAAACCTTGCAACTCCTAACAAACTTAGAAACATCCATCTCTGTTTTGGCATACAAATCTTACTTGATTTATACAAAAGCCCATCCTTGAGGCTAGCAGTCTAATTTAGGTCCAAACGCAGCCATCATACTTCTTTTGCTGACTGATACACTTTGCTGGAATCGGCATCTTTTTCATTGTCCTCAGTGTATGCTTCATTTACAAATGGCTCTAGAATAGAAAGTGTGCTTACTGCTGAAAGAAGAGGCAGTCTACAAAGCATATCAGCTACTTTGTTGATTACACCATGCTTGTATTTGATCACAAGATGGAATTATTGCAAGAACCCTATCCATTTTTAATGATGGGACTGTTGTAACTGTCTTTGCACTTGAAATTGTCGCAAAGGTTGGTGATTGGTGTATACCACTGTTTCCTTGCCCATAAGGTAATGTTTCCACTTCTTAACTGCTGAAACCAATGCATAGAGCTCCTTATCATATGTGCTATAATATACAACAGCCCCATTAAACATCTTGAAATGATGGCAAATGAACCTGCCGAATTGCAGCAAGACCACTCCAATGGCATAATCACTTGCATCCATCTCAACCTCAAAGGGGAAGATTTGGATGAGCCAACACTGGTGCATTGCTGATTTTATGGTTAAGATCATCAAAAAAATATTGCTGTTTTGTATTCCAATGAAAACCCTTCTTAAACCCTTTTACAGCATACAACGGAACATCAACATATGAAAAATACTTTACAAATTTATAGAGGCATTAGACTGCTCCAACAAAGCTCCTAGTCTTTAAAAGGATTGAACTTTGGCCAAATCAATACAGCCTCGACTTTTGATGGTTCTGTCTCTATCTCAGTATTCCCCACTACATGACCAAGGTACACAATTGAGGTCTTTGCAAAGTCACACTTCTTTGCATTCAACAAAAGTTTCTTCTCCTTCAAGATTTGAAACATCTTCTCAAGATGGGAAGCATGCTCTTTATATGTTTTGCTAAAGACCATGATATCATCTATAATAGGCATGAGTTTTGCAGTCCATGTAGTTAGTGTAACAGTGCTTTTGGAATGTAAAAATACACACTGTTGAATCAAAAACACTCTTACCAAGATATTGTTGGCGTTACAATTCACACCTTTGGAGTGCAGATTGGCAACGGACAACTATGCATAGTGCGTAATGACTGCTCTTCAAATTAGGAGGGGAAGCTCCCTCTTTTGTTGATATGTGTGAAAAAGTAAATTATCTAAATCCTATCTTTTTGACTCAGCTGGAAGAGGCACAAGGTTAAGAAAACCAATACATTGCAGCTAAGGTTTTTCTCTGGTTTTGCAGATCTTAACTACAACTAACTTAATACTTTAAAGTTTAAACTATCCTATTTCCTCAAGCGAGACAGAGCATGAGGACTTAGGAGCAGGGAGTGATTTGACGATAAACTTTATAACAGGATTTCCAAGGAGGCGGGATACCTATCCGAGGCATAGGCTGATATGAAGGTTATCGGAAACAACATTAAACGGTAAATTAGCTCTTAGGATTCCTAAGGAGGCAGGACACCTATCCGAAGTGTAGGCTGAAAGTAATTTACTAGAAACAACAATAAACAACAATCTCTACTTCTAAATTCCCAAGGAGGAGGGACTTGTATTCGAGGTGTAGATATGAAACAAAGATTATTAATCACAACATCACACAATAAACTTTATCCCCAAATTCCCAAAGAGGAGGGACTTCTATTCAAGGTGTAGATATGAAACAAGCTTATTAATAACAACAAGAATAAAACTCAGACAACAAATTGTATAATGAGACACGCATACGAAGAACGATCAAACCAGCATTATATTTAACTAAGTGAATAGATACAAAATAATAATATTTAGGCAAATTGGGCTTAGCTATTTGTTATTGCAGCAAAAGTTAATTACAAATGAGCAAAGCGCTCTTATTTATAGTCTCAAAGGTGTAGGGAACCCTAAAATCACCTTGAATTCACAAACAGTCTTGCAAGCATGCAAGATTTATTCCTAAGTCTACATGTATGCAACTTAGCAGTTAACAGGAAACTACATCAGTTAATTGAACTAGAACTAAACTAAATGGACGTTTGCGAGATGCAAGTCCTTATTGAAATGAGAGCTAACTGATAACTAACATCAGTTAACTAATCCTAATAGAAAGTCCAACCTCATCAAAAGATATCCTCAAGATAGACATGCAATGATGTGTGGAACAACAAGTTTAACTCGGAAAGAGGCATTGAGTTAATTGCATATGTTTAATGTCTATCTTGGGAACTATAGTATCCAAGTGTCAGTCTACTCCAAGCCGTCTTGAGCAATCATCTCTTCCAGGAATTCATTAACTTCAACATCTTCAGGTACTTTGATGCTATCCAAGATGATAGACTGTCTGCTCAACGCGTTCTCTCCATCCTTGATCATCTTCTGGCATTCTTTGACCTCCAGAGCTACCTTGTCGAAACTTGTTGACATCACTGAGAAGTGATTCAACTTGGACGCCACGGGATCACCATCAAGACCAGCATGAACTAGGTTCTGGAATTCGGTTTGCACATCCTCAAGATCAACATAGCCACCATTTTCATGAAGATAATGGCATGGAATCTAAGTGACAAACCCACTTACAAGTTTCAGGGCACCGACAACATCTTCCTTGATCTCATTCAACTTTGTAGAGATTCCCTCATAAGTTTCCACTTTGAAGAGGTGTTGTTCTCTCCAAGGGAAAAGCTTTCTTTTATCTTCATTTGCTAGAATTGCATCGTAGGCGATGACCAACTGAGAGATGAGAATCAAGTCCTTCGGTTTGCCTTCAGCTACTGTCAACTCAAGCTGCTGAATCCCCTGACGAAGATCATGTGCATGATACCTCAGTTGATACATCTCTGAAAAAGGTATCTACCTGCAATAATGAAGTCCTCGACCCAGTTGTCTAAGAGCTTTCCATGATTGACTAATTGCCCTAGCTTTTGTTGATCTGCAGGTGTTTCTAGGAGTTGAGGGAGAATAGCTGACACACTTGAGTTGCCGTGAAGAAGACTCGAGATGCATTGGCACAGTTGCTTAATTTCAGCCTTGAGGGCTGCCTTGTCTTCTCCGTCCTTCATGACTCGCTCTTCAAGATTACTTGTAGCAACCTTAAAAAGGCTCACGTCCACGTGCCGAGTGCTCCTGCCAAGATTAGCCTTGACGAAGGTGAAATCACCAACATCAAGCTCATTCAGACTCTTGCCCTCTAGTGGTGTAGCAACCTCAACAACGATCTCTGCTTCAACAATCTTCTCTATATGCACTTGCTTCTTGACCTTCTTATTTGACTTATCCTGATAGGGACTGCCAAACTCAGATAGATCAAGTTGATATGAAGGTTTTCGCCTCCTTCTACCTAGAGTTCTCTCGAGCCAAGATGAATGTTCTACATTGACCTCTCTAGGAGAAACAACTATAGGTGTGTGGACTCTCGGTGACTAAACTGGTGCTGAGGCTTCATGGACTGGCGAATTTGGCTCTGTGTCAATCTGAATGGGAGACTGAGGAGAAAAAGGTGAACCCAGAGATGAAGAACTGACTTCAGCTTGTGTTAGTGGCTCTACTGAAACTTCTGGCGTCCTCTTGATCTGCTTTTGCTTACTCGTGCTCCGTCCCTTCATGTGTCCGCTAAGTCTGACCCCTTCGGGTGGATGTATCATAGCTTTAACTCGGGGTCTCGGCCTGGATGTAGAAGGAAGTGAAGAAAACCCTGCTGGCGGCTCCGGTACTGGAACTGTCTTTCGCCTTCTCTTGCTATCCAAGAAGTACATGCTAGTCTTGATAACCCCTCTTGACAACTCTTCCATTGAGGTACTCTCTCTAGCATACCAATCCGGTTGACGAAGTGGCTGGCAAGCGACTTGATCCTTGACAAACGTGCTAAGTAACACGTCTCCGCCATCACTTGACAAACCCTCAACGTCTTCTGATAGGAAATTAGCGAGCTGAGGAAGAGTAAGTCTGTAGTAATGATGTCGGTGCACTTCAAATTCGTCTTCGTAGTTGACGCAAAAGTCCTCAAGTGCTGGCCTGTGTGATTGACTTCGCTCCAACCACGCTGCATAATGACCCAGAGGATCATAGGTGCGCTTCTCACTGAGGTACCTGAGATGGAGCTTTAACAACTCATTGGTCATTAGCTTGCAATTAGCTGTTGTCTTGCACTTGTATATGCCTAATCCAAAAGGAAAGGTGAATGCTTGCTTGTGCCGATTGCAAAGAAAAGAGCGAACCTCGTGAGCCTGTCTCAAAAACTCCATGAAAAGGACCTTATCTGAAGGGTATCTCAGAAGCATCAGAGGTTCTTTGGTGTAACCATACACTCAAATATATGTGAAAGTGGGAAATTGGATAAACCAATCCACCCAACTCTCCATTGTTGACTTTGCTTTTGGTGAAATTCTAATGTGCATCTCATTATCAAGGTCTCTGACTGTCTTCATTAGGAAGTGATCATTCACCTGTTTGAAATCCTGTTCGGCCTTTGAGAACTCCAATTGTGGGAAGTATTCGTGAACATGCTGAATGCCAAGAGTTCCGGTGGTCTTCAAGGTTCTAAAATTGCCTTGGAAAGCAATTAAGTAGACTAGATAAGAAACCATGTGAAACTTGTGGATTTTAAGGAATCCAGTGATTTGCTGGTGAAGACACTTGCTGATTAGCATAGCCCAGTCAAAGCGTTCCTTATTGCTGGTATTTTGGAAAATGACATAGAACATCCAAGGGTGAAAAACGTGAGCTTCGTCTTGACCTGAAACCCGGTTGAGCAAGGTAATCAAAATAGCAACTTCGTCCTTGAACTCCCCATGTCCAACCTTCTTTGGCATGTTAGTTTTTTGTTCCTTCAACCACCTTTGTGCAACCTTTCTCTGAGACCTTTCTTTGTCTCCCTGCCATATCTTGTTGCATTCATCCATGGATATGAGAAAATTGTTAGTACGAGATGGAATGGCAAAGCACTTCTCAATGTCTCTCGGCTTGAGGCTCTAAATGACTCTCCCATTAGCTGACCGGATTTGTCGTGAAGATGAGTCGTAATGCTTAATGCAAGCAATGATGAACTTGAGATCAAACACTGTGATAGGAATAGAGGCTGCTGCCAGCAATCCGAAATGCTCAATATTTTTGAATGTCATGCTGTCGGTGCCTTCCAACGTGCTCAATTTGACCACTGGATAAATTGATCCAAGTCTGTGTCAAAGGTTTTCAAAAAGTCGTGAACTAAGACTGATTTGGCCTTGTATTCTATTGGGTTGAATTGCATTTTGAAAATCTGGACTTTTGATTGTAAAGTCGACTATGTTTGGGCAAACTTCAGAAAAGTCTGAAAAATGGCTTGGTCGAGGCTAAAAATAGTTGGTTGAGGGAAAATTTTTAGGAAATTTTCTGAAACGTGGGTTTTGTAGAGAATTAAATTCTAAGCAAACCTAGATTGTTAGAAACTCAAAAAAATGAGTTTTACAAAGGCATGCAAAGGCTTTTCAATTGAGAATTGCAAGGGCTGTAGGGGCACCAGGGAAATTTTTCACGAGAAAAATTGGCACGTGGGTTTTGTAGGCGCTAATGAACTGAATGGACCAAGATTCTCCATTTTTCAAAAAGATGAGTTTTCGGCCCACATGCAAAGGAATTTTCGGAAAAAAACACAGTGATTCAGAAATGAAAGCAGCAGGGCAATTTTCTTGAAAAAATCTAAGACATGGGTTTTGTTGTTGACGTTGAAATAAGTGAACCCAAATGATCTGATTCTGAATATTCTGCTGTTTACTCTGACATGCGAAGAAAACCTAAGACAACGATAGAATAATTTTAGAGATAGAAAATAGAATTTATTATTTTGCCTCTTAAAAAGATGCCTATGCCTTGAATTGATTTGATGAAGTTTGCATGCACTCGAAAAATGAAGTCTGAAAAATAAATCCTTTGAACAATTTGGACCTGGCACTGCGAAGAACATTGAAAAATAATAAATATTATCGTAGCACCTTAGATCTTTGCTTGCTCGAGAAAATATGGTTTTGATGTCACCTGTGATGAGAATAATGGACGCCCAATGCCTTAATAAATAAAATTTATGAGTTAAGGTGTCACAAATGCATGCAAATACCTAAAATGGGTGCCACCTTTTGATTAGACCTCAATTCCAGTTAACTGAATGAAAAATTAGCCCTAAATAGGCTGCGACCTCCATGCACTTCAGTTAACTGTGCATGCAAAAATAAGTTCTCCATTTGCAAGCAAAAATTAAGTCTTGTTGAAGTTGACTTTGAGAAATGTAACTGAAGATTAAATATTATTTTAATTTAGTTAAATAACTCCACTATTTTGGGGCGACTTATGCACTTGAGTTCAAAAGTCAAACTTTGACTTTGGCGTCATCTTTCCAGACTTAGACAAATTCTTGAAAATTTGAATTTGCAAAACATTACCGAAGCTCATGTTCGATTGTTGATTTTGATTGACTGATGTGTCTAGAAGACTGGCTGACAATTTCATTGAAGAGCAGGATCAAAATTGACAAGGAACTCCTTGAGGCTGCAAACCCTAATTCTGACTTCTAAGGCTTCAAAATTCAGGGCACCCCTGGCCTCCAGGGGTGCTTTTAGCTTCAGACTTGGTGAATTTTCATGCATTTTCATCACTTTGAAGGTGATTTTGACCTTCATCTCACGTTCCCGGGAAAATGACAAAACTTCAAAACTGGCTGACAGGCTCACTACGGAGTTGACCGAATTCTAAACATCATCTCTTGAAGAGCACTTTTCCTAAAAACATCATCTGCTAAGTGAAAAACTTGGGTGCCCCTGGCCTCCAGGGGCGCTTTTCTTCCTAGAGATAGCCATTTTTTCAACTGGCTAAAAATCCACTTAATTCCCGGTTGTAGGTTGCTGACTTATCTTTTGACCCGGTTGAGGTATGCAACAAAAAGCTGGAAGCATCACGAACAGGATGAGTATCTGAGATAACATGAAAGACTACATTTGAGGCTCCAAAAACCTTGGGTGCCCTTGGCCTCTAGGGGCGCTTTTACTCATAGAAGCATAAATATGCAAAAAATCCTGATTAATCGCGATTTTTAAAATAATTGCAGGCTGGACTATTTTTTCCCCGATTTTTTGAAAAAAGCGTTGACTTTTTGGTCAATGATTTTTTTCCGTTTCAAACTGCAAAATCACCAAAAAAAACGTGTTTAAAATCTGCAAAAAAACGTGAATAAAATTGAGCTGATTTTCGCGCAAAAAAAACCATGAGACCATGGCTTGTTGCTTACTATTATGCTTTGATAGATTTTTTCCAAGCATCCATAGCTTGTTTGAAAGCACATTTTAGGCTTTTAGCCATAGCAGCAAGGCAATGAAGCTGTTTGATAAAATGCTTTGGTAGACATGTATGAAAATGCAATAGCATAGACAAGGCGTGAAGCTTGAAAAAATGTCTCAAAGAAATGTAATCTCATGGTGATGGAATGCCATGACGAATGCCATGACAAGCAAATTGCTATGGATTGTCATGGACTCATGGCATTCCATCCGTGAGACTACATTTCTTTGAGGCATTTTTTCAAACAATTCCTGCTGTCTATGTTATTGCTTACTATTATGCTTTGGAAAGCTTTCCCAAAGCATAAAATGCTTTGGTAGACATGTATGAAAAATGTGGTAGCATAGAAAAGGTAGTGAACTATTTGAAAAAATGCTTCAAAGAAATGTGGTCTCATGGTGATGGAATGCCATACGAATGCCATGACAAGCAAATTGCTATGGATTGTCATGGCATTCCATCACCATGAGACCACATTTCTTTGAGGCATTTTTTGAAAGCAGTTCACTACCTTGTCTATGCTATTATACTATTATGCTTTGATAGATCTTTTCCAAGCATCCATAACTTCAAAAGCACCTGTTTTAGGGTTTTAGCCATAGCAGCAAAGCTGCTTTGATAAAATGCTTTGGCGCATGTATGAAAATGTGGTAGCGTCGACAAGTCACCATCGATATTTATCGCGGTTGTAGTATGTTTTGTGCAATGTAATCAGCGATATGAATATAACCAACAAAAATCTATTTTCTATAATTCATGGATTGAACTCTGTATTTTATTTGCTCTCAATGTCTGTATGCTATGGAAATGCCATTAAATTTTAAAAATAAGTAGTTTTTGACTGTTTTTCTTTAACTTTTTGTGTTTTTTTGTAAATCCGATTTTTTCCAGATCTTTTCCCGATTTTTTCCCCATTTTTTCAAAAAATCTTGAACTTTTGGTTTGCCGATTTTTTCCCCATATGATTAATGCTGCTATGCAGTTTTACTCATTTTCTAACATTTTTGACCATGATAAAACCTCATGTTTGACTCATGATTTCGACAATTCAGCAACTCAGATTAACCCACTTACGGATTTGTTGTGAAGCCAGATCAAGTCTGAGACAAACATTCTAGGTATCATTTGGTCATAAAACTTCATCGGGTACCTCAAAAAGATGGGCGCCCCTGGCCTCCAGGGGCGCTTTTCTGCCAGTGAATTTTCAAAACTCCCTCATTCCTCGTTCAATCTTTAGTTTTAGGTGCTAGACAGATCCTTTAGGTTGGTTGGTAGGCTCATTGCAAAGCTGACAGTATTCTAGAGAAGTCTTCTTGGAAGTGACAAATTCTGAAATGATCATCTAGGCCTCTAAAATCTAGGGTGCCCTTGGCCTCTAGGGGCTCTTTCTGCTCTAGAGTTAGAAAAATTTCGATGATCTCCTCGATGACGAAGCATCATTTTGAACATATCTCGCCATAGAATCTTCAGCGGAGCATTTTAAGCTTAGATTTCGACACTTGGTACCTGTCCATCTGCCATTGACGACCTCAAAGGTCCTAACCTAAGTTATCGGTTCGGGTTCGGGTTCGGGTTTGGGTTCAGGGGTTCGGTTCGCCGGTTCGGCTAAAATTTTTGGGGGGTGGGTTCGGTTCGTTTTGGGTTCGTTAGTACAAAAAACATGTAAAAATAAAAAATATTATATATATATATATATATATATATATATGCAGCCTTGAAGCAAGAATTAGGATTAAAATATCACATACATCATATAAACAACAAAACCACCATAAACTTGAATGTCATTTAAAACATGCATGATAAATATTCATCGTTGAAACTTGAATTGTGGCAGCATCATCAAGAAATAATTGTTTCATAACTAGCTATATCAAGTAATTTGCAACCGTATGAAGATTATTTTCAGGCAATAATGTGTGATGAACACTTTCAAGCTTCAAAGTAGCATGCGTGGGAGCTTTCCTGATATGTATGAGACTTTCAAGCAGTTAGTAGTTTATTCATTTTTTTCATGATTGTATATCTATTTATTGACAGTCAGATAATACATAACTGTGAGATGGTTGAGAATCGAGATATGATACCTAATATAAGGGCTGCTGTTTAAATCTTATCAGAACACCGCCATGTGGTCTATTTCTTTGATTGAAACTTGCGGCCATTTTGTTCTCTAAATTTCACTTGAAGAACATTAATATTTCCTTATTGAAGCGTAGAATCTAGATTAACCTTGATTTTGTTTAGACTGTTTATATTTTTTGATCAAAACTGATTCTAACAAGTCAACATGACTTTTGAAATGTATAAAATAATAGAGAGGGGTAGCCAATGGACATTAAAAAATAAAATTTTGAAGAATCTTGACATTTTTCAAAAACATTGTAGAGTTGAATCATATTTTTTAGCTAAAGATGCCTAGGGTTAGGGATCCTAGATACACTCATTGGAAAACTGGTCACTGATGGTAGAACACTCATTGCTACCTCACAAATTTAGGGTGTATTATCATTCCACAAAGAACAGGAACATTTCTTGCCAAATTCAAGGTGGCAATATGTGTTTATAACCCCATCTTTATCTTCCACTAACCCTTTGCATTGCTCCTCCACAAAATTAAACCCTAAAAATCTAATCACCATGTACAAGAATCTCATCATCATAGATAAATGATAAATAATAAACTAAAAGGAAAGGTCTTTCGCCTAATCTGTATGCAGCCATGCTTTTGGCATTGTCAAAAAGAGCAAAACAAATGAATAAGAATGAGGTAGTTAAGGTGTTTGAAGTGATTAGAGGTCACTTTTAGGGTTCCCTTGGGTGTGGGTCAAAGTCAAACTCCATAAAACATTAAAAAAATGCTCAAAAAAACACTTTTTGGATGCCTAGGCACGCAGGTTCTGTCTTGGTTTGCCTGGGTTCTGTCTGGATTCTGCCCGGGTTCTCTTGGGTTCTGCTTGGGCAAACCAGACCCAAAAATGAAGGACCCTGGTCGAACCCACAGGCAAACCGAACCAGGACCCAAACCAGGAGCGAACCAGGACCAGGACCTAGCCCAGAACCCAGAGAACCGGCTACTTAGGTCCTAACTTTCCATCTGAAAAAGTGAAAACTACCCACCAGACTTAAATTGACTTTTAACTGAATTTGACTTCACCACTGTGATCGTGGAATGAAATAAGCCAATCAAAACAATTTTCAGTCAATTTTGACAAGTTTCAATTTTTAGGGTTTTTGCCTAAAAATAGGGGTCGAAAAACCCTAATTTTCAAATTTTTCAAATTTTACCAGTATCTTCTTAACATCAAACTGACTAAAAGCCCATACCTAATTTGCCCAAAAACTATGTTTTGACATCATTTTTACAAGGTTTAGACTATTTTAAGCAAAATGCCTTAATGAAGCAAAAAATTTGGTTTGGGTACAACAGATATCATGTAGATAAACAATGACACATGAATCAATGATAGACCTTGATACCTCATTCATTGAATAAATGAAGGTGGCTGGAGTGTTGCATATTTGAAAATGAAAAACCAACCACTCCAAAAGACCTTGCTTGGTCTTAAATGCTATCATCTGTATGTGTTCTTCCTTATCCTTACTTGATGATACCTGGATTTTAAGTCAAATTTTGTGAAGTATTTGGCTTGTTGAAGTTGATATAGCCAATCATCTATTTGTGGCAATGGGTATGTAGTCTTGATGGTCATTTTGTTTAGACCTTGATAATCAATACACGTTGACTACATTCCATCCTTTTTTGTTACTACCACTATTGGAGAAACACAAGGGGATTTGCTTGACCTAATGAACCCATGTTCTAACATCTTCAGCTGCTTTTTCACTTTATTTGCCTCACCCAAACTCAGATAGTACAGCTGTATATTAGGCAAAGGGTAACAATTAGATCTCATGTTCAATTGGATGCTTGGGGGCAGCCCCTTAGGCTGTAGAAATAACTCAAAAAATTGTTTCACCAACTCACATGTTTCATGTTGTTTGTGATAAGTCTGCAGCCCATGTGACTTCTTTACCTCTGCCCTATCTTGCTCTTGCTTTCCTCTAAGAAACAAGAGAGCAAACTTTCTGCTTGCATTGGTTAACCACTTTGCTTGGGATGCACTAACCGTGAAAATCTTTTCTTTTTCCACGAATGAGTTCATGGTGAATGCTTCACCATTCAACATGAGTCTATGGTGCATTTTACTTTGGAAGTAGATGGCATCTCGCACATGCAAGTATGGACTTCCAAATATCACTCTACATACACCAAGAGGAATGACACCAGCAAGAATTTAATCCTTAAAATTAGTACCCATACAAAATTTCAGCGTACATTGTTTCTTGATTGATACATCTACTCCTTATTTCAACCAACCAAATGAATAAGGTTGTGGGTGCTCCATGGTTTGCAAACACAAATCTCGTATTAATTTTGAGAAATGAAAATAGCTTGTGAGCATCTGTTAAAAATGCATCTACCTTTTTGTCCTTAATTTGGATTTTGATATGGAACAACTTGGTGAGTTTATCTTCATCCTTGGAACTTTCTACCACCATGCAAGCTTCCTTATGCAGAACACATGACAACTTCTCATCTAAATTAGTGTAATGTCCCTTGTTTGGATATACTTTAGATTTTGCCCTAAGTCACAATTCCAATGGAAAAGTAAGAAGTATATCTTAAATTACAACTTTCAATAAACTCTAGTTTTAACCCTGCGATAATGTTAGCCAATACTTAATAAACAATTAGTTGATCATTTTTATTGTTTCCAACATGCATTAAATTAGTTCATTGATCTCTCTAAAATGGATAAAAACTATCAATGCGGATTGAAAGTTATTATGCACTCTAATAATCAACCATTGGGAAAGATTGGAGACGAAGCCGCAATAAGATGCACATAGTATTTCCTCTTTCTAAGCCCAAGGGCAGATAGGGAACCCCTTGGCCTACTAATGGCAATCACTTAAGTCATCCATTATGGGTGGTCCACTTAGCATGAAATCTCCCTCTTTCTAAGCCCAAGGGTAGATAGGCAACCCCCCTGGCCCACTAATGGCAGACACTTCAATCATCCATTATGGGTGGTCTACTTAGCATGAAAATGGCTATCTCCCTTGTACTTTCGTCTCTTCTCCCCATGGTTAATTGTAGATGTATAAATAACTTATAATTGGACTAATAGCTTAGTGTGAATTGTAGTTCTTATTAGGCTCTATATGAAATGCATGGCATTAATTTATTTAAAACATATGCATCAAATTGCATAGCACAATCTTTATGAAATTATATTATTGTTATAACCACAATAGGCAAATAATAATTATTGATGCAGATAACTTCTTTCTACTTGTATGCTGTAGATATATAACTGAGTGTGCATGTTTTTCTTGAAGTTGATCGATGCCCCTCTCCACACCTTTGATTCTCCTTTTATAATATTTCCAAGAGGTGCAATTTCTCCAAGGAGGGACGACTTGTCCCAAGAGAAGTGGCTATTGGATGAGGTCGGCCTCATCATTAAATCAAATTTAATTTATTTTATTTTAATCCTCAAAGAGGCGACTACCTCGAGAGGGACGACTCTTCAAAAGGAGGCGCCTTTGCATGAAGTGGGACGATTCCTTGAAGGGGTCGGCCCCTTAAGGCACTACAATATTTTATTTAATTTTAAACCTCCTCTTATTTATTCGTTTGAATGCTGCCTATGTATTTGAGTGCTGTGATTGGATGAGGGGATGTCTTCATAGCAGGGGCATGACAGTTCGCCCTTCTCGAGATTGCTTGTCCTCAAGCAATTTCAAATTTGGATGATTAAGGATCTCGACACCCTCCTAAGTTGCGTCTTTCGTAGGAAGCCCTTTCCACTGAACCAAATACTCAAGGATAGTTTTGTTCCTTAATCTCTTCTCCCTCATGTTAAGAATGATCTTGGGCTCCAAAATCGACCTACCTTCATTGTCCAATGGGGCAATTCTGAACATGGAGTGACGTGTTGTCCTAGCACCCTTTTGAGATGAGAGACATGGGAAATATTATGAATCCTACTATTACCTGGTAGCTCCAATTCATAGGCAACCTTTCCTATTCTTCTCAAAATTTTATAGGGTCCATAGAATCGGGGTTTAAGCTTCTCGGCTCCACTTTCATTGATCGATGTCTGTTGATAAGGTTGTAGCCTTAGGAAGATCAAATCTCCAACTTCAAATGTTCTTTCGGTCCTATTTTGGTCGGCATAAATCTTTTGTTGATTCTGGGCTTGATGTAGATTATCTTTGAGTGTCTTCATGATATCCATATTTTGTTGCACAAAGTCCTTTGTCCCTGATACATGGCTTTCTTGGATGATCAAACTTCCAAATGAGGTGGCTTCGTAATCATACAAGGTCTTGAAGGGACTCATTCCTATTGACATGTGATATGTGGTGTTATAACAATATTCTCCAAGATGCAACCACCTAATCCAAGTATTCAATTGGCTTGTAACATAATTCCTTAAATATCCTTCTATCCATTTGTTTACAATTTCTATTTGACCATTAGTTTGAGGATGGTAGCTTGTGCTTGGTGTGAGTTCCGTCCTTGCTAGTCAAAAGATTTCTTGCCAAAATAGGCTAAGGAACCGACTATCTCTATCACTGATAATATTTCTCAGTAGACCATGTAGTCGGAAAACTTCCTTGAAAAAGGCCTCAGCTACTTGAGGAGCCCTATAGTCTGAGACTCTAAGGATACTGCCATAAAGTGTGCATACTTAGTTAGACGGTCCACCACAACATAAATACAATTTTTACCTTGTACTTTAGGGAGCCCTGTTATGAAGTCCATGGAAATACTCTCCCATTTTTGATTAGGTATGGGTAGAGGTTGGAGGAGTCCTGTTTGGTAAACCTATTATGCTTTGTTCCGTTGACATGTCATGTATTCCTAAACATGTTTGAGGATATCTTTCTTGAGGCCTTTCCATGAGTATTTTTCCCTTACTTGCTTATAAGTTTTATAGTATCCTTGATGGCCGACAAAAGGGTTATCATGATACTCTCTAATGACTTTTTCCTTCACCTTTGAACTTGGTGCAAGTTATATCTTGTCTTTGTATAGGATGAGTTAATCCACCACCTTATATTCTTCTTTTTGTGTATTCTCCTCCATGATGTCATTGGCTTGTGGATCTTTGGCATATTCGACAATGATTGCATTCTTCCAATCTGTAGAAATGCTCGTTATTGAGCACAAGTAGGGTTTGCAGGATAGTGCATTAGCTACAATGTTGTTCTTCCCCTTCACATTTTCTATGCCAAAGTCATAAGCTTGCAACTTGCTAACTATTTTTGTTGGTGATCATTTAGGTCCTTTTGATTTAGGAAAAACCTTAAGCTGTTGTGATAAGTTTTAATGACGAACTTCCCACAAACTAAATATTGTCTGAATTTGGCCAGTGTGTACATGAAGGCTAACATTTCTTTGTCATAGGTAGAGTAATGTTTTTCAGCTACGGTGAGTTTGCGGTTTTTGAATGCAATTGGATGTTTATTTTGCATGAGAACTGCTCCAATTCCTTCCTTGGATGCATCACACTCAAACTCGAATGGCAATGTAAAGTTGGGAATGGCTAGGATAGGACATGAACTCATTATTTCCTTAAGTTTCTCAAATGTTTGTTGGACTTTTTCACTCCATGTAAAAGCTCCCCTTTTTGTTAACTCTGTGAGGGGGGCAGCAGTTTTGGAAAAAAATTGACAAACCGTCGGTAGTAACTATATAAGCCCGCAAATCCTCTTAGGTGGGTTAAAGTTCTCGGTTTAGGCCATTCCTTGATGGCTTTGATTTTTTCTTCATCCACACTTACTCCTTGTGCATTGATTTTATGTCCTAGATATAAAATCTCTTCTAACACAATTTCGCACTTGGAGGCTTTAGCATATAGTGATTCCTGTTCAAGAATTTCTAAGACTTCTTTAATGTGCTTGAGGTGTTCTTCCCATGTTTTTCTATAAATTAGAATGTCATCAAAGAATATTAGTAGGAACCCCCTTATTTGCCTCCCAAATATATGTTTCATACATCATTGAAAGGTTGCATGTGCACATTGGTTAGCCCAAAGGGTAGGACCAAAAATTCAAAGTGTCCATAGTGACATCTAAAAGTTGTCTTGGGAATGTCTTCTTTCCTCATTCTAATTTGGTGATATCCGGATCGTAAGTCAATCTTAGAGAAATATTTGACTCCATGAAGTTCATCTATTAATTCATCAATTCTTGGGATAGGGTAATGGTTCTTTATAGTTTTTTTATTCAAAGCTCTATAGTCTATACACATTCTCATAGTACCATCCTTCTTCTTAACAACACCATTGAGGATGCAAAAAGATTGGAACTCGACTGAATGTGGCCCATGTCAAGAAGTTCTTTAATGGTTTTTTCCATAGTTGAAAAACTCGCCAATTGCAAAAACTCGCCAAGCCCGGAAAATACGGTATGGAAAAAAATAGGCAAAAACCCAACAAAAAACTCGACAACTTAAAAAATTGCTTAAACTTCATTAAAAATGCATCTTTTTTGCAAAATTCAATGATAAGATGCATCCAATGAGTCAATAAAATGAGTACATAGAAGAAACAAGTTGAGTCTTGTTATATTTGATTGATTTGAAAGAAAATTAGATACAAAATCGCATCCTCATGTGGAATGCTCAATACACTGATACTGATAGTTTGAAACAAAATGAAAATAGCAAATTGTTTTTGTAAAACTAAAGGTAAATAGTGGAGAGTACTTAGAAAATCAAATGAATTCAATGGGAGTTTGAGGGCAATGCCCCCAATGGGGTCGAGGGGTAGCGCCCCTAGCGGGGTCAAGGGGCAGTGCCCCTTGTGGGGGTCTGGGGGCAACGCCCCTAGCGGGGTCAAGGGGCAGCATCCCTTGCGGGGGTCTGGGGGCAGTGCCCCTAGTGGGGTCAAGGGGCAACGCCCCTTGCGAGGGTCTGGGGGTAGTGCCCCCAGCGGGGTTGAGGGGCAGCCCAAATTAAGACCTCCTAAACCACACAAACCTTCATGGTGTACATCATTTTGCATTAACAATAAAACCTAAATTAAGACCATCAAAGCCACACAAACCTTTATGGAACACATCATTTTAGTGTTTTTTCTAAAGCAAAGCACACAAATGAATGAAAAAATAACTCAAAATGCCTTTTTAGCCGGCTGCCTGGGAATTTTCCAGATCGCACGAGTTTTTTTTCAAAAATTCTCCGTACTTTCTGGAAAAACTCGCCAAAAGTACAAGTTTTTTCGGCGTACAATTGCTAGAAAACTCGCTAGCCAAAAAAACTCGCGAGTTTTTGTTAACTCGCCAAGTTTTTGGCGAGTGTTGCAACTATGGTTTTTTCTATCTCTTTAAATTTTTGGTGGTGTTTGTAAGGTGTGGTGATTATGGGTTTAGCCCCCTTTTCTAGTTCTATAATGTGTTCAAACACTCTTTTGGGAGGTAGGCCTGGTGGAATATCTCCGAATACCTTTTTATGGTCCTTAAGGATGGGTTGTATATCCATATGTATGGCTTTCCCCTAGGAGAAGTTTTGTCAAGGATCAAACATTGGGCGACCCATTCTCCTTATCCATGTCTAAGGATTCTTTTCATTTTCGTGGATGAGACTACTCTCGAAGACCCGTCAGATAGTCCTTGTAAAAGGACATCTTGTCCGTTATGTTTAAAGCAAATTTCTAACTTTGGGAAATCTAAATAGAAATTTCCTAAGGAGTGTAACCATGGGGTGCCTAAGATTACATCAATATCCCCCAAATTTACAATGTAGAAATCTTCTTTGATGGGTTGCTTCCCTAAGGTTATGTCTAGTTGTGGAATTTTCCTATTGCAAGGGGAGGTGGATCCATCAGCTAAGGCTACTTTAAAACCTTCAAAGCAACCGAGTTTTCATCAATGAAATTATGAGTTGCCCCACTATCCACAAGGGTGATTACTTTTTGCCCCTTTAGATTACATCTGATTTGAAAGGGGTGGTGTTTGGATGCTTTTGAGATGGCGGCTAAGGTTCCATGTTCTTCTTCATCACACTGTCTTCTTTTGCTTGGGATTTCTTCCTCTTCTTCCCTTGCTTCGTTGCTAGATAATGCCTCTATATTTTGTGCTTGGATTTTCCTTCCACACATGTGTCTTGAGTCCCACTTCTCCTTGCATCTGAAGCATAATTTTTCCTTTTTGAGGTCATCTCGTTGCCTTTTAAGTTCATCCTGATTGCAAACATGACCATGCTCCCATTTTTCCTTACAATGGTAGCATAGAGTTCTTCTTCGAAGCTCTTCACATTCACTTCTAGAAGGAAATCCCCTCTTATGCCAATTCTTCTTATATAGGGGTTTGGTATGTGTGTTTGATGATAAATTCTTTGAGTAGGTTTTGTCTTTTGATGATGTGGATTCCAATCTTAATTCCTTTTAAATTGCATCCCCTAGCACTGTAGGTTCGTGAGCACTCACTAGGCCTCAGATTGATTCCTTTAGCCCTTCTACAAATAAGTATGTGAGTCTACTTTGGGAAACTTTGGGTACCATGACTGAAAGTTTTTGGAATTCAATGGCATAGTTCTCCATGGTTCCATGTTTTAGTTGTGTTAGTTCTTTAAAATACCATTTATGGTGCTTTTGATCAAATCTTGTAAAAAGTTTTTGAGTGAACTTGTCATAGTTTGTTATGTGTTGGTGGTCTTGGGTGATATGGCCATGATGCCACCAATCATGGGCAGTTCCCTCCAAATGTAGAATGGCAAATTTAATGGCATCTTCTTCTGTCATGGGACTAAGGGATAGATATGTGTCCATCTTTTGAACCCATGAGCGTGCGGTGATTCTTCCTAATCCATCATAGTTGGTTAGAGTCATTTTACTTACCCTCGATCTTAAATCTTTGTTGAGTTGTTTCCTTTCTCTTTTGCAGGTAGTTCTTGATCTTGCATCTCAATATGCCTCAAATGAGATATCTCTCTTAATTTCAGGGTCTAGCCTTGAGTAGGCCGCAACATATTCGTCAAAGTTATTAATTTGTGTATTGGTTTATTCTTCCTCTCTTGTTGGCCCTCCCCTGGGTACGAATGAGGGTCTTGTTGCCCTAGGTGTTGATATCCTTGAGTGGTTAGAGTTGGCGTCCCTCCCATTGGTTTGGTTGGGTTGTGGGTTATTGTTCATGTTTTGAATGGTTTGGAGAAATAGTTGTGCCATTCTCTCATTTTGCTCCATGAGAGTTTGGGTTGTTTGTTCACAAAGGTCCTTAATTCATTTCCCATTTGTTTGCCCATTGTGTTGTGTGTAGAGTTACTGGTGGCTGCAAGTGTCTTCTTTTCTCTCTCCAAGGCTCTTTGGCTAAGTTGCAACCACTAGCTTTCATCCCTCAGTCTTGCAGGAACAATGCTCGGATACCAATTGTAATGTCACCTGTTTGGATATACTTTATATTTTGTCCTAAATCACAATTCCAATGGAAAAGTAAGAAGTATATCTTAAATTACAACTTTCAATAAACTCCAGTTTTAACCTTGCAATAATGTTAGCCAATAATTCATAAACAATTAGTTGATCATTTGTACTGTTTGCAGCATCCATTAAATTAGTTGACAATTATAAGGTTCATTGATCTCTAAAATAGATAAGAACTATCAATGCGGATTCAAAGTTATTATCAACTCTAATAATCAAGCATTGGCAAGATTGGAGATGAAGCCGCAATAGGATGCCCAAAGTATTTCCTCATCCATTATGGGTGGTCTACTTAGCATGAAATCTCCCTCTTTCTAAGCCCAAGGGCAGATAGGCAACTCCTCTGGCCCACTAATGGCAGACACTTCAGTCATCCATTATGGGTGGTCTACTTAGCATGAAATCTCCCTCTTTCTAAGCTCAAGGGTGGATAGGCAACCCCCCTGGCTCACTAGTTGTAGACACTTCAGTCATCCGTTATGGGTGGTCCACTTAGCATGAAAACGGCTATCCCCCTTGTACTTCCGTCTCTTCTTCCCATGGTTAATTGTAGAGACATAAATAACTTATAAGCGGACTAATAGCTTAGTTTGAATTGCAGTTCTTATTAGGCTCTCTATGAAATGCATGGTATTAATGTATTTAAAACATATGCATCAAATTGCATACCACAATCTTTATGAAATTATATTACTGTTATAACCACAATAGGCAGATAATAATTATTGATGCAGATAACTTCTTTCTGCTTGTCTGCTGCAGATATATAACTTAGTGTGTGTTTTTCCTGAAGCTGATCAATGCCCTCCTCCACACCTTTGATTCTCCTCTTATAATATTTCCAAGAGGTGCGATTTCTCCAAGGAGGGATGACCTGTCCCAAAAGAGGTGGCTGTTGGATGAGGTCAGACTCATCATTAAATCAAATTTAATTTATTTTATTTTAATCCTCAAAGAGGCGGCTACCTGGAGAGGGACAACTCTTTAGAGGGAGGCGCCTTTGCATGAAGTGGGACGATTCCTTGAAGGGGTCAGCCCCTTAAGGCACTACAATATTTAATTTAATTTTAAACCTCCTCTTATTTATTCGTCTGAATGCTGCCTGTGTGTTTGAGTGCTGCGATTGGATGAGGGAATGTCTTCATGGTGGGGGCATGACAATCATAATCATCAATTATCTCCTTGCCCTTGATCACAAAGGTAGTGTTCTTATCATTCTTCTTTCTCCTCCATGAGGGTGCCAAATCAGGGTGTAGTTTCCAACATGTCTCATTCAATCGTCTGTCCTTATTATAATGTGAACAATGAAATTTTCCTTTCCCTTTACCCTCGTCCTTCTGTTGACTAAAACATTGGCATATTTCTTGTGTTTGCTCTTGTCTTTGTCCTTGCCCTTATTGATCTTTCTTGCTGGCCTTTTTTCTTTTTCTTTTGCTTGAAATAGGAGGTTTTCTTCTTGTCCCGTTCAAAATGGTGTGCTTGGGCACACACTTCATTTATATTTTGGGGTCTGGCCATTAGGACATGTATCTTTAGGTGTCTGAATAGCCCACCTATGTATTTCATCAAGACCTCCACGTTTGTGACATTTTTTCCCTGATTGCACAGCTGTTTTGCAGAACTCACTAGCATATTTTTGAACACTCTGTTCTTGCCTTTGATGGAAGTCGTGCCATTGCATAACCCTCTCTTCCTCATGCCAAATTGGATAAAATTGCTTTTTCAACAGATCTTTGAAGCCTTCACTTTTGGAAACCAGTGGAACCTTGCAGCCTCCACATGACTATTCTCACCATACCTAGTTTCTTTCTCAAGGCCAAGATGATGCTCACAAGTCTATCAATATTCCCAATTGAGCTTGATATCCTTGCAACATCATCCGCAGGTCTTTTGAAATGCATTTCCCCATCTTCTTCCTCTCTTGCCATTGACCTAGCTGCTCTTGTACACTGTCTTGTACCAATCTTAGGTTCATAAGGGATTAAATTTCCAATTCCACTCGACGTTGTGGATGTCATAACTTGTTTGCAACTCCAATTTTCTAATCTCAACGAAACTCTAATACCACTTGATCTGTAAACATTCAGGAGATACTCTCCTTGAGTGCGCCACATATGAATATCACTGTCAACTCACCAAAACATCCTTCTAAACATTGTTTTGACACCTTGTAAAGACACAAACTACATTATTAAATGTTCATCATTCTGCAACATATGATAAACATGAAAAATAAAGAGTAAATTTGCCAGGAAACAGACACCCACAAGATTGAAACAGAAGAATTGTCTTGGAGAAACCCTAAAGGGTGAAAAACTCTAGTAAGAGGGAGTATTTTGCTTTTCATCACACTATCTCAATCTCATAATGAGCATGACAAATGAAGGTTACAACATGAGCCAACCTTCCCATCTTTGTGTTTACACAATCTAACATACTCCTCTATCCTCCATGGTGCCACAATGGAAGAACAAACATTGAATGAATTGATTCAAGTGCCAAAATCCTTCAAATTCTGTTCTTTGTCTTGATAGCTGTGCTTTCTCTAGATTGGTGATCTTGCATTTGTTACGATGTCTGTGAAATCATTGCTGTAGCTTGGAGTTCACTGCAGTAGATGTTGCTTTTGCTCCTTGTACAAAGTGGATGATTTCCCATTCCTGTTTTTCTAGTTAGGGTACAAGTTTGCAACTTGCTATGGAGATTCTCGGGATGCTCCAGATCATCTCAGATACCACCTTGACCTGTTTGCAGTTTTGTTTGTATCATATAACCATGGTTTTATGTTGATTTCGAGTCTCCAAGTTGCTGGTCACTTTCTTGACTTAAGTGGTTCTTTATGGCCCCATTGGTCTAGCTTCATTTGACCTGATTTACAGATCAATACTTTATTGAGAATAGAAGATTTCCAGGCATTTCTTTTATTTAGCCAAAGGTTGTATACATGATATACAAATTTATATTCCATTGATTGAATGGCAAGAGGTAAAGTTTGCTTAGGTAGAGATTTAAACTTGTTGAAAGATAAAACTTATGTGAATAGGAGATATCTAGGCATTTCTTTTATTTAGCCAAAGGGCCTTGTATACATGAAATACCAATTTATATTTCATCGATTGAATGGAAAGAGGCAAAGTCTGCTCAGGTAGAGTTTTAAACTTGTTGAAAGAAAGAACTTATGTTAATGTCCAATAATGACCAAAAGAGGTCAATTTGAATAGAAAAGTTGAAATTGGCTATGATGGTTAAAGAAGGGAGTACTTAAAGCATCTGTCATAATAGAAAGCAGTATATGGGGTAAATGAAAATATTTTTTTTAAAAGTTATGTTTCCCAAGAAAATGTACAACCCTAAAGAACTTTACGAATGCATGGTGATAGCTATAAGAATGCAATTGTATTGAGATACAACAAAGCAGAGATCCCTAGTCTTTCTCAATGATGGAGTGAAGGTCTAGAGACTTGTCAATGACTACCAATATCGAGTCTAATAATGCCCCCTAAAGAGTGGTTGGGATCAAGAGGAGTTGATTGAGCTATCCTCAAAAGAATCAGAGTTTACTTCTCTAACACCCAAGGTCAGTGAACTCTTGGAAGAGTACATACATATTGACAATAGGTGTAGGACATTTAAAGTTGGTAATCATAAAGGGACCATTATGCTAAATACTTTTCTTCAAGCCATATAAGTGATAAGTCATGTTGCTAACAATGACTCATTCACTCGATGCTATTTGAATGCTTGAAGCATACCCATCTTCTGTTGATTATTTTCCATTTCCATTTAAAACTTAGTAAACTTAGTCAACTTGTAGACAACCACCACTTTATATTTTCTTACGCTCATTCTTGAAGGTTTTTCTATAATGTCCCCTCTTCAATAAATTCATGTGGCAAACCTAAAGTTCATTTCCTTTCTTTTTGGTAAGCTAAGCCTGATTGATCCCAGTCCCCTTGATCACAATTTCTCTAACTATAGAGGGTTTTGTTTTTGAGCTTCTATGTGCATGCTTTTTTGTCAAGGTTTTGGACTTTGCCATCTTGACATACCCTTTCGTCGAACTTCACTCTTTCCCCTCCCTTATCAAAGTTTCAAACTTTTCCCCATCAGCATGCCTTTTCCTAACTTGTGGCAATTCCCTGCAATATCCTTGACCCTCGAGCTCTGAATGTCCTGCTTTTTTGCCCTAATCTTCCCACCTACATCCCTGCATGTCATTTATGCCATTAGTGGCCTGTTTTGAAACCATAACTCCCTAGAAAGGGATTTTCTTGCTTGATCAAACATTGTTAATATTTTATAAAGCGGATTTCACTGTACTTGCATTGTAAATGGTGGAAAACAATGATTCCTTATTTATTTCTGTGGTTGCATCCCTTGTGACCCTTGGTTGTTGCGAATCTCTATTGTTCTTACTTGGACGGGAACTTATTTCTGATAGCGGATCTCCATAATATCAGAAGGATGCCACGTTCCTTGTATCATTGTTGTTGTCTACACCCAAACCCTACCAAATACTGCACAGAGCACTTGTTGTTTAGAACGCCAGACCTGAGGATGAAAACCTTCATATCTGTAAAGAACTAGAGGATGGGAACCCTTTGGTTTACAGGTCTGAGGACGAAAACTCTTTGACTTGGCAAGTCGACTTCATCCGGAGGTCAAGAGAGGACTCCATAGTTACAGATCGACCTGCATCATGTCAAGTACATTGGCATACTTCTGTAAGCAACCCGTAGGGTATTTACAGTTGTATTTGCTGCTGTTGCAGCCACTGCACTAGCTGCGATCATGGCTGATGCTGTCTATTATTTTTGCTGTATAATTGAATGTAATGTTCAGACTTTGTTTTGGCCTGAAAGTTTTGTAAAGATTTCTCTTTATTTCCTAAAGTTTGGGTTATCAATATTTTATAAACCTATGATTAATTGAGAATTTGTCACATTGGGTTTAATTTTAAAACCTGAAGGTAAATTGTCAAAGTTAAATATTAAGGTTTAAAGGGGAAATGTCTAGGTTTTTGCTAGTTTTAGGTTAATATTTTAATTAAAAATACATATCCCCTAAAATCTTTAGCAGGGATACTACATTTTCTTGATTGTTTTGGCCCACTCATTTTTGGATGATGAAATCGTAAAAATATTCCATTTTTCTCCTTATGCCATTTAATGGGGACTGCGTTCTTATAGTTTCATCCATGTACTCCTATAACACCAAACTAGGGTGTTTATATTGACATTTTGATTTTATTGGTGCTTTTGTTTTTATTTAGCTGATTTGTTTAGTTTGGGAGAATCATTAGGCACTCTTGAATGATGCAATCATATCTGTTTGTAGTTTGTACCATAGAGTCACATTGAGCTGCGTTGGTCATATGTGAACGTTAACATAATTTCTACCATAGTTTTAAAACTCAAACTTGCAAATATTTAGCAGCCCAAAATTTTGACTTCAATTTGGGACTTGGCAAATACTTGGCACATTAATAAAATACACAAATTCATAAAATGAACTTGAATAACATTAAAAATACTGAATTTAGAGAACCTAGGTAAATTTTCTACTAGTTTTATACCAAAAAAGAGTACAATGCACATCATAGTCTCATTATTCAATACGATATGATGATTTATTATCATCATAGCAAATTACAAATCCATTAAATATTTTACAATTTTCTCCTTTGACTAAATGATCTGTAAACTCTACTTTGGAATTTAGAAAGAAATTAAAATAGTTTATTCTTTCTTATTTGCTTTGCAATGGAAATACACAGGCTATTTAATATTTAGAGATAAGATTATTGTGTCAAAATTAAACATAACTCAAAACACAGATTTTTACCTTAGAAAATTTCCAATGTGGAGAAAAACCCAGTCGCTTTGGTAGTGGCAATGTGCCTTGACTACCCTCCTTTATTAATGGCAAAGAGATATACAATAAGTGGCAATTTTGCCTCCTAATTTTGTTACTTATCTTATAATAAACAAAAATATACAATATTCTCAATTCTTTGAACATTGATGGATTGCATGTTCTCATACAAGTATTTGTAGATTTTTCAATGCCTAGTTAAATGTCTACAACCACTAGATGTTAAACCAATGCCTGCACAGTTCATATCATGAATTTGTTATTGGTATGACTGGACACTCGCACACCTGTGCTGTGGTCTTGGACTTAAGCGCAACTGTGTTGTCGTCCTACCAATCACGTTGTCATACATGCTTGATATAGTCCATAGTCCTGCCAAACACTTGTCCTTGTGTCTAAAACTTGTTCTTTGTTCCTATTTTTCTTGTTCTTGCTACATATGTTTCTTAGATTCTTTTGGATCACACCTTCCTTCTTAGTTAGGCTTTTGGCCCCACAAAAGCTTAATAAGATATTAGATGAGGAAAGAGTTCTCCTGCTTTCTCCTTGGAGTACCATTTGGCTCGGCTTACCTTCTGATCCTTAAGTCCAATTTTCAAAGTTTCTCGAACTTTATTTTTGGTTTCCCTTGTTTTCTTTTCTAGTGCCACATCTTCATAGAGTATGGTTCTTACTTACACACTCAAATCTTCCAGAGATGGTAGCACTTGTTCTTCATCTAAATCTAGCATAGACAGTTAATAAAATTGCAAATACACAATTTACCACTGAATGTACCTTCATCAAAGGGGGAAGATCAAGATCAAATGCATTTTCACCTATGGCCTCCAAAATTGTGAATGGGCCATACCTTTGTGGCTTAATTTTCTTTGCTTGTCCTTGAAGTCTTTCCTTACTCAAAGAAAGCCAAACCTTGTCTCCCACTTTGAATTTGTGCCTCGTCCTATGCTGATCATGCCTTTCTTTATACATTTGTAGGGGATGTTTCTGGGCCGGCAGAATGGGGTGGGAATGACATGCCATCCCCACTTTGGCTGCCCACTTTAAAAAAACACATAACTCAAAAATATTTTATATTGTCTTTTGTGGCCCCACGCCCCTCTAAACCCCAAAGCAATCAAATACTATACTCCTATTGCCACTTATGTTCATTTTTACATGAAAAAATATTTGCAGCCAAGTTAGAAAGACAAAGAGGAGGGTTTGAAGGCACTGTTGGAAAAACCAGCATTGGTGAGGAGTGAGGTGAAGAGTGAGGTAGCAACCAGCAAGAAAAGTAAAAGAGGCATGTTAATTTTCCATTTTAAATTTTTTTTTTTTTTTTCAAAGTTTCAAAGATGGAATGTATGATTTTTTGTTTTTTGTTTTTGATTTCAGTTTTTAAATTCCAAAACAAAATAACATGAGCAGCAGTAGTGAGAGAAGTGGGCATGTTGAGAGGGAAGAGGAAAATGAAAGTGGTATGGGTGAAGGGTGACAGCCTCAAAAAAATCCATTTGAATGCCCTTCCGAAGCTTTAAAAACTTATGCAAAAGGCCCCTTTAATTCTTAAAAACCTCTTCTTCAATTGGTGACAGCCTTAGACAAAGACAAAAAGTAAAATTTAGGGGGTACTAGATTGTGGATGTGTGACATTTGTCATGATCATTTTAGAGCGAGCTACACAAGGGTGTATTCTCATCTATTGGGTTTTAAAGCCAAAGGGGTGAAGGTTTGTGAAGATATAAAGGAGGATGAGAGGTTAGAGTGTTATAGATTGCATACGGAGGCAAAATCAAAGTCTAAGGGGTTGCCAATGCCAACACAATTCACACAATAAGCTATGCATATGCCCTCTATAGTTGGTAGTGCTAGTGGTGATGTTCATGTTTCCACAAGAGGGAAGTGGAAGATTATTACTTGTGAGCAGCCAAATACAATTGCAAGTTTGTTCAATGTGCATACATGAGATGTGGCAGAGTCCTCCATTGCCAAATTTTTCTATGCCCATGCCATCCCATTCCATGTAGCACGTTCTCCTTACTTCAAACAAATGCTCAAAGATGTAACTACTGTTTGCTCTTGTTGATGATATAGCTTCGGGTCTCATCCTTCATCCGATTTAATTGTTGACAAATAAACAAAGCCGTGGCTACTTGTTTATTTGTGTGTGTCCCAAGTGAAGTGGCGCCCATTGTAATTTATATCTTATTCATCTGATGCCGACCCATGTGAAAGGGTGTCTCATTACAAACAACATTTTATATTTTATTTATTTCAAATAAAGGCCGACTTAACAAAGTCGCATGGGAGACAGAGACGTGATGTTTCAAGAAGAGGCCGACTTCTTGTGTAAAGTCGTATTGCTTGGAAGAAGACATTTCATCTTGTATATATAGAGGCATTGCTTCCTCTCTCTCACATTCATTCATTCATCTAGTGTCAAGTGCGTATAATTCTGAAAGGAGTTCGATATCACAGCAGATCAATATATTGTTCTTCAAGGAGTTCGATATACTTCATTTGGTTGTATACTTGCATCAAGTGTGGTGCGATTATCTCTACTACAGATCGGCCTTGTGATTGGCCTCATTGTAAAGCGAATTGCTGTTCATTATTCAATATATAAGTGATATATTGTTGCTGGGTTTTTCTCCCTCAAGAAGGAGGGTTTTCCCAGGGTATATGCTGTGTTCTATTGTTTGAAATTGCTCTATTTCTGCTTATTTAATTCTTGATCCTAAAACTAACATGGTATCAGAGCAAGTTTAAGCAAGATCATGATCAGATTTGTATAAGCAATGTAATCTTATTCTCTTAGTGTGTCTATCTTAGCTTCGAAAATGGTGAACGGACTCGAGGTTGAAGATAGACTCAATGGTGCCTCTAACTTCACCTCTTGGAAGTTTAGAGTTCTTATTGCATTGGAAGAAAATGATATTTTTGAGTTCGTGGAGAGTGAGGTGCCTGAACCTTTTGATGAGATTGAGAAGACACAATGTAGGAAGAATGGCACAAAGGCCAAGAAGATATTGATTGATTCTGTAAAGGATCACCTTGTGCCTATTATCTCCAAGTTGAAGATTGCTAGAGAGATGTTCAAGACTTTGGAGGGATTGTATGAGATCAATAACACCAGTAGGGCTCTTGCATTGAGGCAACAACTACATCACATCAAGATGGCAAAAGGAGATTCAATCATCTCCTTCTTTATGAAGATTGTAGATAGGGTAAAAATCAGCAAATTTAATGTTTAATGAAAACAATAAACTAATTAATTCCTATCAAACACAATAGAATACGAAATAATACGAAGATCACAATAAACAACACATGCAAACCGATCTCCGCGCTAATTCGATTTATCTCCATTGCTCTTCTCCACCTGCATGAGAATGTGAGATTTTGAAGGGTTGACAATGGAGGAATGTTGAGTGCTCATTCCTGCAGCATAACGACTTGACAATGACAATGATAAATAGAAAGAATGATAGATAAAGACAGAAGACTGATTTTGACAGAGTTTGGGTGCTAGACCAATCAACCTCTTAAATGGATTGCGAGAGGCCGTATTTATAGATCCGTGACGTTGATGAAGATAAGATTTGACAAGATTCAACAAGGATTTGATTTTTGACAAAAGAGGAAATACAACGAGATGAGATAAGATTTCAAACAAAGATAGAAAGATTTCATTTCCTGTTTTAAGGAAATAAATCTCGAAAAAGACGAGAAGGATAATCGATGAATTATCTAATTAAATAAATTAATTAGATGCACACGAGTTCAGTTTTGGAAAGAAAGCGAGAAGATCTTTTTAGGATTTTATTAATTAAATAAATTTTGGATTTATTTAATTAACGTTGAATTTATGATTTCATTAATTAAATAATTTATATAGAAAGAATGATAGATAAAGACAGAAGACTGATTTTGACAGAGTTTGGGTGCTAGACCAATCAACCTCTTAAATGGATTGCGAGAGGCCGTATTTATAGATCCGCGACGTTGATGAAGATAAGATTTGACAAGATTCAACAAGGATTTGATTTTTGACAAAAGAGGAAATACAACGAGATGAGATAAGATTTCAAACAAAGATAGAAAGATTTCATTTCCTGTTTTAAGGAAATAAATCTTGAAAAAGACGAGAAGGATAATCGATGAATTATCTAATTAAATAAATTAATTAGATGCACACGAGTTCAGTTTTGGAAAGAAATCGAGAAGATCTTTTTAGGATTTTATTAATTAAATAAATTTTGGATTTATTTAATTAACGTTGAATTTATGATTTCATTAATTAAATAATATAAATTATTTAATTAACATTAGAAATGATTTAATTAATTAAATAATATAAATTATTTAATTAACATTAGAGGAAGGGAATAAATGAAATTAGTCAAATAAATACGATTTATTTAACTAATTAGATGATGACATGGGTACCTAGGGCAGAGCGTGCTACAAGATGCCTAAATGATGTAATGCCGAGATAGGTGTTGCAAGAGGACAATTTTGGGTGTCTACAAAGATCACTGAGTTGAAGGATCAACTTTATGCCATTGGAGACATAATTGAAGATAGAGACTTAGTCATGTTGGCACTCAACGGTCTTCCTCAATCTTGGGAGCCTTTTATCCAAGGTATCAGTGGAAGATCTAAGCTACCAAAGTTCGATCGTCTTAGAGCAGATTGCATTCAAGATGAATCAAGGTTGGCAGCAAGAGGTAATGGTCAAAGCTCTCACAATGAAGACAATCATGTTCTTGCTGCTCAAACATCAAAGAGGAAAGGAAGAGAAGGGAGAAAAGGTAACTTCAAGAGGAATATAGACAGGAAATCGGATGCTACTCCTGAATCAAAGAAGAAGGATCTCTCCCATATATAGTGCTTCAGATGTGACAAGTATGGTCACTATGCTAGAGATTGTGCAACAAGACCAAAGCAACATGCTTCTACTGCGGATGTGGATGATGTCTCTCCTCAGAAGGAATCAAGAGATAACTCAAGTGGATTTCTATTTATGTCAACCCTATCAAGCAATGTTCCAATCGATAGTAGCACATGGCTGATTGATAGTTGCGCTTCGCGGCACATTATAGGATATAGAGAGCATCTTTCAGATTTGGTGGAAAGAGAAACCAACATTCAAGTAATAATTGGAGATGATGCTTGCTATTCAGTGAAAGGTGCTGGAGCCACCTCTCTTCACCTAGATTCCGGCACCCCTCTTCATTTGAGTGATGTATTGTTCGTACCAGGTATCAAGAGGAACCTTGTATCAATTTCAGCTTTGAAGGACAAAGGATATCAAGTTGCATTTTTTGAAGGAAAAGTTCTTGCTTGGCTGAAGAACTCTAGCATCAAGACAGCCCGAGTGATTGGTGTTTGGCAAGAGAGTCTATATAGACTTTCCATTCGTCCAATGCAAGCATTGTTGCATGATTCCACCAGTTCATGTGAGCTTTGGCATAGGAGGCTTGCTCACCTTCACTTTAGAGCTCTTCCATCCATGGAGAAGATGGTCACTGGCCTTCCGAAACTCAGTCAAGAGTATGATGGTACTTGTAGAGGATGTGCAATGGGTAAGAATACTAAGGGTCCTTTTCATAGTATTGAAAGTAGATCAAAATGTATTCTAGATCTTGTTCATTCTGATTTGTGTGGTCCAATGTCTGTTGCATCCTTGAGTGGTTTTTGGTATTATGTAATTTTCATTGATGACTACTCTAGAAAGACTTGGATTTATTTTTTGAAGTCTAAGGAATCTAAAGAAGTACTTGAGAAATTCAAAGAATTTAAGGCTCAAGTTGAAAATTTGTCTGGAAAGAGGATCAAGGTCCTAAGATTTGATAACGGAGGAGAATACACTTCTGGAGGCTTCCGTAATTTCTGCACTGAGGCAGGGATTAAGAGGGAGTTTTGTGTGCCATATAATCCTCAGCAAAACGGAGTTGCAGAAAGGAAGAATAGATCTATAGTTGAGGCAGCCAAAGCTATGATCCATGATCAAGACTTACAGACCTTCCTTTGGGTAGAAGCATCCAAAACTGCAGTGTATGTTCAGAATTAGAGCAAACCTTCCTTTGGGCAGAAGCATCCAAAACTGCAGTGTATGTTCAGAATTAGAGCCCTCATCGTATTTTGGAAAATATGACTCTTGAAGAACCCTTTACAGGTGTGAAACCTGAGGTTAGTCATTTGAGAATCTTTGGTTGTCTTGTTTATATTCATGTGCCTAAAGATAAGAGAACTAAGTTAGAATCATCTGGCAAGAAAGGAATATTTGTGGGTTACAGTGAATCTTCAAAAGCCTATAGGATTTACATTCCAGGACAGAAACAGATAGAGATCAGCAGGGATGTCTCTTTTGAAGAAGATGTTGCTTTCAAAAGATCTAAAGGTTCATATATGGAGATAGATAATGAAGACCAGGACATGGACGTTGATCATACTCCTGAGATTTAGAGGGAGTCTACTGAACCAGAAGAGGATATGGATCCAGTTGAGCCTTTGGAACCAACTAATGGGCCAAGAGATATTGTCATAGGTCGAAAGAGACCTCTATGGGCTAGGCAAACTATGTAGGAGGCATAAAAGTTTGCAGCTCCTAGAGGCACATTTAGAGAAAGCAAAAGACCACAAAAGTTTCCAGGCTATGTAGCATTAATGAGTCATATCATTGAGTCTGAGCCTTCTAGTGTTGAGGAAGCAGCAAGTCAACACGTATGGAGAGATGCTATGGCTAAAGAATATCAATCTATTATCAAGAATGATGTTTGGGATATTGTACCAAGACTTGAAGGGAAATCATTGTATCTTCTAAATGGCTTTTCAAGATCAAGCATGCAGCTGATGGAAGCATTGAGAAATACAAAGCTAGATTTGTGGCTAGAGGATTCTCTCAGAAAGAGGGAATAGATTATGAAGAAACTTTTGCTCTGGTTGCTTGTTATACATCCATCAGGACTATTATTGCTATTGCAGTAGCTAAGGGATGGAAGCTACATCAGATGGATGTGAAGACAACATTCCTTAATGGTGTAATTGAAGAAGTATACATTGAGCAACCTGATGGCTTCGTCATTCATGGGAAGGAGTCTCATGTTTGTAGATTGAAGAAGGCTTTGTATGGCCTTAAGCAGGCTCCTCGTGCTTGGTATGAGAGGATTGATCGATACTTGATGAGCTTGGGCTTCTCCAAGAATGATGCTGATTCAAATCTTTACTTCAAGGTAGTTGATGGTGAGGCTTTAATCTTGGTTCTTTATGTTGATGATCTATTTCTTACTAGAGCAGAATATCTCATTGTCAAATGCAAGGAGTTAGCTTCTGAATTTGAGATGAAGGATCTAGGTTTTATGCATTACTTTCTAGGATTGGAAGTGTGGCAGAGACCCAATGAGATTATTCTGTGTCAAGGGAAATACACCATAGACATCTTGAAGAGATTTGGGATGATGGATTGCAAATCTATGTCTACATCGATGGAAACTGATTTGAAGTTAAGTGAGTTTGCAGCTAGTTCAGATCTGGTAGATCCTACTATGCACAAGCAGTTGATTGGATCATTGATGTATCTAGTCAATACTAGACTAGACATTTGCTATGCAAAGAGTGCCCTCAGTCAGTTCATGTGTGAACCAAGGAAAATTCATCTAGTTGCAGCTAAGCATATCTTGAGATACTTGCATGGCACAGTTGGATATGACTTGAGATATACTTCTAGCGTAGACCTAAAATTGCAAGTCTATTCAGATTTTGATTGGGCCGGGAGTGTAGTTGATTGGAAGAGCACCTTTGGATGTTGCTTTAGTTTGGGGTCTGCGATGATTTCTTAGTGTAGCAGGAAGTAGTCTTTAGTGGCACTAAGCACTGTAGAGGTGGAATATATTGCAGCATGTGTAGCAGCTCAAGAAGCAATGTGGCTTTGGAAGCTCCTTGCAAGATTGTTTGGACAATCATTGGAGCTGACTGTTATTCATTGTGACAATCAAAGCTGTGTGAAGCTATTTGTCAATCCAGTGTTTCATGACAAAACAAAACATGTTAGATCAAATACCATTACATCAAAGATATGGTACTGAGGAAAGCTATTCAGTTGAGATATATTTGCACTGATGATCAGACGGATGATATTCTCACCAAGCCTCTCTCTAGAGTGAAGTTTGTGCATTTTCGAGACAAGCTTGGAGTTGTGGAGAATGAAGCCCCTGCTTAGAGGGAGACTCAACATCAATGATCTTTTGTGACTTGCTATAATGCATCTTTCTCTGTGACAGAGAAATTTGAGGTGAAAGCCCTTGTTAATGCATTTTTCTCTGAGACAAAGAAATTTGAGGTGAAAGCCCTTGTTCCACCCTCTGGGACTAGCTATGGTGGATGCCATGTTGAGAAACTCCATGACAACATCACGTTGAGAGACTCCGTGATGAATTGTTTGTACTTATGTTTTTCCACTCATGGGAGTAGCCATAGTGGACATCATGTTGAGAGACTCCATGATGACATCACGTTGAGTGACTCCGTGATGGGCATTTGTGCACATGTTCCTTTCCATACATGGGTGTAGCCATGGTGGACGTCATGTTGAGTGACTCCATGACGATATCACGTTAAGTGACTCCGTGATGAACTCTTTTCCACAAATGGGTGTAGCCATTGTGGGTGTCATGTTGAGAGACTCCACGACATGGATACTTGGAAGGATTCCTCCCTAGTTAAGAGGGAGTGTTGATGATATAGCTTGGGGTCTCATCCTTCACTCAATTTAATTGTTGACAAATAAACAAAGCTGTGGCTACTTGTTTATTTGTGCGCGTCCCAAGTGAATCGGCGCCCATTGTAATTTAGATCTTATTCATCTGATGCCAACCCTTGTGAAAGGGTGTCTCATTACAAACAACATTTTATATTTTATTTATTTCAAATAAAGGCTGACTTAACAGAGTTGCATGGGAGAAAGAGACGTGATGTTTCAAGAAGAGGCCGACTTCTTGTGTAAAGTCGTATTGCTTAGAAGAAGACATTTCATCTTGTATATATAGAGGCGCTGCTTCCTCTCTCCCGCATTCATTCATTCATCTAGTGTCAAGTGCGTATAATTCTGAAAGGAGTTCGATATCACAGCAGATCAATATATTGTTCTTCAAGGAGTTCGATATACTTCATTTGGTTGTATACTTGCATCAAGTGTGGTGCGATTATTTCTACTACAGATTGGCCTTGTGATTGGCCTCATTGTAAAGCGAATTGCTGTTCATTATTCAATATATAAGTGATATATTGTTGCTTGGTTTTTCTCCCTCAAGAAGGAGGGTTTTCCCAGGGTATATGCTGTGTTCTATTGTTTGAAATTGCTCTATTTCTGCTTATTTAAATTCTGATCCTAAAACTAATAGTTCTTCATTCACCCTCCTAGAGAACATAAACTATGCACTACACTCCTTGACAAAGAATATTCCAAGGTGATTTTGGTAATGGAGGACATGAGACATTGTTGGATTAGGATGGGCTGCTCTATTGTCATGGATGGGTGGACCAATATTAGACATCAGCCACTTACAACATCATAGTCACATGTTCAAGTGACTCATATTCTCTTTGAGCTATTGATTGTTCTGGGAAGCGCAAGGATGCAAATTCTAGTTTCATATTTTGAGAGATGCTGTAGAGGAGGTTGTGGCCTCGAATGTTGTGCAAATGGTCACTGAATTGGCATGTGTGCAAATTTGTCATGCCTCTAAAATGGTGACCCTAAAATATAAACTATTGAAATACAAAAAAATAAAAAAAATAAATAACAATATATATATATATATTACCAATTTAAATATTATTATAATGATACTATAAATATTAAAATATAACTAATTTAAAAATAAATGTATTCAATTTATAATACATATTACAATTGTAATGGTAACTGAGAGTCCCTTTAAATAAAGTCACATCTATTCATGAAGTGGTGTGATCGGATATAAAGAGGGGAGGAGTTAGGAATGGAATAGTATGGGATTAGCAAGGCAGTGATTACTATATGGACTTTAAAGGGCAACGATCATCCTTATGCAGCAATTACTATGTTCAAAGGAAACAGCAGTTATTAATGAGCAGAAAATAAGTATTAAAAGGTGCATTGATCACAATTAAAGGACAGTGATATTAATAACAAGGCAGTGATTCATGGCAGGAAATTGTAGCTAAAAGACAAAGCATTGATATTTATTGAGGAAAGGGATTAAGCAATAAAGTCAAAAAATAAATGAAGTCTCAAAGGGCAGCAATTAAGCATAGAGAGATTTGTTAACTAAAAGACACAATCATTCAAATAGTTATCTCCTTTCTAAGAGATACATCATTTCACTCAGACATGGAGATATATAAGGAAGTCAATAAGGAATAGGAAAGGAAGAAATCTGGAATATACTTCTGAGTATAGCAGCAGATATAAAAAGCAGATTAGGATATGGAATGGGAAAACACAGAGATATAAGCAAGAATAAGAAAGAGTCTGCACTTAGAAAGGCAGCAGCCCCTAGATATAATAGGGGATTGATATCATGAAGAGTAAGATAGTTCAAGGAAAGATAAATGAAGATAAGTGACGAATCAATAAGGGAAGTAGGTCAAATATAATTACACACACACACACACATATATAAATATAAATATATAGAATATATATACATATGAATTATATACGATTATGCAATAATGACGGTTTCAGCAATTATTAATCCTTATCAATATTTGTTTATTTGAATTGATCTATTTGATTCTCTTTAAACAACATCTTTGGAATATTAGAACAGATCGATTAAGGAGAAGTAACGTACCGACCAGGAGACAAAGGAGAATCTGTCCAGTTCATCACCACAGATTGCTATTATCAAATATATCTTATATTAAGGTGTATTTTCTGCAAATCATTGTTTACCTATGTATGCATATTGCTTATAAGATAATAGGAGTATTTAATGAAGGATTTCTTATGATAGAATCAGAATTATGCTTGACTTTCTGAAACCCACCTTGTGGGAAGGGCTTGGGGTGAAGCGGTAAGAGCCTAAAAGAGCCCACTTGCGACCTCCGCTCAATCCCACAATGAGGGGTGAAGTGGTAAGTGCCAAAAGAGCCCGCTTGCGACTTCTGCCCAATCCCACAAGTTGGCAAGTGTCTTCTGTGAGTTGAGGCCTTGATGGGGAAAGCAGATACAAGTCGCCAAGGGGGAGGGCTGTGGTATACACCCTCTTAGGCTTGGCATATGGCTTCGGGTGGACCCAACATGTTCCTTCTCCCAATTTCCTAATATGTTGCATTATTGATAATCTATGAATGTGATGCAATTGTCTAACCCTAACAAGCATTCATACATATTTGCGAATGTCGTCCATGTGGTGAATGCAGGATTCAATCCAAGATTACATCATTAAAGAGATTTATTTAATAAGGTGAAACCCTAACCCTAATTTTTTGTAATTTGTGATCAATAGGCGAATTCTAGGGCAAATCAGGTAGAGGACATTACAAAATTAGCTGGCATGATGGTGGAGGGTGCTTACAAGCACATCTTTTGGACCCCTTGTGTTCATGCGTTGAAGAATGCATTGAAAGACATGGAAAATAGATTCGGTGCAACCATCACACCTCACTCTCTTTAGTACATTTTCAAAGAAGGAATTCCTCAAACCTATGGAGACAAGGTATGCCAGTTATTTTATTTTGTTAGAGAGGATGCTTGAGGTGCAGGATGCTCTACAGTTGATGATGGTTAATTCCAAGTGTTTTTTGACATTCAGTTGAATTTGCCTAATCTTGTCGACAAATTTTGATGCTTTAGTCACCTTACTATCTTACTCTACTTGTTCATCTTTCTTATCAAAAACTACATCAAGTGGACTAGAAGGCAAATATCCCAACACATGCTTCAAATGGTGACTTATTTGTAGAAGGCAATGCTCTATTATATGATTGCTAAATGTATGGAATAGATTCATCCCATGTTTTGGGACACTTATCGTTGTACCCCTTGAGGAGCTGTACCAAAGTCTTGTTGACCACCTCTATTTGGCCATCTATTTGTGGGTGAAAGGTTGTGCTTTTCTTTAGCTTGGTGTCCCTCATACTCCATAATGTAGACCAAAACTCACCAACAAACCATGCATCCCTGTCAGAAATAATGGACGTAGGTAGCCCAAAATGTACACATATATCGTTAAAGAATAATTTGGCTGCTTCTTTCCTTGTGATAGTGAAGTGACCCACCACTTTGGAGGTATGTGCCTCCCTCATTAGTAGAAGCCTTTGTACTTTTGGCACACATAATTTTCCTACCCTGTATAGCAACTCATTCGTAATATAAAAAAAGTTTTCACTTTTAACAATTTCATGTGATAGAAGTTCCTATATTTTGCATCAAAATCTTTATCACGTTCATATTCTTCAACATTTGCTTCTTTTGTGAAGGTTTCAAGTTACCATAGCCATTGCTGAAATTGGTGGTCTAGATAACATATATACCACAACATTGTTAGTCCCTTTTTAACATTTGATTACCAAATGAAATTGTTGTAAAAAACCTATACACATTGGCGAGTTTGCTAAAATGAGTTTTCTAGGTCATTTAGAGGTTTGCAACTTATCCCAAAGACTCATGGAGATGTCCCATACCATCCTAGATTCTCTTTAGAAATCATCACAGCTCCTTTTGCAACATAACCCACTAAGACATCACAAACTTCATCTCCTAAGGTCTTGTCAACACATCATGAGTGTAGAACACCATGAGCCCAATGGTCCCGTAGGATTTGAACCAAGTTTTTGTATCAGGATGTCTTGGTTATGGTGTCCTCCCATGTCTGCACCTTGTAAACAGAAAAAGAAAAATGTGGAAGGGTTCCCTTGAGCTTGTTGTGACTGGTATCAAGCCTTCTCAGCTAGAGTCAAGAGGAGAGCAAGGAATCCAAGTATCCTTCCATTTTTAACTACGCTAAATTGATAGTTCTCACCTGCTGGAATTTGCCATATGTGATTCTAGTCCATTCACATGGGAATTGGGAAGACTCTTTCCTCAGAAACTCCAGTTGAACCAAAATGTATCCACAAACAACATGATAAACATCAACTCCTTAGCATCCATGTTGTCATACAAAAGTAAGAATGTAGAGAGGAGGGCATTGCTTATTATAACTAGATGTAAGGAATAAACACCGCACACATAAATGGAAGTTGGGGACCTGAAGGGAAAGCAAGTTTGTCATCTCATCTTACTGGTTGTGGTCAGAGGTTTATTCAAATGCCAGCTAAGTATCCTTGACCTATCCTTTCCGGAGGAAACACAAGAATCATTCAAACACAATATATTTTGGCAAATAATATCTTCAATCTGTCTATGAGACTAGACGAATTACGCTGACATTGTAATTGAATCTGTATCAGACTGAGATTGACATGTATACCTACGCTATTGCTCCCTCTCACATGTAGAGAAGCCTCAAGAATCGTATACTTTGTATGGCATATGCTTTTGTATTTTACTATTTTTAGTAGATATTTTTAAATGCTCAATTTTTTAGAACTTCATCTTCTTTAGTTTGTTTAGGTTATTTTTTAGGTATTTTTAATTTATTTGTATTTTAAAAATTCACATATTAATTTTTAAATGCTATATTAATAGCCACCCCTTTTTGTCCCTGAAATATGACTTTTCTTGTCATCCTCAACCACATCCTGCCATCCACAAAACTTGGACTAACTCTACTTTATTTCTTTTATACACTCGTATAGGATATAATTATTCTTGTAATCTGTTAGGGTTATTTGTTTTAGGGATTAGATCAGGGATTACAAATATAATTAATTAAGGTTCTTTACTGTTAAACACACTTTGCAATCTGATGTATTTAAAAAAGTTAATTTATATAAGGAACTCTTACTTCAATCTAATCACAATTCCGTCCTGATGATGTATCATGCAGTGGGGGTTGAAACATTGGGGGTTAAGCATTCCTATCACAAGTCTTATCCATAAGCTCTAGTCTAAAGTTACAGACGGTGGAATCCTTAAAGCACTCACTTCCACTGATCCATTTTATTCAGTATCAGAGATTAGTATAATTTCTTTGTTTCTTTCTTACAATGTTGTTTGACTTTTTCTTTTACAGAGAGTCATTTTAATGTATTTTTTCTTCTGTAGAGATCTCATTTTAATCCATTTTGAACACTAAATGTTGAAAAATTAATTATCCCTCTTTCTATCACTAGCCAAAAGTTATGTTTTATTTCTTTGTGATTGATCTTATTTGGAACTTTTATTTCAATTTTCTATTGATGTTCTCAAAATGTTCTGTAGCCATTTATATGTTTTGATTTCTTGATCTGTAGTTGACAATTTGTGAGTTTGTTTTCTGCATCTTGTGTCAAATTTAAAGTTTTCTGATCAGATATTTTATTTATGCTTATTTAAGTCACTATATAAGATCTAAAAGTGACCCCTGTTTCTATCACCATATATTTTATTGAATCAATTCAGATCTATGGGTGTCTTATTATCCCAAGATTAAATATAAAAATCATGGCAATTGGAACTGAACTGAAACTCTAGTGGTACATAACATAACAGTGTATGTTTTCCTTTACAGAAATCTATCAATGAAGCTGCAAGTGACTGGGGTTTAAAGTGTTTAAGATATGAGATAAGTATGAGATTCTCTTATTCCTACATAGGAACTTTACATGACTTCTTGATTGTGCAAGTTATATTAGCTACCTGATATTCTACTCGTTAAAACTATTAATCTATATGTCATTTATCTGCAGGGGACATATCTCCACCACCAGGTGTAAAGGCAGCCATGGAGATGCAGGCAGAAGCAGAACGTAAAAAGCGAGCCCAAGTTCTGGAGTCTGAAGGCCAGTTGATCATTACAAATAAATATTATTTATTTTTATTTTTATTAGAAATAAAGATGAAATCTACTTGTTTGATGCCATAGAGGGGCTAGAATATGCAAGTTAGTTAAATGCCCCAAACCTCGTCACTTCACTTCACTTCACTTGGGTTCCAAGACTAGTAGAGTAGATTTGGGTAGCAAGTGGAAAAATTATAGTAAGGCATTATTTAATGCTTTATAACTCATACGGGCTGTGAGCATCTTTGGATTTGATTTAGTATACTGCAGGTTAAATCTTGATCTAGGTTGTCAGTTGAGTTTAGAGATGGCATTATTTGGTATATAAAATCCTGGTTCTAAGTATAAAAAAATTAACTTATATTTTGCATCGTTTGTCTCTAGGCAGAAAAATATTCATCAAATTCACCACAAAAACTTGCTTACTTTATCTTAACAGGAAAACGGCAAGCAAATATCAATATTGCAGATGGAAAGAAAAGTGCAGTTATACTGGAATCAGAAGCTGCGATGATGGACCAAGTGAACAGAGCCCGAGGTAATGTGATTTGTTGTTATTTACTTTGGTATGTAGGTTGTTCTTTACAAACAGAAGGATAATGGGAATGCCTTTTTATTGCAAAACTTCTATTTTATGGTTTCTTTAAAACATGAACAGGGAGAAATGACATATCAAATCTATCTTTTGCTGACAATTTAAAGGATTATTTTCTTTGATTTTGCATGATGGGGTCACTTCAGTATATTGACAATACAATATTGTCATTCTCTAGGTGAAAGTGGGATTACTATTACAATGGGCTATTGTAATTATCATTTGCATCAAGTGACAGAAAGCTTCTAATTATATGCTTAGAAAGTTGGCTATTTATGTTGCAAAGAACTAGAAATTGAAGTTAATAAGTTTTAGTCCAGTTAAATTGCTTTTTAATCATTCCCTTTCCTTAGCTCAGAAGGAAAATGCTTTATGCAGAAACATCCTTTCTGCTTGACTTAAATTTATTGTTGTTGGATTACCTTTCCCGTGACACACATTCACCTTCCATTTTGAGCCACATATATGTGTTATTGGCAAACTAATGACATGTTGGTACCCATATGAAACTCAGTTTTGTACCCCTTCTTGTCAGTTTGTTAGTTAATCCTCAATATTGTATCAGTGCCAAGTTAATTGTGGTCTGTCCCAGTCAGTTTGCAAAAGTTTATCCCATCCTAGTCTTTTCTTCTAACAACTTTTGATGATTGCCTCAAGTTTGATAAGGAAGAAACAATGATGATGCTCAAAGGGTAGAAAGAGAAGCAAGAAAGGATGAAGACAATAGAGCATAACAAGGGAAAAATTTTCAGTGGCAAAGATCAGTAATCAACAATTGATGAAATCTGGATACACTTTTTCATGGCAAAATTATTCACTTTCCCTCAGGCACACCTTCCACTTGGCATTACCATCAAGATCTTTCTTCGGTGCAGTATTGCAATGATAAAACCATGGGAAAGTTCGGCCAAAGTGTGAGGAGAAATGTTAAGTAAAAAAGGATCACATTTTAGTTGGTTTTGCCATTAAGACTGTCCACCAAACATCAGCAAAGTTGGTAAATTACTTAGTGATTCCACGCCTAGGTTTAAGGGAGGAGTAGAAGTTTCAAATAAGGCACACTTAGTTGGTGATTAAGACAACTAAAAAAATCCATTACAATTTTGTACAGTGTGCATACTTATAAATTTTGTTAATAGATTTAGCTTAGGTTTAGTTAAGTCTTAGGGAACTTCCCCTCATAATTTGAAGATTAGTTCTATGTGCTTTTCCGTTTTGAATTGTCTTGAAAGAGACAATTTAAATGCTATTAGTTTTTTGTGACTCTATTGGGGAGCAAGATACAACAAGCCAAGCTTGCAAGCAAAAAATCTTATTTCTTCCAATTGAAATCTTTTCATCTTGGTTGATAAGTATATGTTAGATCACAGAGTATGCCAGGGTCTCCATATCTTGTCTTTTAGATACTTCCGGCACATTCAAGCAAAGATTCATCTTCACCAATGGTTTGTGAACTCATTAATATTTTTGTAGGAAATCCAGATCTAGGGTAAGGATTATTTCAAGCAATGGGAGATAATGCCCATGTCAATGATTTGCCTTCATTTCCATTTTGATGGGGAGCCACCATTGGTTCCTTAGAACTTGCAGTTAGACATGATTTCCCATCATGCTCAAGAAAGAATTTTCTGAAATTCCATGGTGATAGCATGCAACACCTTGATGAGCATATCTCAATATTCACTACAGCTTGCGGCATTCTAAGAGTGATACACAAAGATTTTGCGGTTAGACTTTTTGTTGAAAGTCTAGTTGGAGCAAGAACCAAATGGTTCCGTCATCTCACTACAAGTTGCATCACCAACTGAAGATCATGTGTGCTAAATTCTTGTCATGCTTAAAACTGGCCCACTCTCAAATGCGAAGAAGGATAACAATGAGCCAATGAGGGAGTTTGTCGCATGATTTAACTAATTAAATCAGTAATTCTTTAAGGCCTTAACCACAAATTCTTTTGAGTTGTAGCATCAATGCCTTTCCACCTAAGATTGTTTTCCCAATTAAAACCAATGAAATTGATATGTTAGAAGAAGCCTAATCACAAGCAATCAAGGTGGAACATGACATGATTACTATTGGTGAACCTAGGAAGGACTCTATCAAGCCCATGTTTTCAAGTTTTGTAGCTCCTCTCTTACACGTGGTGACTAATGTGACCAACATGAAAAAATAATTTCAATAGAATGGCCTATCTTAGCAATATTGAGGGCATTTTCAAAGGAACAACGTAAATGATTTTTTTAGACTAACTCCTCCACTTGAAAGGATTGCCTTGTAGGCACCTCTTGATGATAACATGAACAATTTTTGCTCTTTTCATGAGATAAACAACCACGATGCTCAACATTGTTTGTAGATGTGTTACATGATGCAACTCTTGGCAGCTTTCTGATCAGATTATCGTAGGTTTTCTGGGTACCCTTCAGCATCTTCAAGATGAGCCTTATGGCAACTCTATAATATGATATATTCAATATGGACCAGTTTGTGTTGGAAAGGTAAATACATTCAATGTTTTTGCATGTTCACGGAATCGAGTGGATGTGAAAGAGCAAAGATTTGAAAAGAGGAGAGTCCACAAAAAGCTTTTATGGGAAAAGCCACCAATAATATCTTGTTTCCAAGACCCTATCTGTATTTTGTCATTTGCAAATTAGGATCAAGTGTTAGATTTCTTGTCTGCCTCACAAGCCTTGCCTATTTACTATGGAGGAGAACAATCTTCTATGTTGGAAGAAAATGGATGCCATTTGTTTGTTGAAGAAGATATATTCTCCCAAGCATTTGTAAAGCATGATGGTGATTTTGATTATTTTTTCTGAGCAAGAAGGCATTGACTATGCAACGAAGGAAGATGCATTAGATGAATCTCTTTGTCTTCAAGGGATTGCTTGAGGAACTTGTGCTAGACAAAGTTGCAGTTGCACATTCAAGGTGAGAGACTTTCATTTCAGCTAATGTCTTCATTAGAGATGGATAGTTCATTGCCATAAGTTCTCATTCGATAAATTAGCGAGGTAGGGAAGTCTCTCCTTGGTGGGGATGATGGAGTTGTAAATTCAAGTAGTGGATCAAATTTGGTCCTGTACATCTTACAATACTTCAAGATCAAGTCTTAGTGAAAGATACAATGGACTTCTAGATGAAGTCGAACTCATCCTTGCCTTTGTCCTCAATAGCCTTGCATAACAAAATTGAAGAACTAGGATTTGAGCATTTGATGGTTGTTAATGAGTTGGTACCAGGTTTAGGTATGCTTGAAGAAGAAAAATGGCCGATCAATGAAGATAGCAGTTGTGAAATTGATGATTAAGAGTCTAATTGTTTCATCTCTCTTAGGGACGCATTCTTAAAGCTGATTGCTCTAATGATGCTGAAGAGACGTACTTTGCCCAAGGACTGCCATTCTAGATGGCAATGTCTGTTACTTGAGGATGATAGTTGTCTTCAACATGTATATTTTGATAATGAGCTAATGCTTGAAGATTCAGACTTGGGTGGGTTGTTAGATGAAGATTCAATTGATGAAGATCAAGTATTGCAAGCATAAGGTTCATCACCAATGCCAATTGTGGAGTTGGAGAGTCAAGGACAAGGGATAAAGATATTTCTTGAACAACTTCAGCCTTTTTCAGACCCTTGGTTTGCATATGACAAAGTGACAGGTGAAGAAGATCAAATCAGATATGTGGTGATCACTATTCCCACAAAGGTGTTGCAGCTGCATGATCTTGCTAAATATCTTCTGAAAGAGACAAAATATCTCCACTTGGTAGAGAGGTTTATCCCTATGGAAGAAGACTATTTGGAGCCAATTCACATCACTTAGGTTGTATTAAAATTTTCAATGCATGATCGTTACTACATGCCTGAACCTTGGCTCTTCACGAGAATTTTATGGAGGTTTTCAAGATATGAGTTGCCATAGGGGTTGTTACTTTTCCCAGCTTGTTAATGGCTTCATCTAGCCAGTGCATCTCCATTTTTTTTGTAGGTGGGCAGGCAATGTCATTTCATTTGTCCCAATGTTGTATGTTTTTCCCTTTTGCGTTAAGTGTTTTTTAATTTTTTTGTTTTAGATTAGTTGCTTATTTAAGTGTTAGTTGATAGGATCGACTCTTATCGCTTTTGAATAAGACACTGGCCAAATCTTTTAACCAAAGATTCTAAAGTTCTCCTATCGTCCAAGTTTGTCCCATGGTCCCTAGAAAGAGCCAATGCCGGTACTAATACAAAACTCAATTTTTGTACCCCTTTTTGTTAGTTAATCCTCAAATTTGCATCAGTGTAGAGTTAACTGTGGTCTCTCTCAGTCAGTTTGCTAAAGCTTGTCCTATCTTGGTCTTTTCTTGTAATGACTTTTGTAGGATAAAGATGATCGCCTTGAGCTTGATAAGGAAAAACAATGATGATGTTCGAAGTGCAGAAAGAGAAGTAGGAAATGATGAAGACGATCGAGCATAACAAGGGAAAATTTTCAATGGCAGGTCACTAATCAGTGATTGATGAAGTCTGGGCACAATTTTTCATGGCAAAAATCATTCACTTTCCCTTAGGTGCACCATCCACTTGGCATTACCGTCAAGATCTTTTTTCAGTGCACTATTGTAATGATGAAAAAACCATGGGAAAATTCTGCCAAAGTGTGAGGAGAAATCTTAAGTAAAAGAAGACCACATTTTAGTTGGTTTGGCCATCAAGATTCTCTGCCAAATATCAGCAAAGTTGGCAAATGAGTTAGTGATCCACACCCAGGTTTAAGGGAGGAGTGGAAATTTCAAATAAGTTGCGTTTTGTTGGTGGTTAAGCCACCTGAGAACCCCCAATTGAAATCTTGTACAGTGTGTGTACTTGTAAGTTTTGTTTATAGTCCTAGTTTAGGTTTAGTTAAGTTTCAGGGAACTTATCCTTATAATTTGAAGAATGATTCTACTTATGTTCTGTTCTTTTTTGAGTTGACTCAAAAGAGAAATTAAAATGCTAACAAAATACAGTTTATACCTAATGCCACATCCATTCAATTACTGTTACTGAATAGTGATGAGATGAACTCCTTGATACACCTACATATGCATGACTTGCAATTTCTTCTCTCTTGTTTATGGATTGCTTGTATTAATTTGCATAGAGATCTTAAAATTGATTGTACATCGAAAGTCATATCTTAGATCTTAATTCTTGCAGATCATTCTCCTGTCTTTTGTCACTCCAATAGAGCTTTTAACCTTCTACATTTAATGTCTCATCAAATGCTTAACATTCCCACATCTCTTGTCACTTTGTGGGCCCTAAATATGAAAGACTAACACAATTCATTGGATTCCATATTAAATTTACACTAGATCCTGCTTATTGATTATATATATCAAGATATCTGTATCTAACACTAAGTGAACCCATTAGTATTACATTGATTCGTTCACTTGGGTCATATGCCATTTTTTTTGGTCACAACTTTTTCTGATATCTTCATATATTTTCATTCTGTCTTGGTGAGGATTGTATGTCATCCTAATGTATTGACACGTTTTAAGTTTGACAATTATGCTGTGCTCTGTTTCCAATATTGTTGTCTTTACAATCTTTTTACCTTGTGCAAGTTTTCTGTTTGAATGTAAAATTATATATATTTTTTAACTATATTGGATATTTGCATCACTAAGTAGCTTTATAATATTGTGACCAATTGCCTTCTATTCTTTTTTTCTTTGATAAAGTCACTGAACTCATTCATATCACCGTGGTGCATCTTTATTTTAATTAGTTCTATAAGGTTTTCAATTTGTGCTGTGCCCCTTTATTTCAGTACCGAGTAAGAGCTCTGTTTCTGCTTGGATAGATATGCATGATAAAATATTAAACCATAGACAGCACTTACTAAGGTTTCATCTTTTGTTTGTGTAGATTTTTCTTGACTTCTGCAATGAGGCTAGTAATATGTAAATTCAGAAAATTTTGAATACATTTTACACTATTGAAGATGAACATTATATATAATTGCATATATTTCCTATAAACATAATATTTCTGTGTGAGCTGTGACAAGGAATTGAGAAGAATGACTCTTAGCGAATCAGTGACATATTTGTTCAAACTTCTTTTGGACAGTTATCATTGCTTATATTTAGATTTATGAATTCTACATCAGAGAAAATTAGAATTGTGTATATTTATTTCAGAAAATACAAAGTTAGCAGAGGATAAGTGACCCATGCAATGGTGTACAATTTTTTCATGTTCTTGTGATTTCTTGCTAGCTTTAGTATTCTCTCACAAAGCTAATATGGGACTAACTTGGTTAGCTTATATGTAGAAAGGTAATATTAAATGACAATTTTCAGTTGGATGCTCTGGAGAACCCCTTCTTTGGAGTTCTGAAATGTGAAAAGTTCCTGAAATCTATTTGAGATTTATGAGTTATGTTTGGCATGACTTCAATGCACACTATTAACCCGATTTTAGATCATAAAGTTTATATTGTTTCTAAGGTACTTGAAGAAATAAGAATATCATTTGCACCATGGTTATGTCCTAAGACAGTCATATTATATTCATGCCTGAATTTTCATATTCTATTACAACCATAGAAGCATAAATCTGCAAAAAAACCCGATTAATCACGATTTTTAATAAATCTGCAGGCTCGACGATTTTTTCCCCGATTTTTTGAAAAAATCGTTGACTTTTTGGTCAATGATTTTTTTCGTTTCAAACTGCAAATTCGCCAAAAAAAGGTGTTTAAAATCTGGAAAAAAACGAAATCGAGCTGATTTTCGCACAAGAAAAACCATGAGACCATGGCTTGTTGCTTATTATTATGCTTTGATAGATTTTTTCCAAGCATCCACAGCTTGTTTGAAAGCACCTGTTATAGGCTTTTAGCCATAGCAGCAAGGCAATGAACTGTTTTATAAAATGATTTGGTAGACATGTATGAAAAATGTGGTAGCATAGACAAGGCAGTGAACTGCTTGAAAAAAATGTCTCAAAGAAATGTAGTCTCATGGTGATGAAATGCCATGACAAGCAAATTGCTATGGATTGTCATGGCATTCCATCACTGTGAGACTGCATTTCTTTGAGGCATTTTTTCAAAGTTCAAACAATTCACTGCCTTGTCTATGTTATTGCTTACTATTATGCTTTGATAGATTTTTTCCAAACATCCATAGCTTGTTTGAAAGCACCTGTTTTAGGCTTTTAGCCATAGCAGCAAGGCAATGAACTGTTTGATGAAATGCTTTGGTAGACATGTATGAAAATGTGGTAGCATAGACAAGGCGTGAACTGCTTGAAGTCTCAAAGAAATGTAGTCTCATGGTGATGGAATGCCATGAATGCCATGACAAGCAAATTGCTATGGATTGTCATGGACTCATGGCATTCCATCACCGTGAGATATTTTGAGGCATTTTTTCAAACAATTATACTATTATGCTTTGGTAGATTTTTTCCAAGCATCCATAGCTTGTTCGAAAGCACTTGTTTTAGGCTTTTACCCATAGCATGAAGGCGTTGAACTGTTTGATAAAATGCTTTGGTAGACATGTATGAAAAATGTGGTAGCATAGAAAAGGTAGTGAACTATTTGAAAAAATGCTTCAAAGAAATGTGGTCTCATGGTGATGGAATGCCATAACGAATGCCATGACAAGCAAATTGCTATGGATTGTCATGGCATTCCATCACCATGAGACCACATTTCTTTGAGGCATTTTTGAAACGTTCACTACCTTGTCTATGCTATTGCTTACTATTATGCTTTGATAGATCTTTTCCAAGCATCCATAACTTGTTCAAAAGCACCTGTTTTAGGGTTTTAGCCATAGCAGCAAGGCAGTGAACTGTTTGATAAAATGCTTTGGCAGACATGTATGAAAAATGTGGAAGCGCCGAATAACCTGTCACCATCCGATATTTATGCTTGTGGTATGTTTTGTGCAATGTAATCAGCGATATGAATATAACCAACAAAAATCTATTTTCTATAATTCATGGATTGAACTCTGTATTTTATTTGCTCTCAATGTCTGTATGCTATGGAAATGCCATTAAATTTTTTTTAAAAGTAGTTTCTGACTATTTTTTTTCAATTTTTTATGTTTTTTTGTAAATCCGATTTTTTCCCCATTTTTTCCTGATTTTTTCCCGATTTTTTCAAAAAATCCTGAACTTTTGGTTTGCCGATTTATTCCCCAAACGATTTATGCTGCTATTTAATTTACAACTGCACAATTCAATTGCTATTCAGAGAGAACTGGCTGTAGGTTGCACAGTTGTAATATAAATTGGGGTTCTTTTTTGTAAATGTGCAGGAGAAGCTGAAGCTATAATAGTTAGATCTGATGCGACAGCAAAGGGAATTAGAGTGCTCTCAGAATCTATTAAATCAAATGGTGGAGTAGAGGTTGGTGTCTAAGTGAATTTTATTGTTAGATTTAACTGTTGGGTTAATAGGTAAAGTATAGAAGTCACGCTCTTTTAATTGCTAGAAGCCTTCACAAAGCATGCCAATTGTCAACAGTTTTGAGAGTGATAGATACTAAAAGCTACCTGATTAGTATTTTGTTTGTCAGTTGGTAAGATATAAATGTTATGCTGCTTTTAAACACTGAAAAGAGATGTCTTTAGATAACCGGGTATACTTGTCTAGTAGCTTGTTTTTGAGTCTTTTCTTTCATAAATGAAATGTGGTTGTTGTTAATGGTCTGTTCTTTAAGCACTGAGTTTTGGGCATCAACTGGGAGTTAATTTACACAGTAATGTTCTGAGCAGGCTGTGAGTCTGAGGATTGCTGAACAATATATTCATGCATTCAGTAAGATTGCAAAGGAGGTATGTTTCTAATGCACCTAAAAGAATGAAATCAATAAAATAAATTTATATAAAGCATATAGATAGAATTTTCCAGCGTGGAACAATTGGTATTGAAATTTATGAAATAAAGGGGAATCAAACGATTTATGCAGTGTCTCCTATTTTCAAATTGCTAAATCAATTGAAAAATTAGTAGATAACATCTGATAGCTTGGTTTACATCTGTTAATATGGTTATGACTTATTGAAGGGAACAACAATGCTGCTTCCAAGTAATGCTGCCAATCCTGCCAGTATGATGGCACAGGCATTGTCCATTTACAAAAGTTTTATTGGAGATAAATCTCCTCATGGACGTGAAGCTACACCACTGAAAGTGCAAGAGAAGAACACACAATCAAAAGATGGCTCAGAACATATCACAGAGGAAGATATTGACAGCTTAGGATCAGATAGCAAAAGCATGGATTATTCACGAGATAAAAGTGGTCCAAATCTCTTGCCTCCTGTTCAAGGTTTTAGCCTTCAGAGTTCAAAAGAGTAATTAAACTAAGAAGCTCATTTATGAGGTTTCACTAAGGAACCAATTTTTGGCATACCATTTTTCTTCCAATTTTACTTGCAATGTAGTGTGGTAAACTCAGGAATGTAAACCTTTCAAACTTATTTGTAAGGTTTGAGAACTACTTTTTTCAGCTTACCAATCAAATAATGTAAAAACTGACTTCGAAATTTTACCAGAAATAAATTCATGTGAAGAAATTCATACAGGGTTCATTTCATGAGTTCATAAATTAATGGATTGCTTGTGTTACTAATATTTGACAGTAATTGCTCTATGTTTGCTATGTGCTATTAACAGCAATCGACTTTAGGTAATGTGTTAAAATGTTCTTTTGCACTATTTGGTCATTGAGGAGCTTTTGGGATACCACACAGTTTCTAGTTGCTTTAATAGATTAAAAGAGAGAACCGTATCTAAATGCTAGTTTATTGTTTTGATGAGGAAATAACATTCTATTATTAAAGCTTCTCCATTTAATACAAAATTGCAGAAGCTCTCTTCAATTTTAACTGAGTTTGCATATAGAAACACATTTTTACCTTTTTAGTACAAAAGGGTAGGTACCATTTGCTTTTGTAAGAGAGCCAATTTTCTGATGAAAATACCGGCCGCAAAGGAAACTTATAACTTAAAATTGCAAGAGATCATTTACAAATTGTTTTCTATCCCCTCTCAAAACAGCATAGATGGAAATTAAAGTATGTCAGAGGTCCCATAAGGAGCTAGAACCTCCATTTGCTTGAACCTAGGTGACCACTTGTTTCTGGGTAGCGGTAAGAGTCATTTATTTTTTCACCATGGAGCTACTATTGTTCATCCTTTCCCCTCTAGGGTTGAGGCAAGTGGTGTTCTGTGTTTTCTGGCATCTGAAATGCCAAATTATGGTAACTGCACATAAGACACCATATAAGAGAATGCCATTGCTTGAATGCAGATTATGTTTCTTGTCTTCATTGCACTCTTTAGTCCAGGCCAATTTTTGATAGCAACTTCTAGTGGAGCTATTCTTGTACTTTTCTATGTACATGCCAGAAATAGACTAGTGATTGCTTCGCAAATTCACATTTCTTTCTATTGCTGAAAACATTTTTTTTCAATTTTTGCAAAAGATATTTGAAATGTGTTCAGATGTTCTTCTCTACTGGCACTAAAAAACATTCTATCCTCTTGATGCACTTTCACATTTATCCATAAACGTCTTTAATAAGCCATTTATTACACCTTAAAAAATCATAAGCCATTACACAAGCCAAACAAAAGAAAATCACCAATGACAAACTTTTTGTTTTGAATGTTATTTTCCATTATCCTTCATATGAATTTGGTGGTAACTTTTCGAAATTGAACTTTGTGAAATACCTAGCATGTTAATGCTGGGTTGATGAGTCATCTATCCTTAGAAATGGATACGTGTTTTTGAGGGTGATCTTAATTGATGCTCATTAGTCTATGCATGTTCTCCAGAATTTGTCCTTTTATATCATGACCATGGGTGACCCATATGATGGAGTGCTTGGACTTTTGCCCCAACACTTTCATAGTTGTCTCTCTACCCCATTACTATTCAAAACTTGTTCAATCTACGGAATATGAATTAGAAGGGCAGCAAATTGGTAAGAGGTATCTCAGTCTAGTGAAATGGTTAGATAAATATTACATTATCAATAAGAACAACTTGAATGAAAGCAAGTGGATTTCCCAAGCAACTTCTTGGCCAGCATATGCTCCATCCCCTTGAGATGAAGAGAAATGGCTTATCCTCTTTCTATAATGTAAACCTCCCCTGATGCAGTCTAGGCAAGGGTGTTGAATGAAAGACTACCCTGCCTCACAGCCTACAATCTTACAATATTATATGCCATGTGGGAGCCTCAAAACATTACAATTTTTTTAATTGAAAGAAATCTGCCATTACAGGCCACAATAGGCTGATAAGAAGCCTAACTCTCCACCCATATAGATTGCCACTTACTGATTTTATAGTACAACAGTAAACTACATGACTGATTTTGTTCTCTGCCTCTCAGCTTCTCTCTACCCCTTGTGCTCTCTCAAATTAGGAAACTCCTGCAACTATCCTCTAGCCGCCTCACCTTTGCAACTGACCAACTTCTTACCATACTCTTGATCGCCAACCCCCCTCTCTCTCTCTCAGTGAATAATCTATCCTTTCCCTTGTCCCTTGCTCAAATAAATGAAGTTGAAGCTTTTATTTACCTTTGAGCTACAACAATAACAGCTATCAAATCAAGAACGAATAATTGTTGCCACCCAAGATGACCATGTACAACCTACATAACAAGAATGAAGTCCAAACAACTAGGAAATGATCCACATAGAAAAATTAGAAACAATTGCAAAGAAAAGTAAACTGAACATCATGACCCAAATAAATTGTTTGGCTGCAAGGCATAATAATTTACCACGTGAGACAAAATCTTCAAACTAATGCCTAGATGACAAGATCTCACGGCTTAGCAAAGAAAAAAATGCTAGCCAAGAAGTTTGCCCAAATGATGATTGCTATCTAGAGAAGCTTAATACTTGCACAAGGAGGAATAAACACCCAAAATGATAACACACAATCACGGAGAAAAATCACATGCCACCAAGATAGGAAACAAAGACTTGATCCATAGAGAAGAGAAATAGTTGCCCAAGCAAATAAATAGTTGCCAGTGCAGCATCAACATCAAACAATTACAGAAAATAATTATTTTAGCTGCCAGCTAATTGTTAGATTGGTTCATACTGTTGAAGATCGTGGCAGCTTCAGGCGAATACTTTCCAGCACAATACGCATGAAGACAATAATTAAATATAGCCTTTGACTATTTAATTATTTTATGCGTTTTAATGAAGAGACATTCCTTTTGATAACAGATGCATTTAAAGAGATACGAATTTAATAATGAGGAGGCGCGATTTTTTAAGAGGCCGACTTCTTGTTTATGAAAAGACGTCTTTGCATGAGGCTGACATTGCAATATGAAAGATCACATCCTTTGAGATATTACTATAGTTGGATATATATAGAGTTCGCTGTTGGTTACTTCACAATCAATATAATTTTCAGTTCGATTTATTCCCTCATTCAAGTGCGAATTCCTTTAAGAGCAGATTGCGAATTTCTCTAAGTGCAGATTCAGATTTCAAGGAAGTGCAGTGTATCTTCTGTTATTGCATCTAGAGTTGATGCTGGATATTGGCCTTGCATTGGCCTCATTGTAAAGAGAATTACTGCCTTTACTTATATATATAAAAGAGAGATCTTTGTTGCTGGGTTTTTTCTCACTCAAGAGGAGGGTTTTCCCAGGGTATATGCTGTGTTTCTGTGTCTGATTTTGAACTAATTTTCTGTGCACTTATCTGATCACTAAATTTAACACATACATGCTGTCATCAATTATATTATCAAAGGTAATGATAATTACTTGAATAAAACAATTGACTTAATTCCACGTACGTAGCTAACAATTTCATTCTACATGCCGATGAGGATAATAGATGTTGCTGAAGTCAATTCATAGGTTCTTGAAGTTATAGTTGGCTCTATGGTTGTCCCAATTGCTAATGACGATAACAAATGCTAATGAAGTCCTTTGTTGTTGAAGTTGCATAGGCAAATGTTGACAAAGTGACTCGGAAAGAGGCTGATGAAGCCATACACAATCATAAGTTGATGAAGTGTGCGACACATGCATATCTTGAAGTAGTAACTTAGGCAAATGATGATGAATTTGCAAATAGGCATAAGTTGACGAAGTGAGTTACATTGCTGCAGAAGTCACATGCAAGCTACTCGACAAAGATGATAATGCAAGTGAATTACCTTGCTGTCGAAGTGAACTTGAAATGCTACAAAGGATGCAACAATATTTTCTTTGCTATTGAAGTTAATTGGAATGTTATTTCACCTCTAAACTTGTTCGAGCATGGCAAAATTTCACACAAAGCCAAAATGCTTTCAACCACCTTTATTATTATTTTGGTTGATATATGATTGCTTGAGGACCTAGATGCCCTTGCATCAAACACACTCAAGTGATTTTGTGAGCATGGTGCTTGCAAAGTAGAGCTAAGTGGGAGAACCACCCTTTCTGAATGTGCACTATCTACAACATGCTAGATTACTCTAACTGGTAGATTGGAAGACTTCTTTCACCTCTTCTAGCATCTAGTTGAGAAAATTACTATCCATCTTGGCCAAGCTTGGCCAATCATTTTCATCCATCTTATTGATATGTGTTCCCCATAACCTAACCTCTTCCTCCAAACACACCCCCTTCTTCCTCTTGTGGATTTTAACCCACCATTACATCCACCTCTACCAAATGTTTCTCCATTCCTCTTCTCTTGTGGGACTTGACCCATCATTTCCCATCCACTTCCACTAGTATTTTATTCTCCCTCTCTACTCATTGCTTTTTCCACACACTCCAAATCTTCAAGCATTTTGTTAGCATAGTCAATCTTAATTTTTGTTTTATTATCCTTCAAAAGAAGAAAACAAAGCTTCTTATTTTGCTTAAGTTTTTCTTTTGTCTTACTTGGTACTTAACTTGATGAGGTTAGATTTGTTTTGATACACCTTGATGATACTAGGACCCCATCCTTGGCCCACATATATTTATTGATTAGGTGACACATACCATGACAAGTTTGGGAGTGTGTTGAAATGTATGTATATTATAATCCTATTATAATCCTATTCTTGATGATACTAGGACCCCATCCTTGGCCCACATATATTTATTGATTAGGTGACACATACCATGACAAGTTTGGGAGTGTGTTGAACTGTATGTATATTATAATCCTATTCTTTACTCCCTTGTATTTGTTTGACCTCTTAATAAAAATAACATCCTTAAGGTACAAGTAACAACTCCCTATCACAACATCAAATGCATCAAGTGAAATCATATTCGTTTCCATCTCATCAATATAATATGTATTAATGCCAAATTTGATTTTACATTTGTGTGTTTCTACATCCTTCTTCACCCAAACCCTTAGGGATGGATTTAAATGGTTATAAGTTTTTAAACCACCTCCTAACAATCTATGTGAAATTAAATTAGATTTTGATCCGATATCAAGTTCATTTAGTCTTTTTAATTTGTATTTGGATTTAAGAAAGCTTGGTTGTTTCTCCCCTTTCCTACTCTTTGCTAGCCGCTTGTAAGATTTGACTATGAAGCCACCCAAGAATACAAATGAATGAAAAGAAAGTATAGGAACAAAAAATCAATATGATAGAATAATCTATATTCAAATAAATAAGAATGCAAATTAGTTCCAAATATAAACAAGCCTATACTTTATAAAGCAAGGCAATGCATGATAGGTGGAAATAACTAAAGGTAGACATCCATGATAAATGGATCTAACGAAAGCTAGACAATATGATACAAGGAATATGATTGGACTAAGTCTAATCTCTCAACCACTCTCAATCAAGAGAAGACTCAGTCTATCCGAGATAGAGGTGACCTTGATTGAATAGAGGTGCACCTAACAATCATTAATCAAGGATTGTTGAGGGAGTGGTGGCACCTTTGTATATCAAGTAGAGGTATACACATACCATTGTTAGATACTTAAGTGAGAATTATTAAATATCCTAAGTAAACTTGTTAAATAGATACAATATCACACTTAGGATATAAAAGAAACAGTACACGAATACTCCACATAATTGCAACTTAGGAGAAATCAGAAATAAAAATAGCCTATGTACAAAATGATCCACTCAAAAAGGATAAAATTTATAGGGCAAACCTCCCCCAAGGGAGGATGAAGAGATCTTGACTCCCCTTCAAAAAGTGAGAAGGATAAACCCCAACGCGATAAAAAAATTGTTCTAGAATAGACAGAAGAAGAGAGACCATGCAACCCCACCTTAATATGTAGTTTCTTGTGCTAATGGTAGATGCTTAACATTCAATGTTGAAGATGGCCCATGATTGCCAAACAACATTTCTATTCTTGGGAAGAAATAAAGCTAAAGATGTATGGTGGATATCTTTCCATTCCTAAAAGGAATACAAGGGAAGAAAACCTAGAATATATGATGTCTCTAGAAGTTGCTTAGGTATTTCCATGTTGGTGTCGAGGAGTCACAATCAAATAAGGAGTCTTGGGCTTAATTGAAAAAATTGACTACTCATAACCTTATGGGAAAAAATGTAGAACAAGATGCAAAGATGAAGATGAATCCTTTGAAACCCACTCAATGATCTTCAAGCCAATGCCAAACTACGATAAATGTTGACAAGATGAATGAAATACCATGCAAGATTTAGGTACATCAACTAGGGATGTAAGGTGCTCATTGTAGGTAAGACAACTAGACTGATGAGAACTTGGTAGATATTTGGACTCATGAATATTTGTAGAATCATTAACTATAGAAGTGGATGTATGTGGAGAAAGAAAAAGAGGGTTTGAATATGCCCTCATGACATTCAAAGAAGATGATACAATCCCATGCTAGGAAAGATGTGTTATACATCTTACATAATAAAATAATAATGCTAATAATACAAACTAATATTTAAGTGTGGTGCATCTTAGAAATGTGGACACCACATGGATTAGACATTCTTGGGGCCACTTGTATGTTGTATGTGGCATTAGTATAAACATTTAATATATGTGTCACATTAGAAAAATATTTATTATTGGGAAAAATTAGTACCAAATATTTAATTTGGGGTCATGGTTTAGAGAGAACATGGTTTATGTAGAACCACTTAGCATTTTTGTGCAAAGCTTGTTTATAAAAGCAAGCACATCAGTAGTATTTGAGGTTAAGTCAACACGACCTTTGACTTGTTGGGTAAGGTTGATTGAGCATCTCTTGTAGGTTGCATATGTGGAAGTATGGATTGGATGTATGACTACATGGTTCTCATTTAATTGTTCACATGGAGGAACGCAACTAGGGTGATTGATGCTTTATAGACCTTGCTACAAGTTTCCTTTCACTCTATAGGAGTTGTCATCAAAGACGAGATGAATGTTCTCAATAGTGTCATTGAGATTCAAAATATGGGACTACACAAAAAATGTGAAATAACTAGTAATTAGATCTTCTAATGAAGTCAATCAAGAAGATTGCTATGGAATCATTGAAAGAAATCATTAGAAGTTTTGGATGAAACAACACTAGATTCAGATGGAGATGAGATCTCAATGCATGTCATTATACTACATTACTCATCCTTGAAATATGTTTCCACAAAAGATGTCTAAGTATGGATAATTGTAGAATTTGCAAGTGCTAGAACTGAAAAGTCCTCAAACTTTGGATGCTAATTTGGAGATGTAGGAGTCAAAGAATCAATGCCAAAGAAACAACTAGAGTCTTTGAGGAGTAGAAGTCTCACTATGTTCAACAATTTTTCACTAGTCTAGCATTTTTTCTATATTATCATTATATGGAATATTATCACAATCATCTAGGGGAACAAGACAATCCAAGGAAAGATCATTTGGGAATGGAGGATCATCTAAATCTCCATACATTTCCCAAAAGTTTTTCCAATGAGCATGAGGGGTTTCATACATGATATAGAAAACAATGCTTCATTTCTACATTGAGACCAAGAAATCCTATGAGATGACCAGTCTTGGAGTGCCATACAAGGTTCTGTGAACATGTAATTGGTTTAGGAACAAGTTCCTAGAGATTGGGAAACATGTTAATTCATCTAAATACTTTAGAATACCATATTTACAAGATTTATAGTTTATCTCTTTTCAATTCAATAAGCGAAGGATGAGCTAAAATATCCATAATGATAAGGACATTTTCCTTAAATAAGTCAGACAATAGACTAATCTAACAAAAAAGGGTATAATTATAGGAACACCCCCCAAAAATACTCAATGATAAGATCAAATAGCAAATTATGATAATAACACTTTATACTTAGAGTGATTATAGTTACCACTTGACAAATTTATGAAGTGATCTTGATCTTATTATATTATAGATGCCAACTTAGGCCACAAAGTTAAAAAACACAATTTTTTGTACAAAATGTGATAGATCAAATCATACCAATGAGTACACAAAAAAATCCACTTTTTAAAAAAAGTATTCTAAAAAATGTTATCTTGTGAGCCCAAACAAAGCCTTGAAAGTTCTCAAAATGAGCCCTTGTGAGAATTTATAATTTCTTAAAAATCCAAACACAAATTAAAAAATCATTTGTACCACTATGAAGCTCTAAAAAAGTTAGCCCCTATAAAAAATGTTTTAAAAATGGAGCCTCTAACGATCAAGTTACAAACCAAAAGTATACTAGAGAAGGGGTCAAACTAGGTGGTGAGAAAAAGATAATGTCATGCTAACACCATCAAAGAATATTCTAAGATTCTTAAGAATATTCTTTGACATTGGACTATGTCAATAGTACTCACTATTTTGCTAGACTATTCTGTGATGTCAAACCCACTTGAATTTGAGTGAAAACTACCATGTTGTGTGGGGGGAAGTTGCTCTTTTGCTAGCATAGGTGGTTTTGGTAATGGGGCCAAATAGGGGTTGTGGAGATCAATATTACTACCTGAGACTACCACTCATGGTGGTGGGGTGGAATGACCTTTATTGTTGGTGGCTTGATTGCCACCATTATGGCACTTGTCAGATATAGTGTGAGCATAAGCTTGCACAATACTGCACCAATTTTATAAAAAGAAAAAACTTCACAATATTATTAATGGGGGTCATACAATTCCTTGAATAACTTTTTTTGCCTCATCGATAACTTTGTCCAAATTAGATAATTTTTGTATGAAAATAAGGGTTCTTGGCCTTTTGGATGCAATGTCTAGGTTGAGTTTGACTCAAATGCTTAAAAAATTCAATTACTTGCTATATCTAGCAAGCACCTCCCTAATGAATCTCTTTGTAGATTTAGCCTTATTGCTCAACCGAGACACAAAAAAGGAAAAAAATGACTTTCTTAGCTACCTTGGACTTGATGGTGAGCCCATATTTAGTTTGGAAATCTCCTAGATGCACATGAGATTGACAAGTTAGAAAAGAATTCCCCAAAAATTAATATTTCTTCCACACTTTTTTGTTTCTCCACATCATCATTTGAGTATGTAAGAGAAGAGCATACTCATGTGCTTTAAAAATATTAGATTTGCACTTCTAGATCTTTTTAAAAGTTAACTCTCAACTCACAACTTGCTTTGATACAATGTGAGATTTGGCTATGAAGCCACCTAAGAATATAAATAAGTGAAAGGAAAACATAAGAGCATAAAATTAATATGATAGAATAAGTTGTGTTTAAATCAATAATGCAAGTTAGTTCCAAATAAAAATAAGCCTATTTTTATGTAGAGCAAGATAATGGATGATAGGTGGAAGCTAACTAAAGCTAGACATCCATGGTAGAAGGAATGTGACTTAGTTAAGACTAGCTCTCAATCACTCTCAATAAAGAGGCGAGTTAACTTACTTTAATTGAGATAGAGGTGGCCTTGAGTAAATAGAGGTGGCACCTAACTACAATCAATCAAGGATTGATGAGGTAGTAATGACAGTTGTGTACCTCAAGTCAAGGTATATACATCTCATTATTAGCTACTTATGTGAATAAATAAATATCCTAATTATCTTGAGTAAAATTATTAAATAGGTGCAATATCACTCTTGGGATATAATATACCCAAGGTGAATAAAATATTACACCAACACTACCTTAGTAGAAATTCAAACAAACTTCTACATACATTTTAATTGTGCTCTATTTCACGTACTTTCCTTCAACCATGGATGTTTCTTGTAGTCCTCTTACAAGATTTTTAGGATGTAATTCTAGATGCAACTTCCAACATTTTGTGTCGAAGTATTCATCCTTAACACAATAATTACAATGATCCTTTAAATATTTGCAAACACATAAATTGACAATATTTTTTTAACCTTTCCACTTATCCTTTGCATAAGGAACTTACATTTTTGTACGGGTTTTAGATGACTGATTTTTCTCTTTTTTGAGGGCTAATTTAATGATTGAATTTATTTGGAGGACTCTCCATTACTTTTCTTCTTTTCCTCCTAAATGTAGTATGGTTAATACATTCTTCATGATCAAAGATCTTGTGGCTTGATATATATGACACATCCTTATGCATGGAAGTGGATTTCCCATATACCTAGTCAAGATGTATTCTTTTAAGTTCAAGCTCATAAAATAACTATTATGTAATATTAACCTTTGCATAATATAATTGTAATCTACTTAAACTATTGCTACTTATTTTTTTGATTAGTCTCATGCCAACTAGATACAACTATTTATTAAACAATTCTTAAATTTATTCCAACTACAAAGTATTGGTCTCTTTTTCTTGTTCAAAGAATTTCCCACCAAATTAGAGAATGACCCTCCATTTTTAGACATGCAATTTTTTTCCTTAGTAACTTCATGCACATTAAAGTGAATTTACATTTGTTGTAATGATTTCTCTACTATTTCACCATGTACTTATTCTTCAAAATTTTAAATTCAACTTTAAAAGAGAGACGACTATTCAATTTCTAAAGAGAAACAAGTAGAGTCTCTTACCTAGTTTTGACTTTATGTTTTGCATTACTTCTTTGTGGTGATGAGATTTTATTAGTTCTTGGCCATGCAGCCTTGTTGCTTGATCATATATCCATGCTCATTTAAAAATAATGTATTTAAGAAGGATACAATTGTTCCTTCTTAGATCATATTGTTGCCATAAAATGAATAAAACCATCTCCATAATACCCAAAGATTAACTTCTACTTATATAAATATGCTTTATAGTTTGTCATTCCTAATTATTGAAAGTTCTTTATAGATTGAATGTTGTTCTTAATTGAATTGTACTTTAAATAAGAGTGTTGGGATGTAGATTATGTGAAGAATTTGTGTAGATAGGGAAAGGTCAAGCCCTTGAGAATAATTAGGTGGGAAAATTAACATGAATTGGTGTCTTGTATGTTCAAAACATTTGTCTAAGGATCTTTGACTTGATGAAATTTTTGTCATAGCTATTACAATTCCTAGTTCAAGTTATTTGAGATGATATTGTATTGTTACACAAAATATAATGTAGTACTTAGAAGTCATTTTTGAAGCTTTTCATTATTGTTTCTAGAGTATTTATATTGCCATATTTTTATTTTTACGCTTTGTATAATATCCTTGGTGGGACTCAGAGACTTGACACATCACCTCTTGTAAGGTGACATATGACCAAAGAAAATGTGATGTTCAAGGTGGGGAATATATCATACATTTCAAGGTACAATGTTGGAGGGAGAATATATGATGATTTAAGATGTATAAGAATCATATGTGACACATAATATGTGTAACATAATCTATGATGGGGTGATTTTGGAAAGAATCTATGGATGACTTATTTGACCCACTTGTAAGAGCATCTCTTGACCCATTATTGTCCCTAAAATAGAGGAAGTTTCCAATGCATCTTCAATTGAGAATTTATCAACTGTAAGGAACCTTGTAAGAGACTTGATTTTGATTATATAAGTAGGGAAAGGGCCTTGATCCGATCAGATACAAAAAGAGATGAAGCAACAAAAATGAGATAGGCTGGGAAACAACACCAACTGAACCAAAAAAAAAACTTCGATACTACATACTGTTAAGCAACCTTAGGAGGCATTGAAGACATATCATTTAACCAAGAATTTTCATCCACAAGACCAATAATAGTATAATAAAAAACATTATAAGCTATCCAAAGTAACCCAAATAGTGGCATGCAGGCTAGAGTAGAGATTAACCATAAACATACAAGCCTTGAACCTTAACATATCAATAAAAAAATAATAGTCCAATAATAACTTCCATAAACACCAGAGTTTTAAAATAGTCATTAAATCAGGGATACCAAGAGCCAAACAACAAAAAACTGAGCAAGATGACAAGAGCCATTATTTGGTAGTAGCTATTAACTCCCAATTGTCCCCAATCTGAGAGACAAATTTCCTCTAATAAGGGGTAACTTCATTAGCCAGGTCCTTCACATATTCATGCTTCCCGACCTTCTTTAACTGCTTTCTAATCTTGGTTTGACCAGAAATTACTCTAACCATAGCTTTGCGCATCAACCCATTAGTGACCTTCATAAGGGCCATGATAGCTTTTTCCATATCCTCGACTTGCCCCTGCAAGAAAGTAATTATTCTTTTCAAAAATTCAATGTTAGTATCTTTAAAAAGAGTAGTACTAGGGGCATTGTCAACATCTTCCTGGGCATCTCCCCAACTGCCTCAAGATCCTCCTCCCCACCCACTTCTTCCTCCTCTTTATATTCCTCCTCTTCCTCTAGTTTATCTTCACCCATATCATAATCAAAGTCTTCACATTCCATTCATTCACTATCCTCTTCCATTTGGGATTCAAAATATTCAACTATTCCTCTTCCACTTCCTTAATCTCCTTCTTTCTACCTTTAGCTTTTTTTATCAGAGGAAGCAACCTTAGCCAATCTTTCTAATATTTGGCCACCACGCAGAGTGCCCCTTGCCCCTCTTCCATCTCCTCCTTTTGAAGGACTTCAGAGTCTTCAGAAACGGTGATGACATTACCTTGCTTCGGATTTTGTTGATCTTTATTCAGTTTTTTAACTTTAAGGGGTTCCAAAAGTAGTGGGGGAGTGTTTTCTATTCTCTAGAGTGGCTTTGAGTAGTTCCAGCTCAAGGGATTTTTCAACAGGGGCTAGCTTAGATTTAAAGATAGAGGATTTGGAATGGGGGTTAGATATTAAGGAAACATTCGAGGGGCTACCCTTCGAAGGGTTGAACTGTGGAATGAGGGGCCTAGGGTTAGGCACAAGGTTGGGTTGCTCAATAGCTAGGGGATAGCAACATCCTCATCATTGTTTATGGAAGGTTATCCTACCTAACAATCATGGTGTTACCATGGGGATTATTGGAAAGGAAAAACTTATATAGAGCCAACATTAGCCCCTAGTGCAGAGGAGGTGAGGTCCCATTCTCAATATTCTACTGTAGGGAAGAAAGCAGGTAAAATGATAGATTTATCCTATCATTGTGATGAATATGTTTCAGAATGGGGAAATGATAGGAATGAACTGTCATATACCTACCTTCTAAGGTAAAATAACAAATAACAAACATATTGACCAAGGCAAACGATGGAGGAAGGTTAAGCTGAGCATAGCCATTTTGAAACCTCGTTAGCACCTCACCTTCAAGCAGGAATTTCTCAACACAACCTTGATAATCAACACCAATTTTTTTTAGCACCTTTCTACCTTCATTATCCAATCCAATGGCTTTGACTATTAACTGAGCCGCCACTTTGAATTTCAGCATGCTAATAGTATCATGACCTTTCTTCCATGAGTTAGTGAACTTTGAGGTTAGATTCTCATTGTAACCACACATTGCTTCAAAGAAAGAAGCCATACCAACACCTCTAAACATTCTCCAAAGATCAAAATTTCATTTGAGGACGACACAATTAGGGGGTTCCATTCTCTTCCTCAACTCTCCCATTTTAGAAGTGTGAATATTTTTTAGACCTTTCTTCTGGTTAGTGCCCTTCTTCATACCACTCCAAATAACAACTCTCCAAAAAATCATGCTACTACCTCAAAACTTGTAGAGAGAACAAATATAGATTGTCAGAAATAGAAAGCTATTTGAGATACCTAAAAAAATATTCCAGTTGATAGGAACCAGATACATGAGCCCAAGGACAAATTTGAAATTATTAGCCATATCTTTAATAAATATTTCTAGGTTATCAATATCACGTTGAGCTTTAGAAATGTGGTGGGAAGGGACGTATGACACCAATAAAATTTGAAATGACCAAATCTTTGTCATTACAAATATACATGTGATACGAGGGGTACTTGGAAATGATTAACACATTACTTATCTCCTTGACAAAATCCTCCTTATCACTTTCCATAATTTGAAACGTATCGACCTTGCTACTATTATTATTTATGTCCATCCCATCACCAAATAATTTGATAATCACACAAGTCAAACCCTTTATCAAATACTTATTGGTTATAAGAATTTTCATATTTTTCTTTTAGGACTCTATCTCTTATTGCCCCTAGCAACAAACCATACTCCCAATGTGTCTAAGTATTATACTTAAGAGCTTCATTAGCAACAATATCCGTAAAGTAGTTACCTTCCCTGTAAACATGTTGATCTCTGCAACATGTGAAAATTTGCATGTGCATTTTACAATTATCCATAATATCTCTTAATTCCTAAGGGACAACACTATCACCTTTCAATTTATCAACAATGAGCTTAGAGTCTCCTTCTAGGATAAATTTTTGGAATCCTAACTCTTTCAAAAGTTTAATACCTCCCCAAGGAGCCATAGCCTCAGCCTTATTCTTAGAGAAAATCCCAAGATTTTTCCCATAACCAACAATGCAGTCCCCAAGGTGATTCCTAATAAGACCTCTAACCCCTACCAACCCAGGGTTACCTTTAGAACAACCATCAAAGTTATACTTGACCTAGTCCATCTTAGGGGGAGACCAAACATTATTCTTCCTGTAATGTAAGTATAGACCAATTGACATTTGTGAGATCCTTTTTAAGGCCCCAAATTTGCTTAATTATGATCTCCTTATAGGAGAGCATAACCTTAGAGTAGTACACCCCAACTTCCACATTTTCTTGTATTTTATTCTTAATATCCATACATAAGTCACAAATATTTCTTGTTGTTTCCCTAAAGATCCTATTATTTCTCTCCTTCCAAATCCACTGGGTTATGAAGGGGGGGACTTGACTCTAGAGATACTTAATAACTTTGTGAGAGAAAGGGCAGAAAGAACAATTGTCAATAAACATTTTCATAGGAGGAGAAACCCATTATGTAAGCAACAAGGGAAGAAATAAGGACAAAATTTCTCTAGAATATGAATAGTGGAAGAACAAATGCATAATTGTCTCTTCCTCCTCTTTTCAAAGGAAGCATCTATTAATGAATTGGAACCCTCTTCTTACTAGATTGTCAATAGTGTGGATTTTTCCATGGGAAGCAATCTACCAGAAGCAATTAACTTTAGGAATCAGATTTTTTATCCAAACATTGTTCCATTGGAAGCCAATGTTGGCTAATAAATGTTTTTCTAACTCCACATAGGTAGACTTAATAGAGAAACAGCCTGAAGGACTCTTGATCCACAACCATTCATCCTTCCTATCTTTTGAGAATAAGGCAGCCTCCTCGATTATTTGGTGAAGCCTTTGCACTGTAGGATCCTTGTTTTGCTATCTATCTCCCCTTAGGTTGGCTCCATAAGCTAATTGTTGAAGTTAACCCAACGGGGTTCTAGCCCAGCCCAATCAATATAACCAACACCCTGTTTTCCACAAATCCTGATCAACCTTTGTTTTAAAGGGTTGAGGTGATCAAAGGATGTGAGTGGGGGCCTAATGTTCTAGCCATATTTCCAGAAGTCTGTGTCATTACCATTGTCAATACACTTTATAGCTCCCATTTTAAGCACACTTTTGGTTTTAAGGAGGTGATTCAAAAAAACAAATCCATAAGGAAAATCAGAGGTACTAAGGAAGCAACCCTGGTCTCTATTTCTAAGATATTTAGCTTTAAGAATCATAAACCGGTCTTTGTCTCCTCCAAGTAAACTCCACCCCAATTTTGTAGCAAGAGCTTTATTAAAGAGTTGAATTCTCCTTATACCGAGGCCTCCAACATTTTTAGGAGTGTAAACTTCCTCCCACCCCACCATTGCTATTTTTTATCTCTTCGTTGTTCCTGACCAAAAGAATCTTTTTTGAATTTGTTCAAAATTTTCAACAATAAAAACAAGAATATTGAACAAGGATAAGTAGTAGAACAAAATATTTTGAAGTGAGGCTTTTAATAATTGGAGCTTCTCGGCTTGACTTAAGAGATTTCCCTTCTAGTCGACCAACTTCTTTTGAATTCTCTCAATAATATGGTTCCAATAATTACTATCAAGTTTTTTAGAGATAAGAGGCAAGCCTAAGTAGGCAGTAGGCAAAGAAACTTGTTGGCAGCTCAATATGTAGACAACTCTGTCTTTCACAATCTGGTCAGAGTTGAAAAAATATTACTTTTGTTGTAGTTGATATGCTGGTCTGAAGCAGGAGTATATACATTCAAGATAAAATTTCCAGTGATCTTCTTCCCCAACTGAGGCTTTAGCAAAAATGATAGTATCATCAACAAACTGTTGATGAGAGGTAGGAGGGAGGGTTGAAGCAACCTTACAACCTTTCAACACCTTAGTATCCAAGAGTTTTTGTATGTTTGTTCTCAAGACTTCAACCACAATAATGAAAAGATAAGGGGAGAGAGGATCCCCTTGCTTGAGATCACAACCATAGGAGAAGAAACCTTGAGGAACCTCATTCACCAAGACCAAACACTTTGAGTAGTGACACAAGCAGTGATAAGTTTAAGGAACCTACCATTGAACCCAAATTTTTTGAGGACAACTAAAAATAACAACCAGGAAAATATGTCATAGGATTTAGAGATGTCAAGTTTCAAAGCCATCACAACATTTTTACTAAGGTCCATAGCATGGAAAATCTCATGAGTAGTTATAGCTGCATCCAAAATGTGTCTTCCCTGAACAAACCCTTTTTGATTTTTGGCTATCATTTTATTCATAACAACTTTCAATCTAAACATGATGATCTTAGAAAAATTTTATACATAGTATTGCATAGACTGATAGGTCTGAAGTCATGTATTGAGGAAACATCTTCCTTTTTAGGAATAAGAGCTATAAAATTATAAATTAAGTTGGTTAAAAATCCTACCTGATTGGAAGAAGTCTCTAGCAACATTTAGGAGGTCTTTATTCACAATGTCCCATAAATGCTAAAAGAAGGCCGGGGGAAACCATCAAGCCCATGAGCCTTGTAAGCACCAAAGGAGAAAACAACAAACTTCACCTCCTGAAGGGAAACAACTTTAGAAATCTCATGAAGATCTTGATCAGTAATCACCCTAGGAATAAATTGAATAATTTCATCTAATTCCTACTAAGCAACATCAGGTTCCTTCTGGAAAGTGGAGAATAAAGCCATAAATTCAACATTAATTTATTTTTCATTGTTCAATGTACTACCATTTTCTTTCTTAAGTTGTCTGATCCTGGTTCTACTCCTATGTTTCATATTGGATTGATGGAAGAATTTGGTGTTTAATCCCCTTTCGAAATCCATTGAATACAAGATTTTTCTTTTTTAGAAAATATCCTCCTGTTTGTTAACCTTGAACCATTGAGCCCTTAGATCATGTTCATAATTGCATGAAGCTTCATCCACCACTCTTGACTCCATCATATTCTACACCTCCTTAATGCTATCTCCTATAGAATTTTTAGTTTCAAAAATATTAGCAAAGAACTTATTCCAACCCTTCACTCTCTCTTTAATCCTTTTCAATTTATTAGCAAGACTAAACATATGGGTGCAAAAAGAGGGTTCATTCCACCATTTATCAATTAAGGCTCCAAAATTCAGGTGGAGGGTCCACATAATTTCAAATCTAAAGGGAAATGGGCCTTTGGAAACATCAACATTTCTCTTAAGCATAATGGCATTGTGATCAAATCCGGTTCTAGGAAGAGCAATTAAGGAGAGGTGCTGAGAAATTTTCTAGTTAGAAGAGAATAGGAAACTAGGAACCAATCAAGTTTGAATTGAATCAACTGATTTCCCAATCTCCAATAAGACCAAGTAAACTAGGTGCCAATTAAGGGAATATCGAAGTGTTGTCCCTAATTTTTGACTTGTTAAAAATTGAGATAACCAATCAAAATTTTGATTAAATTTGAAGATTTCCTCTTCTAAGGAACATTTTACGAGGTGTAAAGATTAGCGAATCTTAGTTTTAGGTCTTTAATCCTTTGGGTTACCACTTTTTACGCGTTCTTCTCCGTTTTTGTGAAATTCTGAGTCATTTTTAGTGTGTTTTTGGTCAAATTCGGGTTTTTTTGACATCACTGCAAGTAGGAGTTTTTGAACTTCATTGCAAGTTACTTTTTAAATTTTCTTTTAATGTCTTTAGTAGGAACTTTTTGAAGCATTTGCAATTATAGGAACTTTTTAAGTTCATTACAAATTACTTTTTTTTTTTTTAAGTGATTGTAATAGCCTTTAAAAGTTTCGATTTTCCTTATGTTGACTTGTAAAGACTTCAAAAAACTCTGATTTTCTTAAAGCAACTTGCAATAGCATTCAAAAGACCCGATTTCTTTTATTTTCACTTGCAATGACTTGTAAAAAGCCCGATTTCACTTGTAAAGTGATTGAAAAGGTCCGAATTTATTTAAAATACTTGCAATGTCATTTTAAAAACACAATTTTGTCAAAAGTAACTTGCATTTGTCTTTGAAAAGCCCAATTTTATTTTTGAGTGTCATTTTTAACTTGCAAAGAGCTCTTAAAAGTCCGATGCCATTCTTGATCAGAGCAGTTCAAATTCTATTTCGCCTTTCTTCCTTTTTTTCATGGAGATGTCATAAATTTGCATGCTTGGAGATCAGGCTTTTAGCTATAGATATTCGAGTCTCTTTCATTTTTTGAGTTTGTAAACGCGCCTAGGGTTTTCTTCTTCATTTTTCTTCCCATTTTCAGGTATGTTGCTTATTTCCTTATTTCTTTATAACGTTTTTTTATTATTTATCATCTTTGTATGAAAAACGTGATTTACGTTCATGTGTTTTGCCTTTGATTCCAACGTTCTTTGTTTAAAGAAGAAAATGTCTTGAATAAAAATGCATTTCTCTTCATCTCCTTCACACGTTTTACTGTTATATACAGAAATTTCATATTCTTTTCCAATACATTCGCCTTCATCATTTTACAAAAGCATTTTCCTTCTTCACTCGCCTTCATTTTACAAAAAACGTGTTTTATGGAAACAACTTTCTCTTTCATTCTATACATATTCTCTACCCTAGTTGAAAACACGCTTCCCCTCCATATGCCCTCCATTCCATATGTCTTTAGCTGAGAATTATGTGAAAGCGTTATATTCTTTGAACATTTTTCTCCATCCCCTTTCCATGTATCTCCATTTGCAGATTTAGCTATATCTTTAAGATACGTTTTTCTTCATTGTTTATTCCCATCTCATTTGTCCATTATATGCTTTCATTCTCTTCAGCCGAGAACGCATTTTCCATTTGCATATACCCTCCATACCATTTCATTTCTTTACATCTCCTTTCATTTCATAGTCACTTGCCCTTCCATTTTATAATTCCATTACCATTTCCTGAAAATAGAAAAAGAAACAAAAAAAATGATGATGTTTTTAGAAGCAAATCGGGTTTTTGTTTATCTATTTCAAGTTGAAAATTTTCTACTTAAACTTGCAATGGCTTCCCAAAATCCCAATTATACCTTTCACTTGCAACTAGCTTCCAAAAACCTGAAATTCACTTATGAGCCCATTTTTGCATCAATTTATCCCTTCCTTGTCAATCTTGTTTGCACACATGATCTATCAAACCAACAAATCAAGGAATGAGCATTGTTTTATAACAATTTCATCTTGAATAAGGTGTTATGGGTTCTTCATCAGTGAACAAAAGAAGAAGAGATACAACAGTAATTCATGGAGCAGCTCGAAGGTCAATAATCCTCATGAAACCATCTAGAGATAAAGTGAATTAAGCATTGAAAAAGAATGCAACAAAGAGAAGAACTTCCTTCCTAAATAAATGGTACTACTCCAAGACTGTGATAAGGTTGAAGTTTGCCAAGGACACAAAGATCATTAAGAATGCAAATTCTTGTTCCAAGTTCGAGATGTCTTCACCAATCTTGAATACTTCAAGTTCTAAAATCCTGAAGCAGCATGAAGATCATCGTAGATGAAGGATGATGTAGTTAGATTCGTGTCTTGGACACTTAAAATAATTTCAATTATCTTTATGTATTTTCTTTTTGACAAACTACATGTAAAAACAAATTTTGTAATTGCAAGTGTTTCTTTCACTTGCATTTTTGTAAAATGTAATTACATGCAATCAAGTTACAAGTCAAATTACAATAGGACTTGTAATTTGGAATAAGTCAATTGCAAGTAGTTGGTGGTTGAGAGAATTTCTCAAGTTAGTTGGGATCCTCCCACCTTTTTCTCATGACCTCTCTCCTATAAATACTTGAGAGGGTCCTTTGTAAACATATCTTTTTAGCAAGCAAGAAAACTCTACAAAATTTTGTACTCATAAAGACTTTGAGCTTTATAGTTATAAGTTTATCTTTTTCAAATAATATCAAGGAGTTACAGATTTCAGACTTTGTGTTGAAATCCTACTTTGCTTCCATTGTGTTCTTTTGTCATTTTGGAGCATTACTTTGTGATCATTTGGAGATTGCAGAAGATTGCTAGGGAGAGCTTCAATCAAAATATTTTCAGACTTTGTGCTGTAAATGTTAAAGATTGAATTCATAATTTAGAAGTTAAGAAGAATTACAAGTCTTTGTGCTCGTAATGATTCCCATTCGTGATAGTTAGTAGATACATCATATTCGCAGACTTTGTGCTGTCTTATGCTGTATGCTATCATTAGAATTATCTTTCAAAAGGGTAGATAGGATTGCAGATTTTCAAGACTTTGTGTTTGAGGTTGTTTTCCCGTCCCAAAGGAAGTGATGGAAGTCTTTGAGCTTTCAGGAAACTTCATTTCCTTTCTACTGATTTTATTTGCAAGCTGCTATTATAGTTTATTTAAAAGTTCATGTTACTTTTCTGCGAAGAGAAAAGAGTTTAATCTCTCCTGAAACAAGAGGAAAGATTATTGTTCTGCCCATATTTGTTTTTAGTTATTTAGATAGGGGGAGCTTTCCCTTAAATAGGAGAGTATAACTCACACATTGTGTTGAAATCACCATTTTTCCAAACCTCCGAAGTTTGCAAAATATTCAACCAACAGTTTTTGGCAACTCTACTGGGGATACGATGCACATTTGAAAGCCTCACGCTTTCTTTTGAAGTATACCCGTGTCCTTTTTCATTGTAATTTATGTTCTTGTAATTTTTTCAAGCTTTTACCAAGGACATGTAAATGGCTGCTCAAGGTCCTTGGGGAAATGCTTTTGGTCTGTTGAATCTAGCTCTACCCCTACATGCTCTTCTTGAAGGATCATGGAAGAACTTTCCCAAGTTCTTTGGTGATGGACAACAACATCCTGACGAGCACATTGCTGCTTTCTACAGTGCTTGTGGAGTTCATGGTGTTGAATACAAAGATGTATCTATAAGGTTGTTTGTGGAGACTCTCCAAGGTGTTGCTGCAGATTGGTTTTATCATCTAGCACCACGTACCATCACAAACTGGGCAACTCTCATAGTCAAGTTTGAAGAAAGGTTCAAGCCTCCTGAAGACGCTCATGCTTTGTTGGCTCAGCTCACCCAATTGAAGAAGGAATCTCACGTGCCTATGCGCGAGTTCATTGCTCACTTCAACAAGCTGACACGAAGAATTCCAACTATTGCTCAACCTAAAACTAAGAATTTGAAATGTTTCTTTGTAAATGCTCAAGTACCCAAGGTTGGTTTCCTATTAAGAAGAGAAGCTCCAGCTACTCTCACAGTTGCACAAACCCTGGTGACAGAAATTGAACATGATCTCATTCTTGCTGGGCAGATAAGGATAGAACCAAGTGGTTCTTCTTCTTTGGATTCATTTTCCTCCAGAACAAGGACGAATCCCATGGTGCAAAAGTTGGAAAATGAGTTGCTTATTCTTAAAAGGCAGCTAGCTCAAGGTGTATTATCTTCCCCTTATGAAGAAGACATTCCAAGAAGACCATATCTACCTACTATTCATAATTTTGCTGATAAGAATCAAGGAAAGTTATCTTCAACACCAGAACGGCTTTCTCTTGAGGCACCACCAACAAATTCAGCAATGGAGGATTCTGATCTTAAACAAAGTGATCTTGCTGGTCTCTTCCAAGAGGAGGAAGCAGACATAGCTAGCAACTCTCAAATCTAGTTTATGCAGTTCCAAAAAGTTGTTAAACAAAAAGAAAAGACCATATTGGAGACCATGAAGAATACACAAGAGGTTGAAGAGCATCTTTCAAAGGTGTTGATGAAGGAGGACAATCGCATCATGGGATGTGAAAAGATAGTTTATGAAGATAAAAATGAGGTCTCTGTAGTTTGGTTTGATGAAGTGCCCTCTTTTGTGGAGAAAGATGAAGAAAACCTACTCAAACTAGCATCAACAACAATTTTAGAACATAAAGATAATTCTATTTTGGAGTTTGGAGAGTTTCATGAAAGTTGTCATGAAGTAAAGTTCAGCTCTCCTCTTCAAAAGAGCAAAGAAGATATTGAAGAGGATAAGTTTTGGGATGAGATGGAATCTTTTTGTTCAAGCTTTGATGCCAAGCCAATATCTCATAAGTTAGAAGATCATGAGCAACTTGAAAAAGATAAAAAATCAAGAATCTATTTTCCAAGGTGGAGGTTTTGATATCTTTTCAAGTCCTCAAGAAAGTTCTTTTAAGGTTGAAATAGAACATGTTATGCATAAGAGATCTACTCCAGAACTTGATGAAGATCACTTCATAAACATCATAGAAGAGTTTTGCTTAAGTCTTGATGACAACTCTCCTAATTCTGAAATTTATGAACAACATAATGAAGGAAGTAAAGCAGCCATGTTTGCACTTGGATTGCATGAGGAAATTCATTCCTCTCAGCATGAGGATGTGGTTGAAAAAGCATCCAGTAAAGATAGAACCAACAAGAAGAATTCAGTTTTTGTCCGATCAAGGGGATGCCCCATAAGACATCTTACTTGGTTGGAAGCCGATGGGAAATCAGAGGTTCCACTTGTACCTGAACATGAAGATATATTTCAAAAAGAAGCCAAAGAAGTAGTTGGAGCTGAGCAAAAGAAGTCTAGTTTCAAAAATCCATTTCAGAGTAGTAGTGCATATGATTCATCTCAAGAGAAAAGTGAATTTGTTCATTTCTTCAAAAGAGTACTACATCAAGTTCTGGTACCCTTGTTCGTGCTTCATCTATACAAAGTTGCCTACAATCATGCAAGGTACCATAAATTATTGAAGAAAGGTAGCTATTTTGCTGAGCCAATAAATGGTTTCGTTTGAAAGCATTTCTTTATTGGCCAATTACATTAGGTAGTTTTCTTTTCAATAAGTGCATTTGCACAATTTTTGTGTCATGTTTTTGTAGGCTTGCTTTGCGTCAGTTGTATCATCCTTCCTGTCATTTTGTGTCTTTATTGCTTGACTCCGTAGCCCAATGGCTACTAAGGCACTTGTAGATTCTGGATTCTACTACCTTTGCTTGTTTTACAATCGAAGGAAGTTCCCCAGTCGGAGCCAGCTGTTGTCCCTAATTTTTGACTTGTTAAAAATTGGGATAACCAATCAAAATTTTGATTAAATTTGAATTTTTCCTCTTCTAAGGCACGTTTTACGAGGTGAAAAGATTAGCGAATCTCAGTTTTAGGTCTTTAATCCTTTGGGTTACCACTTTTTACGCGTTCTTCTCCGTTTTTGTGAAATTTTGAGTCATTTTTAGTATGTTTTTGGTCAAATTCGGGTTTTTTTGACATCACTGCAAGTAGGAGTTTTTGAACTTCATTGCAAGTTACTTTTTAAATTTTCTTTTAATGTCTTTAATAGGAATTTTTTGAAGCATTTGCAATTATAGGAACTTTTTAAGTTCATTACAAATTACTTTTTTTTTTTTTTTAAGTGATTGTAATAGCCTTTAAAAGTTTTGATTTTCCTTATGTTGACTTGTAAAGACTTCAAAAAACTCTGATTTTCTTAAAGCAACTTGCAATAGCATTCAAAAGACCCGATTTCTTTTATTTTCACTTGCAATGACTTGTAAAAAGCCCGATTTCACTTGTAAAGTGATTGAAAAGGTCCGAATTTATTTAAAATACTTGCAATGTCATTTTAAAAACACAATTTTGTCAAAAGTAACTTGCATTTGTCTTTGAAAAGCCCAATTTTATTTTTGAGTGTCATTTTTAACTTGCAAAGAGCTCTTAAAAGTCCGATGCCATTCTTGATCAGAGCAGTTCAAATTCTATTTCGCCTTTCTTCCTTTTTTTCATGGAGATGTCATAAATTTGCATGCTTGGAGATCAGGCTTTTAGCTATAGATATTCGAGTCTCTTTCATTTTTTGAGTTTGTAAACGCGCCTAGGGTTTTCTTCTTCATTTTTCTTCCCATTTTCAGGTATGTTGCTTATTTCCTTATTTCTTTATAACGTTTTTTTATTATTTATCATCTTTGTATGAAAAACGTGATTTACGTTCATGTGTTTTGCCTTTGATTCCAACGTTCTTTGTTTAAAGAAGAAAATGTCTTGAATAAAAATGCATTTCTCTTCATCTCCTTCACACGTTTTACTGTTATATACAGAAATTTCATATTCTTTTCCAATACATTCGCCTTCATCATTTTACAAAAGCGTTTTCCTTCTTCACTTGCCTTCATTTTACAAAAACGTGTTTTATGGAAACAACTTTCTCTTTCATTCTATACATGTTATTCTCTACCCTAGTTGAAAACACGTTTCCCCTCCATACGCCCTCCATTCCATATGTCTTTAGCTAAGAATTATGTGAAAGCGTTATATTCTTTGAACATTTTTCTCCATCGCCTTTCCATGTATCTCCATTTGCAGATTTAGCTATATCTTTAAGATACGTTTTTCTTCATTGTTTATTCCCATCTCATTTGTCCATTATATGCTTTCATTCTCTTCAGCCGAGAACACATTTTCCATTTGCATATACCCTCCATACCATTTCATTTCTTTACATCTCCTTTCATTTCATAGTCACTTGCCCTTCCATTTTATAATTCCATTACCATTTCCTGAAAATAGAAAAAGAAACAAAAAAAAATGATGATGTTTTTAGAAGAAAATCGGGTTTTTGTTTATCTATTTCAAGTTGAAAATTTTCTACTTAAACTTGCAATGGCTTCCCAAAATCCCGATTATACCTTTCACTTGCAGCTAGCTTCCAAAAACCTGAAATTCACTTATGAGCCCATTTTTGCATCAATTTATCCCTTCCTTGTCAATCTTGTTTGCACACATGATCTATCAAACCAACAAATCAAGGAATGAGCATTGTTTTATAACAATTTCATCTTGAATAAGGTGTTATGGGTTCTTCATCAGTGAACAAAAGAAGAAGAGATACAACATTAATTCATGGAGCAGCTCGAAGGTCAATAATCCTCATGAAACCATCTAGAGATAAAGTGAATTAAGCATTGAAAAAGAACGCAACAAAGAGAAGAACTTCCTTCCTAAATAAATGGTACTACTCCAAGACTGTGATAAGGTTGAAGTTTGCCAAGGACACAAAGATCATTAAGAATGCAAATTCTTGTTCCAAGTTCGAGATGTCTTCACCAATCTTGAATACTTCAAGTTCTAAAATCCTGAAGCAGCATGAAGATCATTGTAGATGAAGGATGATGTAGTTAGATTCATGTCTTGGAAACTTAGAATAATTTCTATGTATTTTGTTTTCGACAAACTACATGTAAAAACAACTTTTGTAATTGCAAGTGTTTCTTTCACTTGCATTTTTTGTAAAATGTAATTACATGTAATCAAGTTACAAGTCAAATTACAATAGGACTTTTAATTTGGAATAAGTCAATTGTAGTTGGTGGTTGAGAGAATTTCTCAAGTTAGTTGGGATCCTCCCACCTTTTTCTCATGACCTCTCTCCTATAAATACTTGAGAGGGTCCTTTGTAAACATATCTTTTTAGCAAGCAAGAAAACTCTGCAGAATTTTGTACTCATAAAGACTTTGAGCTTTATAGTTATAAGTTTATCTTTTTCAAATAATATCAAGGAGTTACAGATTTCAGACTTTGTGTTGAAATCCTACTTTTCTTCCATTGTGTTCTTTTGTCATTTTGGAGCATTACTTTGTGATCATTTGGAGATTGTAGAAGATTGCTAGGGAGAGCTTCAATCAAAATATTTTCAGACTTTGTACTGTAAATGTTAAAGATTGAATTCATAATTTAGAAGTTAAGAAGAATTACAAGTCTTTGTGCTCGTAACGATTCCCATTCGTGATAGTTAATAGATATATCATATTCGCAGACTTTGTGCTGTCTTATGCTGTATGTTATCATTAGAATTATCTTTCAAAAGGGTAGATATGATTGCAGATTTTCAAGACTTTGTGTTTGAGGTTGTTTTCCTATCCCGAAGGAAGTGACAGAAGTCTTTGAGCTTTCAGGAAACTTCATTTCCTTTCTACTGATTTTATTTGCAAGCTGCTGTTATAGTTTATTTAAAAGTTCATGTTACTTTTCTGTGAAGAGAAAAGAGTTTAATCTCTCCTGAAGCAAGAGGAAAGATTATCATTCCACCCATATTTTTTTTTAGTTATTTAGATAGGGGGAGCCTTCCCTTAAATAGGAGAGTATAACTCACACACTATGTTGAAATCACCATTTTTCCAAACCTCCCAAGTTTTCAAAATATTCAACCAACACGAAGATCCCAACAAAATTAATGAAACCTAACAAGTCCATCATGCTATCAGAATAATCATCCACTACCCCCAACTTTTCTGAGGGAAGAAGCATAGAGTTGAAGTCTCCTCCAAGCATCCAAAAGTCCTCCAATCTGCCCTTTATGTTACCATCGAAGAAATCCCAAGGCAATAGTTTGTCCCGATGGGAGTTAGGACTATAAACATTAATCAAATTCCATTTTTGAAAAGTGATAATGTATTCAAAGGAGACCATAAGACAATTTTTTCTAGATAATCCCATAGTACCTTTAAGTTTATAAGGATTCCACATAGTGACAATACCCTTGAAGGCACCTTTAGCATCACTAAAAACATAGTTAGCACTAGGCCAAATATTCTTTACAATCTTATCAAAAGTTTCCTTCTTCATTTTGGTTTCTTGAAGTAATAGAACATCAAATTTATTGTCCACCAGGCATGTTTTAACCAAGTGTTGTTTATAGGGACTATTGAGGCCCCTAATATTCCAAGAGATTATCTTCATAATCAAAGAAATTAGAAAAATAGAATCACCTTGATTTTGTTAGGGTAGGGGGAGCAAAATCCCTTACTTCTTCTTAGACTTCGGATGCACAATTGAGTCCAAGGTCTTTTGTCTTCCCAAAGCCACACCATAAATATGTCTTTATTTCTTGTTTCCTTTTGAGAAAGTATACCTACCTTATTTCCTCCTCCTACATCCAATTTATTCTTCTTTTTTGACTTACTGTTTGCCTGAACCCAGTCCACATCATGAACTTCTTCTGAGGGGGCAGAAGGGAAATCCAACAGGGCCATTGAATCCTTTAAATTCTTTCCTTCTTTATGATAGGGGGGGTAAACTGTCTCCAAAATTTTTTTTTGGAGAGGAGGCAAGGGAAAAAAAGTCTTTGTCTAGGCCAATTTGAGAGACTATTTCACCTTCCTCAATAAACTCAAAATTATCTTCAAGGAGGTCAGTAGGATTGCCTATTGTATCCTAATTTTTTTCTAATCTAGCAAGGGGGATTTCAGTTGGATTGGCCTCTTCAACCCTTTCCCTCTCAACTTGTTGCACTTCATTATTATTTGGTTTTTGGTCATTGGAAGAAACCATTGCCATACTTACCTCTCAGTGAAATTCTAGAGACACATCAGGGTTATCCAAAGTATGTAGAATACCTTCAGGGGCAGCAACATGTGCCTCCATATTCAAACCTAATACATGGGAAAAAACCTTGAAGAAAGCCTTTGTACCTACACTATGCTCTAAGTTCTCAAGAATAGTTGAAGGAGCCACAACAACTGAAGGTCAATAGTGGTATTAGATTGAGCAGAAGACTTTTTCATGGAGATGGGGTTCTCACTTTCCATAATTTGAGGCATCCTATTGCAAGTATCAAGGAGATGGCCAAATTTTTTGCATGATTGAAAAAAAACTAACATTTTCATATTCTAGAGTTTGAAACCAGTTACCAAACTTCAACTTTAGGACCACTAAAGTAGGCAAAACATTATTAACAACCACATTAACATAGATACGAGAAAAGGCCAGTCAAAACTTCTCTTGAGTGATCTTATCAATAGTTAGGAGGCTACCAAAGGAGTTTGAAATCCCCTTAAAGATACCTAAATCCTAGAATTCTAGGGGTAGCCCAGGTAGGTGTACCCACGTAGGGGCAATAACACCTAGATCAACAGATGAGTTAAAACTCGGTTTCCATTTGCACTGTGAGAGAAATTTCTTAAAACCAACATCAAAAGCCCAAGGACCTCCCCATATCTTCATACACAACAAAGGTAAAAAGAAAAATACCTTTGGACAAAACACTAATAGAAACACTTCCTTTTAAATTCTAGATAGAGGTAGCCCATTGCATTACCCAATCAATATTTGGGTAGTCTGCGAAGAATTTTTTGACGAATGACAGCTTAAGGCCATCTATTGCTTTAATCATAAGTGCTTCAGGAACATCAATTTCCTGACCATCTACTGAGCAGGAGATAGATTCCATATTCAACCTAGCCATAGCTGGAAAATCTCCACCAAATAGTTTGTCCACAAATAAAATTGGATCTTCTTCAGAGAAAAAGGACTCCAAACCAAAAGGGGGTGACAAAGGTGACTTGCTAGATGTACAAGTTGCTAGTTCCGTAGAAGAAGGTGCAACAATGCCAAAAGGAGTACCACATTTGGGAACAACATTTTTGGAAGCAACAAACTCAGACACTGTACCAGGCTTGGGAACAACATTCCTAGATGGGGGAGCCTTGTTGCCCCCCGCTTGACCGACCCATCAATCAATCAATCAGACTTGAAAAACCAACAAAAATTAAAAAAATAGCAAGTGAGAAAGTTGTAGAGCTAACTTTCATGCAAATGTGGGAGAATATTTGCACGGTGGCCTCCTTGGATTGGAAATTAGAATTTTTATGTATAGTTTTCATCCATGGATTTGTGCCCTTGGCTTGTAGAAACTAGTTGTCTAGTTTATGCTTATATACAAGTTCTTTGGGAATTATAAAAAATGTACAATGAAGTCATAATAGGTAGCCAAGGAGCTCATGTTGGTGGATTAGAAGCAAGAAGCACATGTTGGTGTTGGTGGATTAGCACTATGGAAGATATTATGTTACCAAAATGAAATAGGTTAATCCAATTGGAGCACAAATTGTAGAAACATGTACAACTATAACACACGATGAAGAAACAAGATCAACAAAGAAGTATCACTATACAATAAACTTTATAGTGCTAATATAGTGAGTGGTGATATGTTTTTGCTAGGTTTTCTCATAAGAGGGATTATTAGGGTAAATATTGTGTCAATTGTGAGTGTGCCATTATTTTATTTTTATTGCATTGTGGATTTTGTTGACATAACACCCCCTCTTAAATTTTATCATAATTTATTTACTTCAATATGGTATCGAACCTTGGTTCTACTAAGATTCATGAGTGGGAAATATTTTGGCCCTATAATAACCTTTTGTCTAAGTGGGAGCTTTGTATAGGTAAATCCAAGTTTTGTACACAATAAATGGAAAGAAATGTGAATGATGGATGTACTATTCATGAGACTAGAGACCACATGATGCTTGTGAATAAGGTTGATACCTTGAAGAATTTTTATAATTCATTGATGAAGTTAGATAGTAGTAAAAAGAATCATTGGTGTAGGAAATAAATAGGCATTTATTACCTCATATGAACAAGTGGGAGATATTTAGGAAAATATTGTACAGTTAGCATAATGCCCCTAGTGGATTTAGAGACTTAGCACATTAATTCTCACAAGTTGAGGCAATACTCATGCAAACATAGTGCTTAAGGTGTGGGTATGTATAATACATGAAAAAGTGGGAACTAGAGTGATCATCTATGACAATGTAAGATGTTTAAGAATATATTATTCTAAAATGTGTTAGAGTGTATATGACACACGAGCATATACCATGGAGATTATTTTGGAAATAATTTTTATCTATCTAAGCACAAACCCAATAAGCTATTTGTATATATGAATTTATGTTAATTTATGTTTTGGATGTTTCTATGCAAGTATATACCAATTGGGAGATTCTAGGAAAAGTTTGTACACTTTACATAATCTCCTTGGTAGGAACAAAATACTTGGCACATCACCTCTTGCAAGGTGAGTAGGACCCATACAAATATGAAACTTAGGGTGGGGTATGGAGAATACACGGAAAGGTGGGATGTTGGATGGAACATATATCATAATGTAAGATGTGTAAGAATCATTTATGATGCGTAAGAACATCTATGACAAGGGTTATTTTGGAAAGCATCTTTGGTTAGCTATTTTTAGCTACTTTTAAGATTATCTTGTAAGAGCATATCTTCACCCATTATTTCCCATACAATAAAGGGAGTAACTAAGACATATTTGACTGGATATTTTTAGTTGGTGTAAGGAATCTTGTAAGATCCTTGTACATGCATGCAAATGGGGTGAGTTATTTGTATTGTGGCCTCCTTAGACAAAGATTTGGATTCTCAATGGGTGGTTTTCACCCATGGATTTTAGTAAATAGTTTATGGAAACTAAAAGGAAGATAAAACCACATAAATTCTTCCTACACTATATCTACAAAATGTGATTTAAATAATTTCATGAAAGAAATGACATAAAAATATACTCATAGCCATTTTTTCAATCTTGGGGGAAACCTTTTTGGAAAAACCCAATAGAAAAGGTGTTGGTATCTTATGCATTATTAGTAACAAAGTGATTATAATACATTCCAATTACATATACCTTCATGCAACACCATATCTATATTTTTTTGTAGCATAACAATACACGTAAAATATACTATGAAACCTCATCTCAAGCATCAAATAAATAGGAGAAGCAATCCATGAAACCATGAGTAGTAAACCAAAAATGATGAGCCAAAAAATTACCCAAAATTGACAGCCAAATCAAGCTCCCAAATTCCAATGCCCTATTCCAAAAAAATCATTGGATATTTTTAACAAATTCTCTGACACTTGTCATAAGCTATCATAAATATTTCATAAATAACTCCACATGATGGGCGCTGTATTTTGGCTCCATTATCTCCATTCAAAGATGTTCTATGACATGCCATGATATGTTTTATGAGTTGGTCAACAAGTCATGTAAACAATGCAACTACCCTTTTACATGCTCTTATTCATCTTACAATGTCATTATATGTTCTTATACATATCTATGCCATTAGACACTCTTAAGACTTATTACACACATCATACATTACATTACACATGAAAAAAATCACCAGGTCATAGTGGGATGCCCTATTCATGAGGGCTCATAAATATTACATAAATAAATAATAATTAAATGTTAAAATTGCAAGGTGTATAATACCTCTTTCCCATAATTCTCTCTTTTCATATACTTTACTAGAGAAAAGAGAAACAAAACTATTGTCAAGTATTTGCTAGGGGTCGAGAGGCCCATAGACTCACCATTCCACATGAAATTTTTTGTTCTCATAGGCTTTGTCAATACACTTGCAACATTCACCAAATTTTCAACATTATCAAGCATCACCCTCCCATCCTCAACCATTCTAAGGAAAAAATGTACTATATGTCAATGTGCTTCGTTTGTGTGAAAAAATAAGTAATTTTACAATTTGATAATACTCTAGTTGTCGCATCTAATGTGAGTTTCTATATGAATCAACCCAACATTTGAACACAATATCTAAATCCAGATGGTATCTTTACAAGCTTGAGTAGTTGCAATGTACTTGGTCTCTATGGACAAGTGACCATAAATTGTCATTTTCTCATCTAGTTGATAACACCATGAAATATGTTAAAGACATAACCACTAGAAGATATCATGTTGTCAACATCGTCCCAATTAGATTCCACATAACCTCAAATATCCACTAAGTGCTAAAGATAAATTAAGGAACCATCTCACTTATAACATATTGAGTACTCAAAATCACCCACAAATATTTGAAGACCCTCCTTACTACAACATAATGATCTAGTATAGGATTATCCATGAAATGACTCCAAAATCCTATTGCTTGGGAAATGTCTAGTCTAGTACAAACTATAATATACATCAGTGATAACTTTAAGAACCCCCCTTAAAAAGATATAAAATCCTGATGAATCTTTCATTTTTTTGGAAAAAATATTAATTTCTATTGGTGAATCTTTCCTTTTTTTTTTTGAAAAAAATTATAATGACAATTTTTTTAAATCACTAGAAAATCGTATAAAATCTTGGCGAATTATAGATATATTTAAAAAAAGATAGAATTTGTTGGAAAATTATACTTGTATTAAAAAAAAGTTTGGTGGTGAATTATAGATAAAATTGAAATAAAGAAATATTTTTTTTGCAAATTATATAATATTCAAAACTCTAAAATTAATTATTTGGTGAATGTGCTGTTAAGTTTTTGAAAAATCATAGTGGCTGGTGAAAATATCAAATTCTAAATGATAATTATCAAGTTACTTGGAAAATTGATAGCTTTAAATAGATTTACATTTACATGATCAAATGATCATAGATCAACGACATAAATTCTATTCCAGGTTGAAGTTGTGACACACCCAAAATTTTAAATAAAGTCTTTAGAATAGTGATAAGTGTTAACGAGTCTTTGCAAAGTATGTAGATCAAATACATGGATGACTCAAATTACAATTTACATTGATGCACTTATAATATTATAATAAATTATGATCATCAGATGTATGTAGATTAATGACATAAGTTCTATTATGGGATGAAGTTTTGACATACCCAAATTTGTACATAAAGTCTCCAAAATAGAGACAAGTGTCAACGAGTTTGTTAATCCTTGTAAAATTTTCTAGTGTTTTAGTGTCTAGATCTCATAGAGTTACTAAGAGTCCTAAAACCTCTAGCATCTAACTTATACTTGTTGAGTGGTTGAGCTAGCTTCTGCCTCATAAGTAATTTTATAATATCTTTGGCTACATTGTTCTACTAGTCTCTTGAGCTACTCTATTGGTCAAGTCCTTTTCCTAAATATTTTAGCAATACCTTTGTCCGCTTGTATATGTATGATCATATGGTGGTCCTTGACTAGTTCTATGTGGCATCACTTGGTTAGTAGACCTCATTAAGTGGTGTGGTAAGTGGCTATCCCTTTTTCTAGTGTGCAATCCTTTCTCAACATAATTTATAATTAATCTCCCCTAATGATGTTTGTGATGATGTGTTTTGTCAACACATGTCCTTGACATTGGTTAGGCTGGGTAACATTGTATTTTCTCTCAAGCCCAATAATTAGCTATTATTGAATCGAAAAGTGTTGCAAGAATGAAGGTGTTTTCATTGATGTCAATTGGTTAACTAGTTATCCATTGGTTTCTATTTTCTTTGATGTCATGGATGCAGGTTATTAGCTGTATATGTCAAGGATATTGAAAATTGTAAAGGAAAAGGTTGCAAGTGTTCAGTGGTTGGTCCGGGTTTTGCTCCGAGATTTGCTCCTATGTTTGTGTGGTTCATATATGTTGATCATGGTTGTTGGAAGCTGCTATATCTATATTTTGGGATTTTGATTCATTGTATAGTGCGATTTTTATTCACCAGTTGTGAATTATGGTTTTCTATGTATCTAGCTGAGGTCTGGGAGAAATGTTGGTCTAGATTTATTTTTGGTTGAGTATTATGACTTGTGGTTCTAGAGTTAAGTTTTTATGGTCATATTGAAGATAATTTTGGTGTCTGGAAAGATTGGATCATGCTAAGGGTTGCGTGCATTTAATTGTTCTATGTGTTTTACACTGGTTTGGCTGACCTTGTGTTAAACACTACCTTTGAAGTTCATGAAGCATGTTGGGACTTATTTGGGTCCTCATCAAGTGTGTGTTTGGGTTTCCCTCATTCTAATTCCACCCTAAAATATTTTGGCGTTGACCTAATTTGAATTTAAATGATGGATGGATGACTTTGGATATGTTTGAAAGTTGATGATGGTATAAATAAAAGATGAGTTATTGGTGAAAGATGTAAAAAGAGATAAGTGCAATGAAATAGAGAATATTGGTGCAAGGATGTGAAACAGTGTGTGTATGTGATACGAGTGTGGCAGATCAGTGCAAATTCTAAATGCCAAGTTTTCAGATGCAGTGAGCTGAAGGTGTACTCTATCATTCATGCATGTATACAAGTGTCTGAGTGAGTTGTGGTGGAAATATCTGTTGCATTGAAATTTTCTTCTCTCTATAACATATATCTTCTATCTTCTTTGTATCTTTGTGGTAGTGAGCGCTTTGGGTGGTTAACCCTTGTTGGACAATGAGTCTTGATCTAGACAGTTAGTCATGTTTTGGCAGTGAACCTTTGTAATCAATTTTGATATTCTTTGTATTGTGAGCTAATCCTCACCATGCCTTTTCCCTTATTGGGTTTTCCACGTAAATCTGGTGTTGTGTTTGTGTGATGCTTTTCAGTTTCTTCCCTTACACATAATGTTTAATCTTTTTAGTAGAGTAAAGGATTTGTGTTTGATCTAAGTTTTGATGAATGTTTTAAAGGTTAAAGTTTGGTACAAATGATTCACCCCCTCTTAGTTGTCTTGTTCAACAATTGGTATCAGAGCTTGGTTCCTTGGAGAAGAGCTTAACTGCTTAAGGAAGGTCCAAGATGGCTAGCAAAGCCACTTATGAGTACCCAAAGTTCGATGGAACTAATTATGCTATTTGGAAAATACTGATGGAAGAATATATGGAGTATTGTGTATATGATGTGGAGAAATCTTACAAGACTGTTTACACTCCTCCTCCTAATGGTTGGAGTACATCTGAATAAATAAAGGAACATGAAGTGAACAATACGGAAAAGTTCATTTTGAATAATAGTCTTGTACATTTCGAGTTGATTAAAGTTCAAAATTTGAAGACTGCTAAAGAAGTCTAGGATGCTTTAGAAAAGAAACATGAAGGAGATGAAAGGGTCCAAAGAGGGAAAGTTGCAAAATTTGGAGACACAGTTTGAGCTCCTGCATATGTCTGAAGATGAGAATGTTAAATCCTATGTACAAAGATTGGATGAGATAGTAGGTGTAATGCGAGGACTTGGTGCACAATAGATGAATCCAGAATTGTAAAGGAGATTCTTAGAACTCTCCCTGATGCTTACGAAAAAAATGTATGTGCTATTGAAGAGCATATAGACTACAAGAATTACACTAAATATCAATTATTGGGAACCTTGACATCTTATGAGATGAGAAAGCCAAATTTGAGAAATGGATCCAAATTAGGAACTGCTTTTAAGGCTAGAAAAGCTGAAGATCTGGATGAAGAAAATATTGATGAAGTAGAAGCTAACTTTGTGAGAAGGATGAAGAAAGGCTTTGGTAAGTATGAAGATAAGTTACCCTTTAAATTCATTAGTCATAGAGGAATAGGTAATTATGCTTCAAGATGTCCATATAGAGCTAAGAGGAATAAACAAAGATTTAGCAAAGAAAACAAAGGTAAGAAGATCAATAGAGCATATTATGTGAATGAGGATGCTAGTATTTTTGATGAAGATTTTGATTATAGAGATCTTGATGAAAATGAATGCTTGTTCATGGCTATAAAAGATGAACCTACTTTTGCTAACTCTGAAAAATAAGTGAAGGAATGCCCTTCGGAGAAAGAGAAAGATGAAGGTACTGTAATCCATACCCTACATGCTAAATGGGAAAAGAACTATTGGGTTGTTGATAGTGATTGTTCACATCACATGACTGGTGATAATAGAGTTTTTTAAACTTGAAAAATATGATGGAGGCTTAGTTGTGTTTGGAGATGATACTAGTGTTAAGATTTGTGGGATACGTTCAGTAAGTTTTGATGGAAAGCATAATATTGATGATGTCTACTATGTTAAGGGATTAAGGCATAATATTTTGAGTGTTGGAAAGATGTGAAGTAAAGGATATAATCTTGTATTTAAGGATGAGAGATGTGAAATTAGGAAAGATTCCAAAACAATGATTGCAGTAGGAACTAAATCTGAAGGAAATATCTATCAACTTAAGGGTGCCGATGGATGATGCTTTATGACTCAAATTAATGACAATTGGTTATGGCATCAGAGAATGTGTCATATGAATTTTGATAACCTAGAAAGGATTAGTGCAGTACAAGCCATGAGAGATTTATCAAGGATTACAAAGCTTGTTAATGCTATTTGTAGGAATTGTCAGTTTGGAAAGCAAGCAAGAAACAATTTTATATCAAAGGAACAATCTACTACCAGACTACAAAATTTAATTCATACAAATCTCTATGGTCCTAGAAGAGTGAGAAGTCTACAATTTGAAAGGTACTTTATGCTTTTGATTGATGATTACTCTAGGTATACATGGATTAGATTTCTCAGAGAGAAATCTGATGCATTAGATAGATTCAAGACATTCAAAGCTATGATTGAGAATGAAGTAAATTTGAGGATAAAATGTTAAGGTTTGACAAAGGTGGTGAATTCACCTCCCATGAGTTTAATATGTTTTGTGAAGTTCATGGAATAAAAATACAATTATCTTCTCTGAGAACTCCTCAAAAAAATGGAGTTGTTGAAAGGAAGAAGAAAATAATTCAAGAAGCAACTAGACCAATGATTACTGAGGCTAGTCTACTGGAAGTTTACTATAGAGAAGCTATTCACACTATTGTCTATGTATTCAATCAAGTTCAAGCAAGAGAAAATAGTACAAAGACCCCCTATGAGCTATGGTGTGGAAGAATTCCTATTGTTAAGTATTTCAAGGTATTTGGAAGCAAATGTTATATCAAATGGTTTGAAGAAAATTTAGGGAAGTTTGATGTTAGAAGTGATGAAGGTATTTTTCTTGGATATTCTACTAGAAGAAAAGCTTATAGATGTTTCAATAAAAGGATGAGAAATATTGTAGAAAGCACAAATGTCAAGGTTGATGAAGCAATCACTACAACAAATCCCTATGATTTGCTCCATTTTTTGCTCCGTTTTTTGCTTCCACCCACTGTTTTAATGTATTTTTTCCCAATTTTTTGAAAATGTCGGTGCTATTTATCAGGATGGCAATATTTTTTGTGTTTATTTGCACCAATCAGGACAAGTTAGTGCTAATTAAGGCACTAATTTGTGCCAAAATTAGCGCCACCTTTAGTTCCGATATTAGCTTCGAGTGTGGCACCACCGTTAGTGATGTCTTTGGCTCCGAGTTTAGTGCCACTTTTAGCTCCGAATTTAACTTCTAGTTTAGCTTCGGGTTTAGCACCAATTTAGACACCCCTATATCAAAGAGACTTATTTATATGTCTCATCGATGATGTAAAACAGTGAAATGTCAACATGATACAGGCATATCGAGGAGAGAATCACTTACGTCACATCGACAAGGTATATCTACAAGTTCTCAGTGAAACAAAACTCTTGGATATAATGAAGTAATGCTGATGAGACATTGAGATATTGGTAAGACAAATAAGATTGTCTCATCAACACTCTTCAAGTAATGATGAAAAGCATAAATCGCTAGACCACTGGGAAGGTGAGCAACATATGCGGTAGAGTGGTATACACCACAACCCTGCAACAAGAAGCATTGAGCAAGGCGGTAGTGTAGTAAAAATCTAAAGGGAAGGGAAAAACACCACCATATCACAGCGATAATCATGAGTCTCCCTGACATGGCAAAGTTACACTGATATATAAAGAAATACCACCGAACGAAAATATCGATGAGACAATGGCATATTAGCAAGAGATATTAACTTGTCTGATCGACACCAACAACCAACATCAGAAGAAAATAAGATCTAATGTCGATGAGACATTGAGATATTGGTAAGACAAATAAGATTGTCTCATCGACACTCTTCAAGTAATGATCAAAAGCATACACTACAAGGGTTACAATGTTTGTGCTGCTATTTGTAATCTAGGTATTTAATTGACATATGTTTGCATAATTTCAAATTCCTTCAGATGCTTTTGAAGTATCAATGTATCCTATATAGGGTTTAGAATGATTTCTTTTAATTTTAAAAAATAAATCAGATGCTTTTGAAGTATCAAGTGTCCTATATAGGGTTTAGAATAATTTCTTTTAATTTTAAAAAACAAATAAATGATGTATTTTCCTATGATTAGATAATGTGGAGATCTCCTAAATCTACCATAGCACACTGTCCTCTTTCACACTATGTTCATTACTCCAGCTGCTAGGGTTTTGCATTTCACATCTTTAATATCTTCATGATAGTGGCTTTTAAATAGATCATAGTCTTTGCTTTAATCTTTATCATGTAACCCTTGAGTTCCATAATCCACCTTCAATCTCTTCTAAGAACATTGTCTTAAGCTAGACTCCATAGTATGCATATAAAGTAATTCCTTCATACTTGCCATTGTTCCAAACCACCACTCACCGCCTTGCTTAAAATGTTGCCTCCATAAGCACAATAACATGTTTTAAAATCATGGTTTCCAGTGATTGACCATTAAGGTCACTATTTTCATCAAGATACAATGAGATTTTTGTCTTCAAACTTAAGGCATTATGCAAGATAACATTGTGATTTTTTTGTTGTGTATGATTTGATTTTCTTGGACATTTACTGCTTTGCTAATTGCCTTTAAGACTGGATATTGCACCATCATCTGCAATCTCAAACAACTCACTCACTGTCACTTGATTCCTTTCATGAGCATCCTTGTATAAAATCAAACTATGCCCTATACATTGCCTACTTACTTACTAATATAGGGGACTCATTGTTTCATGGTATTTTGAGTTTTATTTAGAAGGGGTTAATATGTGGCATTTTTATGTGCAGGAAGAATAGATTGTGATGCAACATTCGGGTATGAACGGTTTAGGAGAAAGTGGATTGCTATTGGTGTCATAACCAGGTTGGATTGTACCCTGAGCCGGTGTGAAACACTTCTGGGTGTTTTCGCTCCGAAGCAGAACTTGTGCGTAGGAATTTCCAAATATTTGATAGAGGAAGTTCCTACATTCTAAAGATAAAATCATAAATCTGCTTATCCAGTTTCTGATCCAACCTTACATCTTTAATATCTGATAGATAAAGTTTGTACATTCTAAAGATAAAATCATAAATCTTCTTATCCAGCTTTTGATCTAATTTGAGGTCGTGAATATCAAACAGAGAAAGTTCCTATATTCTAAAGATAAAATCATAAATTTTATTGGTCCAATTGGAGATCCAATTTTAGGCTGTGAAGCTCCGACATAGAAAGTTCCTACATTCTTAAGATAAAATCATAAGTATGTTTGGTTCAATTGTAAGGATTTGTCTTTTTAATTATACTTTCTGACATTTGTCTTGATACAAATTGTTACTTTAGAATTATGGTATTTCTTTTCTTCTAATTTTTTCAACCCTCATTTCAGGGAAGAGCTTTGAAGATGGTTCCTTTAGATGGAGACTACAGTTTTCTGCTATAGGTTCCATCTAGAAACACTAGAAGCTCAGGTACTGTCATACTCAGGTACAACAGAGTTTGAGGTTACCTTGTTCTCCTTGATACAAAATGTTGTCCTTCAATCCCTCTTAAAAAAAATCACTATTATGGAATTCATCATTATACCTTTCATGCATTCAATTTAATTTGTTATGTGGAAACATGATGTCTCTGTCTTTGCAAGTGATGACTATTGTGTAAGATTTTAATCTACATGACTGTCCCTCATGTTCAATTCTTGTGACTGTTATGATGCTTGGGGCTGCTTACTTTTAACCAGATTGTTAATGAAAACTATCTTGGAATCCTTGATGATCAGTTTTGTTAGAATCATGGCTATGTTGATAGTGGAATGTTCATATTGATAAGGATAAATATTTATGAATAAGGAGATTACCCCTTACCAACCTTATCCACTATCCTTACAAAGATTGATATTTAATGCTTCATGGATGGTTTACTTGTGATTATCCTTCTCAAATGAAATAATAGGGCAGCAGGCTAGGATCAACCCTTGTGGGAGCCACATTTCACCCCACATGTTGTAACCAGATAAAAAAACAACCTAATTTTATCTATACCTGCACAATGAGAAAACATGTTAGATACAACCAAGCATATGACAGATATGTTTTATAACTTTCTTGTTTTCCTGGACATCTATGGTATGCAAGTTATTTGAATGCACATGACGATCAAATTATATGTTTATAGATGTATGCACATATTTTGACTAGTGATCCTTCATTACTCTAACAACACTCTTCTCACTCAAATGTAGGGAACCTAGGAGCAACAAGGAAGACATCAACTTGGAGGCTTAGACAAGCGAGAAGACTAAAGATGATGCAAAACAAAGCAATCGAGATTCATCATTGAGGCAATGATGGGTCCCCTTTCTCTTTATATGCATTTTTCTCTTTTATATCTATAAATGTATAGTTTTTCGATTATATGCATTCAAATAGTCAGTTCCATGAATTGTTTGGAACAACATACATTTACATTATCAATAAAGACTACATTTTTGAAAGGATTGTGCAATATTTCCTATATTATATGCATCTGCATAAGTGCAATCTAGTAATGTAATATTTTGATTTTGTTTATGCACATGAATGTAATGAAGCAGAAATAAAAATGTACCTTACTCTTCATTTGAAAATCACAAAATCTCTACCTGATTGAGCTATTAACTTTTGTGTCTTCATGAACACATGTTGATACAAAATGAATGGAAGAAGCATCCAAGTAATCCTATTTTTTTCTACCAACACTTCATACCAAAGATTGAACAATTTAAGGATATTGCAATAGGTAATTTGTATTGACACAAATAATATTACTGAAGCATTTCAAAGTTTGGGCCATAAGAATCATCCTTTTTTAAACATGGATTGTGTTGTAGCCAAAATTCCATCCTAATTATTTTTGCATACTTCCATTTTCACTCATCTCTTACATCCACCATATGCATAGAATTCCTATCATAATAACTTAAATTTAATAAAATACCTCACATGAGCTTCCAAATAAAACCCTTGATCACAACATCAAAGTGTATTCCTCCTTTGAAATACTCCTATGATTTCTCATAGCATATTGCCAAGACAACACCATGTCGATGAGAGTCCCTCCAAAATCTCCCCGACATTAGCACAAAGCACATATCAGAAATGTAGATGAGACACTCATATGTCGAAGAGACTTATTTATATGTCTCATCGACGATGTAAAACAGTGAAATGTCAACAAGATATGAGCATAATATTGAGGAGAGAATGATGATTAGTTCGATTGATGTGACTAACAAAAATATCAATGAGACTACTGCTATTAATGAAGAACTTGATCATAAAGGTGGCGCAAGTGCCATTTATGAACTAGGGTTGGATGAAGTATACTAAAATTTGATAAATACGGCCTCAAAGAAGTTGAAATCACTATGAATTGTAATTGAAGGATTTGGAGAACCAAGTTGGACGGTGGTAGGCAGCTGGAAATTTGTAGCATTTATCCAAGTAAGTGGTCTAGACCCAGCTCAAAGTATTTTCTCAGTAAGTAGATGGAAGCATTGCATAAGTAGGGTTGAGATGGAAAAAACCCCAGGCAAACAGAAAGAAAAAAGATAGAAAACTGAAGCTAGGAAATTGAATCAAGACTTAATCGATCAATGTCCTAGGTTTGGGCCAAAATCCAGAAGAATAGCACAACTTAACCCATCATGTGTGACATTAGAATATAAACAATTTTTTTTTGGGAGATGTATGGACTCTATGTAGGGGTTACAACCTCTTTATTTATCATTATAGGAAGAAATTCTGGCATAGCCCAGTGTCAAACCTGTGGAATTTGAATTTGGGTAAACTTGTAGTACCCAATGTCTTTGTGAATGTAGAGTTAATCAAGGTGTTGGCAAAGAATTACAATCCGAAGATGAGAGCAATTCATTTTCCTGATGGGTCATAGTTCATGGTCATAAAGCTAGATTATATTTCCATGATTTTTCAGCTAGACACTTCCCTAAAAAAAAAATTATGAATCAAAGACTTGTTGGAGGAATACCACACCATGGACACAAGTTAAAAGAGGTGGAAATTTCCTCTACATAGGGTTAAAGGTGTGGGTAACTAAACTATGAGGTTCTCTAGTGAAGATAAGCCCCCATTCTTTGTGGCTTTGTTTGAAGAATACTTTCAATACACTTGTTACTTAGTTGGTCAAGTACTAGGAATTGATGTTCCTGAGAACATGAAAATTTCTCCCATGGTTTTAGCCACAAACATCCAGAGCCATAATGCCCAACCCTATGATTATGCAGAGTATTTATCAGAGGTCATCAATAATGCCCTCAATATCATCAAGAATGACAGTGAAGCCATTAATTTCAAACACTATTCTCTTTTCATGCACATGATAGTATACAAAGGGCAGGAGATAGGGATATGGGGTGAGGAATTAAGAATAAAAGACTTAGATAATGATGAAAATTCAAGACTTGTACAAATGTGGACATCTATGTGGGACAATATGTGTGGGAGGTCCCACTACCTATATTTTGAGGAATATTTTGTCAAACCACTATACAAGATGCTAGGCCACAAATGTGACTACAACCTTCTCCCCAGAGATCTTAAGATTTCTTTGAACAAATGATATGGGTCATGAAGCAGGGATAAATCACAATTGGGGGGACTGGTACATGTTTGGGGATTGTACTGTTATCAAGGTTTATGGATTTGAATCTGCACCTTATTTGCTGCCTAAGACTATGCCAGACAAAGTTGCTTATTTAGAGATCATAAAGCAATTTTCATTTTCATCTTTCATGCATTTAAAGAGCTATGGGAGGTAAAATGTCATGCCTTCCACTTTATGCTTTGGTGATTTCACTATTATCTCTGATTCAGGCTATGACTTGGTTAGTGGTAAACTAGATTATTATGGCTTGCCAGTTGACAACAAAAGGGAAAAGTTTGATCCTGAACACTTCATTTTTGATGGCAATTTTTTTCAGAAATTGAAAGGGTATGAGCATAGTTTTCTTTTAGAAGATGTCATAAAAAATCATTAAGAAAAACAAAACATGATGAGAATGAATTCCTACAGTAGGGTTATGATGTCTGAGGCTTGGAAGGTGAATAATAACCTAGGCTATGTAGGGGATTTCCCTAAGGTACAAGATCCCATAGAAAGAATTGAACAGTTAATCCTCCATGAAGAAGAACTGATAAGAGATGTGCCACTTGTGGCATTTGAAAGAGGAAGGGGCATCAGTCCTAGGAGGCAAGTAGCAAATATCACACCACTAGATCACTTATCACTTCAGCTTACTCCTGAAGTGAGCTTTTCAGTTGGTTCCCCATCCATGGAAGAAGATAACACTAAGGAGGAAGAAGAAGTCTCACAGTTTAATGCTCCTATTATACCCCAATATGAGATGCCATTGGAAAGAAGTGTGATCACCTTTGAAGCCTCTAATGAGCTATCAAATGATTTGAGGTATCATGCAAGTTAGGAATTTGTTGCAGATGATACTTTTGTGCAAACCCCTAAATTTAAGTCCTTTATATATGAGTATAAAGGAAGACTAATAAGAGAAAGGTTAAAGGAAATTGACCCTGAGAAAGAGGCTTATGCCATGAAAGAGTTGCAACATGAAGTTGATAGGGAAATGAGAAACATGACTGTTGAGAGAGGAAGAGCATTATTGCAAGAAGCTGGAGTTATGCTCCTTCCTGGGTGGGATATTAGTTCAACCATTGTGTTTGACAACTTTTTGAAGAGAAAGAATAAAACTTTTCAAATAATAGATGAAGCAGGTGACAAGGTCTATACAGGGTCAAGGTACAATCCTGATAATACCACTTTGCAAATTTGGGCTCTTTATCCCCTAGGCAAGAAGCCTTCTCTCATTGACCATGATTAGATTTTTGGACATCTCCTAGTGCAAGGAGTAGGGGAGACAGATCCCTTGGAGACTGTTGACTTGAATGTGAATGTAGCCAAATTCACCAAAGCCAAGATCCAAAAGCTAGTAAGAGATAACCAATGGCTGATAGAGGAAAATGACAAGTTGAAACAAGAATTAACGAACTACAAAGATAGGCTGCCTGCTTCTCCAAGGTTTTACTCTCCTTTAATTGAACATGAAAGAAAAGGGTTAGAGGGAATGTCTGAGACTGCTCAATGGAAGCATAAATTTGAAAAGGATCAAAAGGAACAAGAAGAACTAAAAAGAAAATTGAAGGATACTACTTTTGAAGTAGCATAAGGGATAATTTGTATGAAATTCAAAGATATGTGCCAACATGCAGATGGTGTCTGGCATGCTCATAGTGGAACATACAAGGCCCTCATGGAGCATGGAATACTACTTGATAGGATGAAGGAAATGGAATCCCATTCAAGGAAAAATATGGAGATAATAATGCTTTACTCCAGGAATGTCAAAGCCTCATGAATACACATGAAAACTTCCAGAATATCTTGACACAAGAATTGAGTGACTTCAGCTAGCCACTATGTATGGCCATGCCAAATTTCTTTGAAGAAATAGATTTGAAGAATCAAGAAACTTGGAAAAATGAGATATCAAAATATTTGCCAGGAATCCTTGATGAAATCAATGATGAGGATGAGGTACTCAAGAAAATACATAAGCAGCTCAGGAGGATTGCTGGATTGGAGAATGTAATGATAGACACTCTACAAAATGCAAACACTTATGCCCAGGAGAAATACATTGATCACATGTCAAAGGTTAATTTGTTCCTTGCACAAGCTGTATGAGGAGGTAGTTAGAGTTTGGTTGTTGTGGACACATTAACATGGTGCTTGAGCCTTGAACAGATCTTAGGTGGTCATGAGAACTTGCTGATGATTAATGAATTGTGGTGCATCCAACAATAAACTCTTTTTAAGTTTCTATGTTATGTTAATTATTCTCTAGTTAAGAAATGATGTAACTTTTGTGAACGAACCTGAATCTTGTTGCTTCCCGTACAAATAGGGAAACCAAGGTCCGATTTTGATCATCATATCATCATCATTTCAATCCATTAGAATAGAAACTAGACCATCTCATCCACTTATTCATATCAAAAGAACTCATGTTATTTATGTTTATATTTTGAAAAATATAATGGAGTAGATACATTATAACTCGTAATCCATTTTTAGTGTTCAATTTTTGTGTTGATTTTCATGCTTATTTATTGCTTTGTTGTCTCCAAAGTGGTCTTTTCAAGTTGTTTAAATCTACAATATTTATCGGGGAACATTTGTTGTTACACTGTGGATGCTTTGATTGGTTTCTGGTTAGGTGTGAATTGAAGTCCTTTCAAATAATTTACTTTATTTGGTTCGTATTAAGGATTAAATTCCTCTTAGAGATTGGCACCCTCTTATGGTCTAAAAACCTGCATTTTTGAGACCCAACAAATTGCAAATAACTCTAAAAATTTAGAAGTCTATGAAACAATGTATATATTCTTGTACTTGTATATTCTATGAAACATTCCTTATTTTCTATGAAACAATGTATATATTCTTGTAATTGTAAATATTCTTTTACTGTTATGTCTATTAAAGAAAAAAAAGTTTGAATAAAAAATGCTTCACCCACCCTTTTTTGTAAGTGAGTATGTGAATTATTGTTTAAGGAAAAATATTATAGTGTTTACATTTTCATTAAATTACTAGTTTGAAATCTTCATTTGCTATGTATATAAAATTGTATGTGCTCTTTATCTCTAACGACATAAAACAATAATGTCATCAAAATTAGGGTTTTCAATTTCAACACCATCATTGTCCACACTTTTCATATCTTGTTCACTTTTAAGTACAATCATCAAAATTTTATTTTTATTTCTTGTCCCAATTAATCTTGATTCCTTTCAATGCAACACAGTAGGTTGCATGTTAAATTTTAAACATTTTCTTTGCATTTTTTTTGTACATATTATTTTCTCAGTGCATCATTATGTAACAAAAATTTCACTTCTAAGATATATCGTAAAAATAAATGAAAGAACATGTTTTCTTTGTCAAGGGAAATGTATGGTGAATACCCTATGTCTTTCAGATAAGTGTGCAAGTGAAATAAGACATAACTGATTGAATATGATTTTCTATTGTACAATTGTTTTTTTATGTGCTTTTTAATTTTTCCATGTGGATTACCCTAAAAAAGAAACTACTTATCTTTTCTTAAATGAAGCCTTTACATTTCCTATCTATGAAAGGAATTTACTACTTGACAACAGGCTCATGAACTTCATACAAATTAAGATTGGTGTAAAAGGCCATCCCCACAAATGTTGTTTGGTCTAGAATTATAATGAAAAATAAAAAAAATTGCTAGGAGAATAAAATAGGTTTTCAATTGTCCAAGTACAACATAATATTACTGAAGCATTTCAAATTTTAGGCCATAACAATCATCCCTTTTTAAACATGGATTGCAAATAATTCTAAAAATTTAGAAGTCTTGGTCATTAACATTATTGTCTACTACAATGTCATCCAATGTATCATTGTCAATGTTCATATGTTCTTTCAAGTATTTAATATTATCATCATCCTCATCTTGACCTGCATCATCTTCATCATCATTGAAATTTGACTGTAGACCATCTATATTGTTACTAGATGTATTTGGATCATCATTTTCTATACCATCCATATTGTTGTCTTCCATAACATCATCTAACTCTAGATTGTTGTCTTCTTGTGCCTGAACATAACCATCTTCAACACCATCATGGATGTCAATTTCTTCAATGTTCTCTAATCCCTCTCTCTCATTTTGTTGGCCATCATTTTTTTGCTCAGTATCCACTAATGCATCGTCAAATACATGCCTTAATCTTGGATCATAATGTATGACAAATATCCATTTCAGGTCCAAAATATCTTCATAGAAAAATACCTTCACATGAATGACATACATATATTAGATGTATGCTATAACAATTTTATTGATTAATAAACACATGCATATATTCACAATAAGCTATGAATTAATAGATTAATGATCACTATCGCTTCTTGTTTGAGTTAAAGAAATACCTGCTCACAATGAATTGGTAGAACATAAGGCTCCTTATCCTCTGGTAGGAACGATGATGAATCTATAGAAAACAATCCACTATGGGTATCATGTCTTTGTGTCCTCTTAAATGCTTCATACCATCTACACTTAAAAATACAACATTTAAAAGAGCGGTAATCCAACTCAATAATTTCTTGTATTTTCCCAACATATTGTACATTCCCTTCAATTATATTCTTATCTTTTGAGCTTGATCGACTAGATTGCTTGAAGTCAACCATGATGCCATAATCGAAGGACCGTCTCTTCACGTCTGCACTTTCTACACGATAATGTCAACCATATGCCCACATTGTTGGATATTTCCTCTCCTGTGAAAGACCATTTATTTCAGTGAAAACAAATATAATGATGAATATTAAAATAGTTAATATTGTCAAAACTATAAGGAAACAACATTTTGTAACATTTAATGGCTGGTCTTGATATTTTTGCTAATACTGTGGTGGAGGAAACTGTCAATCTGAAACAAAGTATGGAGGAAAGAATGTTCTCCCTTGAGGAGATAATTGAAAAAAATTGGAATGTGGTTATGAAGAGTGGAGAATCTACTAAAGTCATGACTAGGTTAGATTCTATGAAGGCTTTCTCCCCTAATAAGAGAAAGGAAATTTTATTTGTTGATGTTATGGTTGCTGAGGGTAAGCTGATTGGGGAGGTTTGTGCCATTTTTTGGCTGGTGGTTTGCTGTCATTGGGATGATGGTTGTTTAATGTTGTTTCCTTTTTGCTTTAGCTAATCCCTTTTTTAAAGGGTTTTGGGCCCCTTCAAAACCCTTTTTTACCTCCAATCAATTTTTTTTGTAAAATTCCAACTGTACCTTTCTTTCACATCCTCTAAACATGTTGATTTCATCTTCTGTTATGTTTGAATCTGTACCTACATCTTCTATTTGATTTTGAATTTGTTTAGTAACCCATTCTAGTGTACAATCTTTGCCCCATTCCCAAAGCAGATGAATGGGAAGTGGAGTATTCCTTGGGTTTGATCTCTTAAACTATCTCCTTGCTTCTAACACTTCTCCCTTTTTATCATATAGATCAATCCATTTGTTCATAAAGTCCATGTGGTACAAAATGAACTTGTCGATTATAGAACTTTCATCTACACCTATTACATGTCAACATGTTTATTTCAAACTCCAAATGTCATGCTATTAATTTGACAAATAAATTATAGAGTAAATTAATGATTGCAAGAAAAACAACCACACTGATCGTGAATTTACTTACTAATTTGTACTTCAACACCATTAGATTGTGGTTTTACTCAGTCAATAATATCTGATACTCATCCTTCATCCTAGACAAGTGGGCCATCTTCAAAATCCTTACCAAGGAATTCACACAAGAAGAAAAATGCTTCATTCAATACATACCCTTCAGCCATGCAACCCTCTGGATGTGCCTTTTGTCGGACATATCTTTTAAGAGTTTTCATATACCTCTCAAAGAAAAAAATCCACCTCGTTGATACGACACACACCAATTTAATTTCATTGACTAGGTGTATAAGTAAATGGACTTGTAGGTCCATGAAACTTGTAGGGAGCTCCTTCTCAAATACACATACATTTCTGCAATTTCCTTCTTCCACTTTGGCACTTCAGATTCATGGATCTCCTTGGAGGTCACCCACCTAATATAAGAATACTAAATTAGTATGAACCTTTAGTCATAAATTAAAATGCAATATAATATCTCTATGTCTCTCACACATGAACATTTCATATAACCACATACCTTGTAAATGCTGACAATCGACTTATGGCATTCCTTAAGTCAACTGTAAGACAGGAATCCCACCTAATTTCCAATGGAATGATATGCTATCAAAAACATTTATGAAAAGGCCATTATTAATTTTTTCTCACACAACAAAATATAAAAATAAATTTAGTGCTTAATCAATGTTACTAGTAAATGTTAAATGTTGATATATAATACCTTCATTAAATTATGAAAATCATGTGTTTTAAATCCTGTGATATGTCCATCAATTGTAAAAGCTTTAGCCAATGACGACCCATAGCTAGTAGGTGTCCTTATTGAATGAATGACATTTTAAAGTTGGTCTAGATCTTTTTTTTCAAAATCCATGGAGCTTCTGCATATGTTTCATTTTCCCTATTTGGACACAAATGTTTTCTATCAAATTTGGTACGTGAAAGAGAAATATCTCTCCTTGAAGACAAGGTGTCCTTCTCTTTGCCTGATATATGTTGAGATATAGAATCAGGGACATTTTTGAAGATGTGCATAGGATCTAATAGGTGAGTTATTAATAGATCCTTCCAGTAAGGGAGCTCATAAAATATGGATTTCCTTTTCATTCCTTTTGGCATATTAACTACAACTTATTATGGTTCTTCAATTGAATCACCCCTTCAAAAAAAATACTCCCAAGCTTTCAATTCAGTATCTTCATACTTCTAAAGCCAATCACTTGGACCCATAATCATGGGAGGGCCTCTATTTTCAACTTTTCCATCAAATTGATTCTTTAGGCGATTTCTAAACCTATGATCTAGTGGTAGAAAAACCCTGTTGTTTGTGTAAATAAATTTATGTAGATCTTTAGAATACCACCCTTGAAATTGTTCTGCACATCTTGGACATGCAAATATCCCCTTTGTTTGAAGCCCTGCAATTCAATAAGTAATGTTAATAACATAAAAAAAACAGTATAAAACTAAGTATGAAAGTTGGGATGAAAAAAATTATGAGTGTAAATACGTAAATATTTTATTTTACTAGAACAAGCACCAAGTCTTGGGAAATTATGAATAGTCCAACATAGCACACCATACAACATGAAGGACCTATTTGATAAAGCATGTGATATGTCATGCATTCTTATGCCTTTCCATAGCAGTTGCATCTCATCAATAAAAGGCGCAAGATAAACATCCATATTTTTAACTTGATGATTTCTTGGAACAATGAGAGTCAGCATAAGGTGCTCCTTTCTAACACTCATCCATGGGGGAATATTGTATACTATCAATCCGACTAGCTAAACACTATAATTTGAGCCCAAGAAAGAGAATGGCCACTGTGTGAGTAAAATATGCATAATTGAATAAACAAACACAATCAATAAGACATTATATTGAGATATTTAAACAACAATTAATCTAATTAAAGTAGGAAATCTCTCAAAAGTGTCTCATTCCTCTCTATATCCAAAGATTTATTGAATCACAGGGGCTCTCAAATTTGGTAAGCATTGTGACTATTAAAATGCCAATCTAGAGAATGAGATAATGCAAAATGCAGGAATATAATCCTATATGATAATTTTTCAAATGATATGATGTAATCCTGTAGATGAAATTGACATGAAACTGATAAAAAAGACTACTGTAAACTAAGATGCAGCTAAATGAAAAACCATGATTATAAAACTAAGATGATTCTAATATGATTCTACAATGATGATTGCTATTTTTCTAATATGATAATTGCTCAAATGCTTCTAATGCTATTTCTACAGAGTAAGATTGCACAAAGTTGGGATCCTTTTCCTGTAGAAAGAGGCTGTATTTATAGATTCATGAAAACATATTTGTGATGTGGCAATAGGTAAGGGTTTGGATTTGATTTGAAATATTCAATGGTGAAGGATGAAGAAGCCAAAGAAGATTATGGAGATTGTTCCTCCCCATAAAAACATTCTGCTAGAGGGTAGGAAGAATCAATGGAAGAAGATGAAGAAGTTTTCCTATAATTTGTCTCCAATTTGTCTCCAAATGTCCGTGAAGACCGAGTTGAATTAATTAGATATGAAATATCTCATTTTGTTGGTGCATAATGATGAGTGAAAAGAGGAAATAGCTATAGAAAAATTCCTTGATTGAATTATTTGGATCTATTCAATTTAGGAAATTGGAAATATTCAATTTAGAGGAAATTAGAATATTTAGAAGAAATAACAATTATTAAATAAAACAAATATTTGAAATTGTTTATTTAATAAAAGAGGGATAATGATAATTAAATAAGACTATAATTTAGTTTATTTAATTAAGAGGGAATAAATAATTAAATAATACAAACTATTGAAGTTGATTATTTTATTAAGAGAGAATAAATAGAATAGAAGAAATAAAGAAATGAACTATATTAATAAATAATTTTATTTATTTAATAGTAGATGAATTAAAGGTTAATTAATCAAATAAATGTATTTAATTAATTAGATTTATCCAGACCATTTTTAGGTGTATACATTTTTCCCCTCTTTGAAGTGATGTGTTTATGCATTGCTTCAAAGAATAATTTTGTTGCTGCTGCTAGTATTGACAAAAAAAATTCAGTATGCCCCAAGCGTTGATTTTCAAGTGATTATGGATATATGCCCCCTCGGGAAATAAATCGATGATTTTTTTGGAATTTTTGGAATTTTTTGGATTTTGATGATTTTTGATGATTGATATAGACTTTCAATTTCAACAATGCAAAATTGATTTATGTCTCGAAAAATGATGTATAGTCCACCAGATGTGAAATTGATGAATTAAGCCTCCTGGAAAATAAAATAATTAATTCCACCAAAAATCCCACCTTAATCACTCTATAAAAAGCTAAAAAAGGTGGATTTTCAAATTCATTTCTGCATTGTAAGTTTGAAGTTTGAGAGTGAGAGCAAACTTAGCATTTGGATCAAAATGGTTATTCCATACCACACTCACCGTTTCGAGCGCATGTGACGACACAACTACTCGACCGTGTATGGACCTTCGGTATATACCCTAGAAACCTCATTGTAACTTGTGCTTTTTCAATTTTCACGCATTTTTGTTGTTTGAATTTAGTTTTGAATATTATAGCACATTGAACGCTTGATGTAGTGCATTGATTTTTTGTTTTAGCGCATTCATAGAAATAGCGCATAGGTCAACTGTGTTAGCGCATTGATAGGCTGAAATAACGCATAGATAGAAATAACACATAGGTTAGATAATTTAGCACATTAGAAGGCTAGATTAGCGCATAGATCTATTCAACGCATTGACTAATTCAATGCATTGGTCACTTGAAATAGTGCACAAAGGTCCTGAAATGGTGCATTCGCTGATTTAGCGCAATGACCTCCTGTTCTAGCACATTAATGATTTTTTCTAACGCTTTGAGTTCTCTGGCGCATTGAATCACTGTTTTAGTGCTTTGAAGTCAGAAAGATGTAAAGTGTCACTAAACTCCATGATTTTGATAATTTTTTATCACATTAGTCTTTGATTTGATTTTGATTGATGATGTTGATTGATGATCCTGATAGGTTTGATGTTTATTGATCTCATGATAGGTGAGATTCAATAATTTGATTGATGATAATTGACCTCATGATAGGTGAGGATCAATTATAAACTGATTGATTGACCTCATGATAGGCGAGAATTAATGATAGTTTGATGATTGACCTCATGATAGGCAAGGATCAATGATAGTTTGATGATTGTCCTCATGATAGGCGAGGATCAATGATAATTTGATGATTGTCCTCATGATAGGCGAGGATCAATAGGATAACTGATCGATTGACCTCATGATAGGTGAGGATCAATGATAAATTGATGATTGTCCGCATGATAGGTGAGAATCAATGATAGTTTGATGATTGTCCTCATGATAGGCAAGGATCAATTGGATAACTGATCGATTGACCCCATGATAGGCGGGGATCAATGATAAATTGATGATTCTCCTCATGATAGGCAAGAATTAATGATAGTTTCTCATGATATTTGATTGAAGTCTCACCAGAGCTGATTAGATTTGATAGGCTGATTGATTTTGTTTGATTGACAAGAACACTAATTTGCAATGTTTTGTTATGATAGGAGCCATTGACGAACCTACATATTAGAGAGCGATTTCCTAGGACTGTTGAGTTGATACCTTAGTTGATACAACTTGAGATTTCCCTTATCACACGATGCGATTTGTCTTCTCTTCTAGATATGCCCTAGATTAGGATTAATCAAGGACTATTGACTGCTTTAGCAGAGAGATGGCACAATGAGCATAATACCTTTCATTTTCCCACTAGAGAGATGACAGTGACCCTAGAGGATGTATGACAGATTTTGTAGATACCTATTGTTGGGGAGTTGGTAGTTTATGATTCTACTAAGTAGGGTGGGACCAATGCACTGTGTTGAGTTTTTTAGGATGATAGTATTTGCAGATACAAGATTCCATGGTGAGAGATGGTTGATGCCTATGCTACCTTGCCATCAGTACTTGCTGGTTTCATTAGAGGGTTCCTTTGTCCTGATTGCAGGTCAAAGGGACTGTCAGTTGGGTGGGGTTGGGTTTTGGAGAGTATGATCATCCATGGTACTAGATATGCATGGGGTATGTGTATGCTTACCCATTTATACCATGATTTGCATTAGGTGGTCTACCTCAGAGGGGCCAGTTTCATGTCTTCAGGAGTTACATTACTTTAGGTGTGGGTGTGGGAGCATATCACGGTCACTCGTACAATTCCAATCAGACAACGACCTTCCTTGAGGCCATATGTTCATATATATGTAGGTCCAGTTACTCATCCTAGACTGGGAAAACTAGAGCATTGGAGGAGATTTCTTGATGATGTAGAGACAGTTACATGATAGCCCTATCTTGGTTGTGAGCAATGGCCAGATGATGATATAAAGATTTCATACTTATGCCATTCCATGTACTTGATTGGTAGGACACATTTCATCATTGAGATATTTTTGTTGAGGAGGGTGCTTAGATAGTATAGCAAAGTATAGGGGATGACACAAGGTGTTGCACATTATGGACGACATTAGATAGATGCCACCGAGTGGGGACCCTACTTATCCTCTGATGCTGTAGTGCAGGAGTACTAGGGTCTACCAACCATTGTTTGGGAGATTTATCTTGATATTGTCGAGGCTCTGATTACCAAGGAGTATGGACAATACCTCACTTTATATCCATTCCCACGGATCTCCGTTCCATATGAGCTAGTGCCAATAGCAGGTGAGGAGGATATGGAAGTTGTATAGGGGCACCAACAAAGGAGAGTTGATAGTGATGAGGAGGAGGAGGAGGAGTTGGAGGATGTGGAGAGCAGTGATGATGATGAGGGAGATGGAGATGGAGACAAAGATGGTGATGGAGGTGGGGACGGTGATGGAGGTGGGGACGAAGATGGTGATGGAGGAGGGGATGATGGAGGAGATGAGAGTGGAGGAGGCCCAACATTTGATGGTAGAGACTTTAGGGTGCCTCATAAGAGGCGATCACTGGTAGTTGCAGCAGAGCAACATGTGTGGATTGGTGTACCCTCCTAGTAGCAGTAGACCAAGATTGCTAGCTTACAAGTTTAGGTGCAAACACTACATGGTCAGATTGCACAGGCCCAAGGATCACTAGTCCAGACACAGGGACAAATGCAAACATAGGCACAAGCTCATTCCTAGGCTCTCTCACAGGTGCAGGCACAATTGACAGTTGCACATGCACAAATAGCCTCCTTGACAGCAAAGAGAGATGCAACCAGACATATTATAGAGCAGGCACAGGGATTGGCAGATAGACTGTAGAGAGTAGCCGAGGGTACCTCCATAGTTGATTACATGAGAGAGGTTACCCGTGTGGTTTGAGAGGCTGAGTACTATAGAGGCCAATACTAGGATGCAATTCCTGCAGAGTAGAGAGTTAATTATGCTCAGTCTCGATCTGGGAGGACTCATTCCAGGACTACCAATAGGGGTGTGACATAGCCTCGTTTGAGAGATCTGAGAGATCTGGGTACATCTGGTGGGGGAGGCACTGGTCAAATGATGCCGACACCGTCTGAGGCTAGTAGCACATAACTTCATGATTAGATTCCCTGATGTATTTTGAGACATGATGCATACTCCGATTTTTGATTCACGACCATTTTTGATGTTGTATCTCTTTACATTTCAGACATCATTGCACACTTGACATTATGATTTTTAAGATTTATATGATATGAGGTGGATTTATCGATCTATATGTGTTCTATATGGTTCTATGATGGATGCCTATGATGAATGCCTATGATGGATGCATTTAATTTCTTGTTCTATATGCCATGTGATGTTTTATATGATGATGTTATGGATGCCATTTATGATCACGATAATGTGTTATAATTTTATGATACTTTATTTATGATGTTAAGTGTGATTATGCTTATAATGATGATGTATGGATGCATAGTGCCCGTAGTATTTACGTGGACCGATAGATGTATGATATTGTATATATACGAATGATATGATAATGAAAATAGATGTATGATTATGGATATGATGTTTCTATGATATATGACATGATGATGCAAATAGGATATGATGTACTTTATTTTTGGTATTTCAAATGCACATATATGATATAATGAGTGGATGAATGAATAATCAATATGATGATACTTCTAATGTATGATGTATGATATGATAATGCTCATGAAAATGTAACTATGTAGATGATTTGTTTTTGATATTTTTCTTATGCAATTATATGATGTGATGCACAAATGAAAATATGATATGATAAATGCAAATATATGATTGAATGTATGAATGATTAAAAGATATAATAATGTCCTCCAATGTATGCAATGCAAATGATTATGCAACCATATGAGAATGATAATGTTTTTGTTAATGCCAAGTATACTCAATCTATTAATGATAAAAAATAACACTGTTTTTGAGATCTCCACCAGTCTTTGGCATAAATTACTCTCCAGATGAAAAAATAACATGAATGCAATCTAATTTAACCATGAACAACTACATATGCCAAAGTTGTCATCTTAACAGTCCATTTATCTTTCTTTTTATCATCATTGAGCCTTTAAAATGTTGAAAGTGAGTACAAGCATCAATGGTATAATTTAGACCAATGATGACCTGAGTACTACTTTCATGATTTTTGATATTGCGAGTTAACACAAGCATCGAGGTATAATTAAACCGAGATGACCTAAGTATTTCTTGCATGAACATACAAGAATCAATCATTTTCCTATGTGAATTCAGAATATCATTAGTGATACTTTATAGAGCACATCTCATGACAATTCACATAATAATAATGATCAAATCATAGACAACAGACAAAGAAAATACCATTCTCCTTCCTAGCTTCTCTAGTTCAAGACATCATCGAGTTGCTCTAAAGAAATGATAACAAAAATGAAAGTACAACATTTGAACATTCAAGCTAAAGCGATAAAATTAGGATTCAAAAGAATATCATCCATCCTATGTTGTTTTGATTGATTTGATTTCAGCTGTTTGATATGGATGATTGATTTTCTAAAACGTTTTGATGTTTGATATGTGTTCAATGTTGAGTTTCCCCATCATTATTGTGTTTGCTTTGTTGTCATACTGCTGTTTGTCTATTTGATTAAGCTAAAATTTTATTGCCCCCAGTGAGTTCAGGATTTTTCCCCCAAGCTAGGGTGAGACATGACCACATTGCTAGGATATACACATGAGGTGTCCTGCCAATGATAGGCGCAAAGATAGTGAAAGTGAATGACCAAGACATGCATCCAATAGATGGAAAAGCTAGTTAAAATCACAAGTAGCACCTATTTCCAGGTTTTCACTACATGTTTTTATTGCACTTTTCAAATTTTATGATTTTTTTGTATTTTTCTCTTTTATGTTTTTTTTGTATTTTTCTCTTTTTTCTGATTTTTTTTGTATTTTTCTCTTCTCTTTTTTGTATTTTTGTATTTTTTTTGTATTTTTTTGTCACCAAGACGCCTGTTTTCTAGGTTTTCATCAAGGTGACCATTTTGATTGCAACCATGCACTAGATGATTCAGGTGTATAATTTCTTGAGATGGAGACTATTGATAGGTTCATCAAAAAAATCTCCTTTTGGTGTAGTCAGCTGATAAGCTCCAGATCCATAGACTAATTTAACAACAAAGGGACCTAGCTAATTAGGTTCAAACTTCCCTTTATTTTTTCTATCTTGTTGATTTCGAGGGTTTTACTTTAAGACCAAGTCACCAACTTGAAATTCCCAAGGTTGTACTTTTTGATTGTAGCTTCAGGACATCCTCTATTGATATGCCTTCAAATGGTTCTCAGCTTGTTGATGACGTTCATCCAATAATTCCAGCTCTTGAAGTCTAGACACTCTATAATCCTCATTTGAAATGATTCCCTTTAGTGACATAGAGAGAGATGGTATCTCAACCTCAATAGGTAGGATGGCCTCTAATACATATACCAAGGAATATGGTGTAGCTCTTGTTGGTGTTCTGATGCTGGTTTGGTATGCCCATAGAGCAGGATTTAGTTGAATGTGCCAATCACGTCTAACATCGTTGACTGTTTTCTTTAGGATTTTCAGAATAGTTTTGTTTGAGGCCTCTGCTTGGCCATTTCCTTGAGGATAATATGGGGTTGAAAAATGATTTTGGATATGAAACTTCTCACACAATTCTTGAACATCCTGATTCTTAAAAGCTCTACCATTGTCTGTGACAATGGATTGAGAAATGTGATAGCGATAGATGAGGTAATTCAGTATGAAAGAAGAAATCTATTTTTTAGTGATTGTTGTCAAAGGAACAACTTATATCCACTTTGTAAAGTACTCTGTAGTTATGATTATAAATTTGTGTCCATTAGATGAAGATGGATTAATCTTTCCTACCAAGTCCAGTCCCCACTAACAAAAAGTCCATGTTGAAGTGAATGGTTGCAATTCTTGCACTGGTGCATGGATTAGGTTGCCATGGATTTGAAATTTTTGGCACTTCTTAACAAACTAAAAAAAATCCTCCATATTCATCCAGTAATACCCCAAACAAAGGAGTTTCTTCACTAGGGTTAGTCTGCTTGAATGAGTTCCACAAATACCTTCATGAACCTCATGTAAAGCTGTCTCAGACTCGTTATGTTCTAGACACTAAAGAAGAGTACCATCGATACCTCGATGGTAAAGTATGTTGTAAATTAAGGTATGTCGTGTGGTTTGGTAGATGAAGTTGCGTTTCTGGTTTCTAGAAAGATTGGGTGGAAGGATATTGTCTTTGAGGTAAGCATAGGTCTTTCCATAAATTGAGGATTCAATGTCAACTAAATGGCATATGGTTTGAGATTCAGAATTGTCATAAGAAGGGTTAGACACTTGTTCTACCATAAAATCATAACGACCTCGCTTTTCTGGTATTTCTAAGAGAGAAGCAATTTTTTCCATAGCATCAGTTGCCTTGTTTTCTGCCCTTGGAATTTGTTCAAACTTGATATCTAGAAAGTACTTTTTAAAATCACCTACCATCAAATTATACGACATCAACTTCTCATCTTTGGTTTGATATTCATCATTTACCTAATTAATGACTAGTTGTGAATCTTCGTATACTTGTAGCTTTGTGATCTTCCATTCAATTGCTGCCTTGACACCAATGATTAATGCCTCGCGTTCAACTATGTTATTTGTATATGGAAAAATGAGTCTGTAGGACTTTGGGATGGTATTTAATTGAGGTGTAACAAACAAAATTCCCGTATCTGACCCATGTTTTGTGTAGGACCCATCAAAATAAAGCATCCATTGTTGTGTTGTCATAGTAAGAATGTCTGCATTAGGAAACTCAATGCTCATTGGATGATTTTCTGGTAGTGGAGCTTTAGCTAACTGATCAACTATCACCTGACCCTTGATGGCTCTTCGATCTATATACTGGATATCAAATTCACTCAAGATCATGACCCACTTGGCTAGTCTTCCTGTTAGGACAACCTTGCTAAGTAAATATTTTAATGGATCAATCTTTGCTATGAGATTGACTGTGTGGGTTAACATGTAATGCCACAACTGATGAGTAGAAAATACCACTGCTAAACAAGCTTTCTCAATGAAGGTGTAATTTATCTCATAACCATTCAAAGTCCTGCTATATAATAGATAGCCTTTTCCTTTCCCACAGGATCTTCATGTGCTAATAGATCACCCAAAGATATCTCAGTTGTTGCAATGTATAGTAATAATGGTCTATCTTCTGTAGGTGGCATTAGTATGGGTGGTGACATCAAATATTTCTTTATTTGATTGAAAGTTGTTTCACATTCTTGATCCCATTTGAAAAATACATTCTTATGTAGCAAATGATTGAAGGGATGACTTTTGTCTGCTAATTGGGAGATAAACCTCATGATTGATTGTAGCCTTCCCTGTAGAGACTGTAGTTGAATGATATTATTTGATGGTGTAATTTCCATTATGGCCTTGACCTTGGCCAGATCCACTTCGATTCCTTTCTCTAAAACTATGTATCCTGGAAGCTTTGTTGATGTAACATTTAATGACAAGCTGTCATTAGGTCCTAAAAATTTAGTGAATAAACACATCAATATATCAACCGGGTAGTGTCCAATAGATGTATGCAATAGAGGACATCTCAAATTCTCTCTTAAGCACTAATCTACTAAATATAAATTCTAATCTAAGGGCCTCTAATCTAGAAAGAGATAAATCATCTATCTAGAAAGCAGGAAAATAACTCAAATCAAAAGACAGAAAACTAAGAATCTGAAAAGCATCACTATTAAACTAGAAAGCATGGAAATGATTAACCTAAAGAATGCGTAAATTTCTGCAAAGGTAAAGCATGTAAATAAATTAGGAAAAAATTTATCTACTACAGAGAATCACAAGCTAATTGCTAATCATAAAACCATTAATCAAAATCAACTGAAGAAAGGTGCCCCGGGCATTCAAATGCTAAGCTCAAAAGCTACAGACTCAATTACAACCTGTAGGCTTGACACTAACATTATAACATGTACTAATGAAAATAAAATGTAAATGAAACTTCTATCTTATCAAAGGAAAATGTAGAATAGGAAGCAAATACTTATCTATCTATTTCTAACCCTCGAGTGGCTAGCTAGTGGGTGTATCTACTGCTACTTTAGATCACATGCATTGGAAAATCCTTTCTGTTACTTCATTCCATAGATGCATCCATATTAAAAAGTAATTCAAAGGAAGGTTGGAAAACTCATATTCATATTATATTTTTTACTCAAAAGAGAAATTGACAACATAATGATAATCTTCTTCTCATTATTTGTAACAATTACATATTTATATGAAAAACGACTAACAAAAATCCTATTTTTTAGTCGATCAAGTCTTTCAACAATTTTCCCATAGTAAAAGGGACTTAAGAGCCCTTGATATATATTATTAAAGAGGCTTTGCATGGGCCATAAAGTCTTTGAAACTAAAATATAACATAATTAAAAAGGCTCGGCCAAAACGTGTACTCCCAACATTATGACGCCTGCTTGCTGGTTTTCAAAAGTATGAGACCCACATTTATTTCCCTTCTAACTAGAATGGCGAATGGTGGTGGAGTTGACCTGCTAAATACTCAAGACTAAACCATTAAATCAACATAAGTTAGTTTTAATTTAATCAACTCCAAGAAATAAGTTTGTATGATTATTCATAGAAAGGAAAGCAATTATTTCTCCTAAAGGTAATCAATTACCAGAGTAATTTGGGCTGGAAGGTTTATATTTGTATATTGAGGCCATTATGTTGATGAGGTTATTTTTACCTCATCACCAAACACACATTTCTTAGGATTTAATCTGACATTGAACTTCTCTAATTTGGTGAAGATTTTATCTAGGATCTCTAGATGTCCTTCTCTGGTATATGACTTTGCTAATATATCATCTACATAATCTTCCATAAAGGTATGCATCACGTCATAGAAAATGGTGGTCATTGCTCATTGATATGTAGCTCCTCCACTTTTCAAACCAAAGGGAATGGCGTTCCAGCAAAATTTTCCCCATGGACACATGAATGCTATTTTCTCCTGATCTTTTGGTGCTATCTTGATTTGGTTGTAACCTAAGAAGTCATCCATTAGTGATAACATGGCGTGTCCTGCTGTCAAGTCTATAATAATGTCTATGTTTGACAAAGGAAAATCATCCTTTGGGCATGCCTTGTTGAGATCTTTGAAGTCAGTACATATTTTGATACTATTATCTGGTTTAGAAACAATTACAATATTAGAAATCTACTTAGCATAATCAATAGATCTAATGAGTCTAACATCTAACAACTTCTTCAGTTATGCTTTTACCAACAAGGTGATATGTGGATTCATTTTCCTTAATTTTTGCTTCACAGGTTTTATTCCAGATGGTAGAGATAAATTATGCATTAGAAGATTTGGGTCTAAACCTGGCATATCAGAGTAAGACCAAGCAAAGCTAATGTGTCTATCCTCAAAGAACTTGGTGAATTCAGTCTTTTCTTGTTCAGTCATAGATGCTGCCAGATGTAGAGTTTTTTCTTTTTCTGTTGTGCCCAGATTGATAGACTGTGTAGGATCCATCAATACTAATGATCTTTCATGATAGTGTTTTGGAAGGGTGTCAAATCTCCCATCTTTCAGTGCCTTAGAGAGGTTTTCACCGTTAGATGCATTCTTTATTTTTACTTTTTTGAGATCTAATGCTGCCATTAAATGGTTTTCACCATTAGATATATTATTCCTATTTTCAATTTTGCAACTGGAAGATTTGACACCCTCCTGATTCAAAGCATCATTATGAGATTTATGATTAGAACTTGTGTCAAGTTTGTCATAGAAAAGGAAATTAACGATAGCCTCAACATTCACAAAGATAGGTACATTGATAGGTTCAGTTGGTTCCTAGTTGATAAGTTTAGGATGTATTAAGGGTTAAAGGTCATCAGATTGGCTAAGGTCAACGATAATGATGGTTTTGATAGAAATTTTTTCAAAGTTGTCAGTAGTGATGTCAAGGTCTATGATATTACTCTCCTCCAAGTCAACTATCTCACTCGATATCTTTCCATCTTCACTTGATTCATCTATATTTTGTGATCCAAATACAAGGGGTCTAGTCCCTGAGCTTTGTCCCTCCTCACATGTGGGTGCATACTCTTTTATGAGATCAATTTTTATGTCCTTGTATGATGTTTTAGATAAAGAATCCCACTCATACTCATTGGAATCTGTTTCAGAACTATCTTTCATTTGAACGATTGTTTCAACAACTTTATGAGTGACTTCTTATTTTGTTTCCTCTTTATAACCTAGTTTTGTTTTGTCCTTTGAATGAATTGTGAGTGGTTGAATGGGTTCTATAATGCCTTCTTTTCTTTTTCCAATAGGTCCTTGTCCTTCATACCCCATTTTCTCTAATATTATTTTTCCCTTTCCTTATTGATCTGTCTTTATGCTGATAGTTGTCGATGTAGATGCTTCCTCATCTTTGTAGAGCCAATTGAGGATGACCTTATCTTCAGACTCATCTTCTAAAGTTCCTTCCTTTACAAATATATCATCCAAAACTACGGTAGGTTGTGATGATTGTTGTGTTGATGTTGATGGCTTCCCATATGATCTTGGAGATGGCAACAGTTGTGAAAGACATAAAGATTGCTCAATGGAATACTCTCCCATGCCTTTGTATTTTAACTAGATCTTTTCTTTGAATTACTGTGATAGAGAATCCAATTGACCTTCATTGTTTGATGGAGTGGAGTCAACAACAATTTTATCTTTTGACTGGTCCTTTTTCTCAACCCATTTAGATACGACGTTTAGTTGCCTTTCATTGTTGGATGAACTAGAAGTGTTTGCCTCCCTATTATGGGGTACACAAGTGTCTTGAGCTGTTTTAAGTATGGTACAATATTGGGGATTGTTGTAGTCAGCTGAAATAGTGACTTCTTGTCCATTGATAGGAAACTTTAAGCACTGATGATAAGTTGAAGGCACTTGCATTTCATGAATCCATGGACGTCCCAAGAGTATATTATAAGTTAGCTCTTTGTCTAACACTTGGAAAACTATATTCTTCACAATTGGTCCTACTTGGATAGGCAACATGATCAATCCCTTGGAGGATCTCTCTTCTTCATCATAAGCTTTTATTGTGATTTTCCTTCTGGCATCAACAACATTATTAGAATATCCTAGTGCATGGATCAATTTTAAAGTGCAAATGTTTAAACCAGCTCCACCATCTATTAAGACACGTTTAACCTGGTGTTTATGGATTAAGACTTCAATGTGAAGTGCAACATTGTGTGGATGAGTAAGTGATACGTCATCTTGTTCAGAAAATGATAGGTAGTGAGGCGTGGTTAAATGTCCCACCATAGCCTGGAATTGACAAACTTCCAGATTATTGGGTACTGTGGTGGCCACAAGAGCTTGTTCCAAAACTTCCTTATGAGATGGTGAGATTTTAAGGAGTTCTAATATTGATATTTGGGCTAGTATTTGCTGCAATTGATCAACAATGTTATATTGATTGGATGGGGCAGTAGTGTTTTTGGATGTAACTCCTTTCAATATTACTTTGGATTGCCCCCTTGTTGTCACGTTGACCGGTTGGAAATCTTGGTTTTCCCTAATTTTTATGACATTAATCTAATTGTTGGATGTGACCAAGTTTTGAATCAGATTTATTGGTATGATGTCATTGATTCCAACATTATCAGTTTGATTATCAATGACACCATTATTCTCAACTATAGAAATACAATGAATAGTGTTGTCATAAATGTAGTTTACATTTTTACCTTTACTGTTTGTAGAAGAAGATTCTCCCTTTTCATAATTTGGTAAAGTATTTTTAAATGCATTATGATCATTGTTCATTTTATTTCCTTCTACGAATACTTTCTTGTCATCAATCAAACATTGTACTAGATGTTTCAACTACATATGATCATTTGGTTTGTGTTCCTTGTATTTATGAAAGTCACAATAATTCACATCATTCCACCAAGATGGTTTGAATTTTGGTTCCCAATTTCTTGCTTCAGGTAATGTGATAAGTCCATGTGTAAGAAGTTCTATCATTGCCAATTCTAGTGTTTGTCCCAACTGTGTGAATCTTCTTTGATTTGATGGTTTTTGATATGATTGTGTTTTAGATTCACCATTTTTTGGATTGTTGTTTTGATTGACATTTTGATTGATGTTTTGGTCATTTCTTTGATTGGTCTTTGTACTAGTTTCCATCAAATTAAATACCAGTTTCCCATTTTGTGTCTCATTTACAGTGTCATTGTTTCCAATATTTCTATTCTTTTTCCAAAACTTTGGTTTATTGTTGTTGTTATAGTGATTCGAGGAGTTTGTATTATTTTATCCTTCATTGTAGTGTTTTATTACCCCTCTCTTGATGAAGGATTCTTTGATATTGAGCCCATTTTCAATCACTTTCTCAAATGTAGGGTCATTGTAACTCAAGCCTGTAGCTCATCTCATCAGTTAGGTTATCAATGAATAGTTCCATCTTTTCCTCTTCAGGTATGGAATGTGGATACCTAGCAAACAACCTTCGCCATCATTGTAAAAATGACAGGAATGTTTCACCTTTCTTTTGTTTTATATTGCAAATATCCTTTATTGTTATCTCATGTTGAAGATTATAAGAGTATTGTGAGATAAACTTGTTGATTAGTTCCTCAAAGGATCGAATTCCTGGTTGTAGTTTAGAGAACCATTCCATACATTGACCTCCTAAGCTTCTTGGAAACAACCTCATCAAGTAGGTTTCCTCTTGTGAAAATTCTAAGCTCATTATTCGGAATTCCCTCACATGATCTATTGGATCAGTTTTACCATTGTATTTGTCATATTTCAGGAATTCGTAATGTCTAGGAAATGGTATCATGTCCACACTTGGATGAAAAGGATAGGGAAAAATGTCTTGTAACATGTACCTTTTCGTGGTCCCTTTTTGCATATCCTAAATTTGTTGTAAATTTGGCATTTGATGTGTTAGGACAACCACTTGATCTGTGTTTTGTGGTTCAGTTTCAACTCTTATAGGTGCTTCTTTTAGTCGATTGACATCAAAGTCCTTTGGAAGTTTTGTGCCTAGTTTAGCTAGCATCAGAAGGTATTTTTCTCCATCCTTTTCCAATTTTTTTTCCATGAATTGGTGAAAATTAGGATCTTGTTGTGCGGTTTGAATGTCCTCTTCAATTATTCCATTACCATCTTTTTGATGGAATCTATGAAAGGGATTTTCTTCAGCCATGGTATTTAGTGTTTCAATTTATTTTTCTCTAAGTTTCTACCTTTGTAACCTTGTCAAAATTGGCATATAAGTGTTGTTATTTCCACTAAACTTTGATCTTTTGTTTGGATGAGTGCCAAGAATATTAACTAAGTCAAATAGAATGATAAATTATATTGATGAGACTAAGTTAAAATTTGATTATTTTGCTTTGTTTTGTGATTGTAGGATGAAAAATCTTGATAACGAAACTTAGTTTAACAATCAGATTTTTTGGTGATAAGGCACTTTAAAAGTGTAAGATCTTGGTTTAATTTGAAAGAATTTCACTTGAAAAAGTTCAATTTTTGGCAAGTTTAAGACACTGGGTTTGACTGATAAAATGTTTTTTTTCTTAATAAAACCTAGATTTTGATGTTAACTGTCTAACTGATTAAAAAAAATAACTCTCTGGTTTTTCATTTTCTAGATGCACTATAATAGACCTTAGATGTGCTAAAAAAGAATGTGAATGTGCTAGTAAACTAACTAAACGTGCTAACAAACTGGGTATATGTGCTATAAAATTGGGGTATGCACTGATAAATTGGGTATATGCACTGACAGACAGTGTATGTGCTATAAAACATGCTATATGAACTGGCAGATTGGGTATATGCACTAAAACAACGGTTGGTAGCGCTAAAATTTTGGCTGAATGTGCTGACAGACTGTATGGATGCGCTACAAAATAGGACATATGCACTGAAACAAAGTTTTAATGCACTGCTTAAATAAGGAAAATGCGCTAATAGACTAGGTATATGCACTAAAACAAGGGTTGATTGTGCTAATCTGGAAGTGGTCACAGTTCTATCTATTTGTTCTACTTTTTCTCAGTAAAAAGATTGATTCTAGGGTGTAAATTTCTGATCAGATGAAGATTTTGGATGGGTGTTTTGCTTGTAAATATTAGAATTTGATGATCTAATTGGATGATATCTTTGGAAATGATTTTACACATACAACAAGTTTGTAAACATTGGTTTAACATCTACGTAGTAAACAATGAGTGTGTATTCTAGAATCAAGTCTGATTCTTTCAATTTCCATAGGTTTGACACAAATAAAGACAATTCAAGCACTTTTTCTAATTGTCAAGTAGGTCACTTAGAATATCACAACCCACATCTTGCAACTATGTTAGCTCACACAATCGTGTCACCCCCTAGAGGGAAATCATGTTTTTTCCTTTCTCGAGTCTTAACCAAAGTTGAATCCTCCACTTTTGGCCAGGGTCTTTGATAGTTATATGGTGTGTCTTGGGGGTAGACTCTTCCCTCCCCTTGCACCGTGATATAAAAAGTGTTCGAAAATAGACACAATTGGATTCTACACTAAATTTCTTAGAAAGGGTTTCCATTTGGAGCGACAATTGATAAACTCCCTCAGGAGACCTCCCAATCTTTAGAATAAAGATTTTGGGGATGGTTATCTTGCACACTTCCAGTAAATGTGGGTTTCCGCAGATTCACTTTTATTTTAGAGTGGGTTGGAAAACCTGGCTTTGGTTGTTCCCACTTAGGTCGTTCCTGTAGGGTGAGTACTTTTTCCCACTACGACAGGCCTTCTAAAGGTGTTAATAAAGCATGATAGCAAGTCTATCATTTTGATCACCCATTTAAGGGGAGAGCATAATCCTATTGCTTTCGAAACACAATGAACATGGGGTTCAAACTATTTCTTTAATTAAGCTAGATGCACTATCTTAGCCAAAGGAAAAAGCAATAATAAAATTAAATCCCTACAAAAACCATTAGTAATTTCTAAATTTCTGTCTTTGATTGGCATAAGTGTTTCCAAGAATCATCTTTGACAAGCATTATTCTGTACTTGCAAGACATAAAATAGGGATTAATTCTTAGAAATTAAAATTCTGCAAAAACAATCAGATGCTCCATAACAATCTTTAGATGTGCTAAAATAGTATTTGAATGCGCTAAAGTAATAGTTCTATGCGTTATAGAATTCAGTCAATGTGCCAAAGTAAATCATAGATGCGCTAAAATAAGAGATAGGTGCGCTTCAAAAAAACCCCTTGACTGTGGTGAAACTGGTACTGGATGTGCCAGAACAGTCTTCAGATGCGTTGAATTATTTTGTGGATGCATTGGAATATTCTGTGGATGCACTGAAATAGTGGTTGGATGCACCAATATGGAGGTCATATGCGCTGTAAAAACTCTCGGTCATGCCAAAAAAAAACACGTCAAAAACCTGTAGACAAAATTTTCAAGAAAAGATGTTAAAAATGGGGTTTCTGGCCCCACGGTGGGCACCAATTTATGTGTGAGTAAAATATGCGTAATTGAATAAACAAACACAATCAATAAGACATTATATCAAGAGATTTGAACAATAATTAATCTAATTAAAGTAGGAAATCTCTCAAAAGCGTCTCATTGCTCTCTATCTCCAAAGATTTATTAAATCACAGGGGCTCTCAGATTTGGTAAGCACTGTGACTGTTAAAATTCCAATCTAGAGAATGAGATGATGCAAAATGTAGGAATCTAATCCTATATGATAATTGCTAAAATGATATGATGTAATCCTGTAGATGAAATTGGCATGAAACTGATAAAAGGGACTACTGTAAACTAAGATGCAACTAAATGAAAAGCTATGATTATAAAACTAAGATGATTCTAATATGATTCTACAATGATGATTGCTATTTTTCTAATATGATAATTTCTCAAATGCTTCTAATGCTATTTTTGTAGAGTAAAATTGCACAAATTTGGGATCCTTTTCCTATAGAAAGAGGTTGTATTTATAGATTCCTGACAACATATTTGTGATGTGGAAATAGGTAAGGGTCTGGATTTGATTTGAAAGATTCAATGGTGAAGGATGAAGAAGCTAGAGAAGATTATGGAGATTGTTCCTCCCCATAAAAACATTTTTCCAGAGGATAGGAAGAATCAATGGAAGAAGATGAAGAAGTTTTCCTGTAATTTGTCTCCAATTTGTCTTCAAATTTGTCTCCAATTTGTCTCCAGATTTGTCTCCAACTTGTCTCCAAATTTGTCTGTGAAGGCTGAGTTGAATTAATTAGATATGAAATATCTAATTTTGTTGGTGAATAATGATGAGTGAAAAGAGGAAATAGTTGTAGAAAAATTCCATGATTGAATTATTTGGATTTATTCATTTTAGGGAATTAGAAATATTCATTTTAGGAAATTAGAAATATTCAATTTAGAGGAAATTGGAATATTTAGAAGAAATAACAAGTATTAAATAAAACAAATATTTGAAATTATTTATTTAATAAAAGAGGGATAATGATAATTAAATAAGACTATATAATTTAGTTTATTTAATTAAGAGGGAATAAATAATTAAATAATACAAACTATTGAAGTTGATTATTTTATTAAGAGAGAATAAATAGAATAGAAGAATTATAGAAATGAACTATATAAATAAATATTTTTATTTATTTAATAGTAGATGAATTAAAGGTTAATTAATCAAATAAATGCATTTAATTAATCAGATTTATCCAAACCATTTTTAGGTGTATACAGGCACACTCCATCAATTGCAAGACCAAACTTGATACTATCGGGTTCATCTTTGAATTTTGATGGCCATTTTTCCTCTATGTGTTTCATTGCTCTGGAGTCGGCCGAAATTCGCATGAATCCATCTTTACTCTTGTTCTTTGCATGTCAGTCCATCAATTGTGCTAGTGAATTGCAACGAAACATTCCTTGAAGTCTAGGTATAATTGGCATGTGATGTAAAACCTTCTTTGGAACTGTAGGACCTTGTACATCTGTAAGATATCTCTTCTCTTTGCATACAAGGCATTATACCTTGTTTTGATATTCATCTCTGTATAAAATGAAATCATTTTTACATGATTGAATTTGCTTATATTCAATCCCCAACTCAACCAAGAATAGACGTGCCTCTCTACAAGTTGATGGCAACACATTCTCTTCAGGAAATATTTTAGTTTTTAGTGCCCTGTAAGATTTCCAGAGATTAAATCAATTGAATGTTTGAATTATAATGAACATGTTTGATATGTCAATCTATACTAGGACTGTTTATATACAATATATGGTTTTAAAATCCACTTAAAGAAATATAAATGAAGTTGATGAATGTTTACGAATTATGTACACCAATTGACAATGCAAAGTAAGAAATAGATTTCAACTCACTTCAGTAGGGTAGTGAATCCTTTGTCTGACCAACCATATAGTGACTTGATTTCTAATAATATTAATGTGCATGCCAGTTTTGAGGTTCTACTTGCACCCGATTTGAACATGGGTGTCTTTGAAACGAAACTAATTTCCAGATTTAAAATGCAATGATTTAAATAGTTTCCACAAATTAATTCCAAAACTTTATATGCACAAATTTTAATATAATATTTAAAGTTTGAGTAAAAACTTTGAAATTAAATGCAATTAATTATAATTCAATAAACTCAAATATTTGAAACAATTTTTATTGCTCAGATAATTTATCAACATTAATACTTATCTTTGAAATTTGCAGAAGAAACCCTCAACTATTGCTGGAATGGTCCTTGGTTCAGCCTCTTCCGTCTGTGAGTAGTCTGGGAGGAAAGCAGACTTGGCTGCTCTACACGAGTGCTGGTTCCACCGGAACAATGCTCAACACTCGTGCCACAAAACCATGCCCTGGCCAGGACCGTCCTGAGTGCACGCACTTGTACCCCAGGTTGGACACCCACTGTAGGAGTGCCCCTTCTCCATCCTACTCACAGCCTGCTAACCTTGAAACCCTATTCCCGCAATGTGCTCCACTTTATTTTCCTCCTTTTTTTCATGTCCCCCTTTTCCAAGTTTCACGCGAATGATTTATATATCTTTTAAGGGGTGGTTTCCAAATCATCACACCCTTTCACAAAGTTTTCCTTTTTAACAATTATTTAAATAAATAATTAGGCTTCCCCTTTTAAAGAATGTTTATGCATATTCTTTAATCTCTCTTTTTACCAAAGGATTATAATATCCTTTATTTTTCTCCCCCTTTTTAATTCTAAAGGGTTATTTATTAGATTTATTTTCTCTTGGGGAAAAAGTCACATAACAATTCTCCCCCTGTAAATTAGCTGCTGTCCTCAGTAGCATGAGATAAATCTACATCACAACTCAGAAAACACATAATCAATAATTGAAGAAAATGATATTGAGCATACCCATTCTTCATAATAATTTTTATATATTTACTTCATCTATATCCTTTTCTTCTCTTATTTCATAGATATCTCCCTTTTCCAATTGTATTTTAAGTTAACAAGTATTACAAGAAAAACATTTTTTTGCAATGACAAGAGCTATATATATACACACATATTAGGAATTTACAATGAAAGAAACTAATGGTATTTTATGTGTTTACTCACACATATTTCAACCTTATCAATTTTCTTTAATATAGATATTTTAATCACTTACATGTAACTTCAACATTACATTTACAAAATTATAACATATACCTATTCAAACGACATACATATCCCATACTATGTAGTCACTCATCCTTGAACTATAAAATTAATACACTCAAAATAAATTCTAAGATGATAATCATGCATTCCGGACTACATGAGTATCTTCTTTTTCATATGTCAAGTATAATTGAATGAAAATAAATGCAATAGTCTATAAGACACATGTACAAAGTTATTGGGTTGATCAAGTCCAATATCAAAGTACAATAGAATAATACATGGTAATATTTCTTGGAATATCAATAGTAAATTATTAATATACATAGGAAACTTCATAGATAAACACTAGAACTAATCCTTCATTTAATGTAACTAGTGTGCACCCATCTAGAATAAAACTAAAATGCACTTGATGTCTATAGGTAGCCATTCCCTTATTATTTTTGACACATCAAAGCCCATGGTCCATGAGATGATTCTCATTCAAGGCTATATTAAGTGGGCAATAGTGTATTAAGATACTACTTGACAATTGGATCATATAAATTTGAAGACTTTCTTTTCATGAGACATTATGTAGGAACATCTTACTTTCTTGTGCTAATGTGTATACACATGTTTGTATAATGAGAAAAATAGGGGGTAGACCACCAAAAACCTCTTTAAAGGAAAGAGTTGGGCTTAACTATCATTCCCATAATTAATTTTAAAGTGAATTATTGCATTCATTATCTTATGAAGAGGTTTTGTAAATAAGGGGAAATCACTAAAGTAGGATTTTACAACTATTTCAATAGCTTCTATGTTTTAAATATGAGACATGATATTAATATTATTGAATCCCCAACATTTAAAACTAAGTTAAATATTGAAAGAATTTTTTTTCTTAAAAGTTTAAGTTCACAAACTCCAACACATGATAGATCACAACATTAAGCACCCACTAAGTATGGGTAATAATTCACTATGATCTTACATTTATGTCACAAGGTTGAATTATTAGTCAAGAATTTCTAGATATAAATATCTAATTGAGGCCATTTATAAGATGACATATTACCCAAAGGTTCACTACGTATATTATGTAATACCCATTCTAGAATGTGTTATATAACTATCATGGTGTTTACTTTTATGTTTATCAAAATCCACAATGTGGATCTAACTAGACACCAATAAACTAGTGTTATTTTTCATTTTTTTTGGTCACAATTATCATAGATGCAACTAACCCTTCTAGAATTCCATAGGGCATGATTTCATACTATTCAAGCTCAAGAAACACTATAGTATTCTAAAATGATATACAACCATCTATCTATTATGATTTAATCAAGAAGCTAAAATATAGTGAGATCCAGGATAAATGCTAATTTTAAGGCTATGTGCTATTTCAAGACAAATAATTCAAGATGACTTATTCCAATAAAATATAATGTGAAAAATCATATTTAGTCACTCTAACCCACATATATGGTATACCATAGTACATAACCATAATCATACCATGAAAGAGCAACGAGTATTTTATAAAAATTTAGAGGTTGTTTCTCCCCTTGTAAAAAAATGACATGTCCCCATGTTTAAGGCTAAGAGAACCAAATAAGTTTTATGTCATAAAATATTGTGCTATTAATGCAAGATGATATTATGATGTGAAAATGATTTTAGGACCTATGGGTAATGGGCCCATAATGTAAGTTAAAATAGATATATATCAGAAATCATAGTGTCAATTTGAAGACATCACGCATGGTAAAACTATTTTCTCAAAATAGATAAAAGGCCAAACAAAATTAGTTGATATGATACTATCTTAATAATGAAGGAAACTTCTTTATATAAGAGGATGCTGGCTAAATAGAAGATTGATTTGTTAAATCTATTCTCAAGTTTATTTGAGATCTTATGATGTATAAATTGATTCTAGAGCTTCATCAACCATCTAATAGTTGGACTTATAGGAGTGAATTATCAAGATTACTCGTATGAAAAAAAAAAGTTTGAAGTATAACACTCTTTGTATCATACTTTGAATTTCCATCATACAATTCAAATTTACTCTCAAGGAAAGATATGATTTGATTTGCAAATACAAAATTACCCCACATAAAACTCATCCAATATATATATATAAACAATAACACACAAAATTAATTAGATACAATACTTGAAAGAGGGTGTACCACATCATAATAAATAAGACTAAGTGATGTCCTAAGGATGCTCTACTTTGTTCTATACTAGTCTTGGGGAACCATTGGAACACCACCACATCCTAAGCTATGATTGTCTTTCTTGTTCAATTGGACTTTTCTAGTTCCGATTTATGTAAAAAAAACTCGTGATTTTAAAAGTCTTCCATCTTCTGAGCTATTGCATATCATCTAATCCAAACCTCACGTTAGTATTTGTCCCTTTGAGTTACTTTTGTTGGCATGCCAAGCCCTTGATTCCAAAAAAACATATGAACTTATTTCAGTAAGTTTTATAGGAAGGAACACAGGAGATTTGTATATGAACTACAATGCATGCTTTTTCCAATTCAATCAAGACGTTCTTCGGAAAACCATTTTTTACAAAAACTAAGGTCTTCAAGTTAAATGTTAAAATTGTTTCTAAACATAGTCATAAAGAACAATGAGATTTGAAGTACTAGGCATCATTACAACGTTATCAATTACCAAAGTTGAATCCAATACAATCCATCATTACCATTTCGAAAACCCCCAATGTGAACGGGAAGGAAGCTATGTAAATGTTTAAAATTATAAGGCTCAAAATCAAAGCTAGTAAAATTTATAGTGCTTACTGTCGCCCATATGAATCAGTCAGTAAAAGATCCCAATTTTTTTTCAAAATTTATTGATATCCAAGGCTTTGGTAGGTTGCCATTTTGGTGAGCTTTTTTTTTTCTTTCGATTGTGCAGATTCAACAAAGTAGGTGGGAGCTCGTGATCACACTCTTGAGAGAAAGTTCAAACGTATACACCCATCTCGATTGAAACTGTCAGTACATGAATACCTTGGTAGGTTGGGTCAAGCTTTTTGTAAATAAACTGATGACAAGGATGCACTTGCGGCCATATCATGTGGTAGCGCTCTTCCAACTATGTTATTTAATCACTATGGACAAATGCACTTTCAATAGGTCTCTCAAGTTTGTTACAGGTTAAATATATCTCTATAAATCTTAGTACCTTCAACATACTGTGTAAGAAATTTCTGGTAATAAGCTAGAGAAACACAAAGTTTTACTTTATATTTAAACCTATCTATTTCCCAGTCCGTTGAATGTTAATTTGCTGACAGCAACTGCGTGACAACATTAACCTAGTCCACTAAGAACATAAGGTAAATTGATTTTAGTTTAAAAGAGACTCCCTTAAATCGGTGAAATCTGGCTTGCTAAGGCCAAATGTAAATACGTTATTGAGGATAGAACTAGCATATAAGGGTTCCGAATGAGAGTGAGTCAATTGAACTTCGAAGAATCCGGGTTTTCTTTACATAAGTGGCAATATCCTTCACTTGCCTGGATTCTCATTTGAAAAATAACAGAATTAAAAGATTTCCTGGAAACTGTAATATTTCTTGGCTGTAGATTCCACTTTCTCCTGTGGATGAGAAAAGGAAAGTAATTGAGGATGTGGATAAGGATAGACGTTATGCAATTGATGCTTCTATCGTTTCAATTATGAAGAGTAGGAAGCTTTTATCTCATACACAACTAGCGACAGAGTGTGTGGAGCAACTTGGAAGAATGTTTTAGGTAAGCCCCTTCAGAATTGTTTTGCCGATTTTCCGTTCAAGTCTGATATTTCATATAACTAATAGAACTCATGACTTGCAGCCAGATTTCAAAGCAATAAAAAGGCGGATTGAAGATTTGATCATACGGGAATATTTGGAAAGCTATGATCTCAGCAATTGAAAATAAAAATAGGTATAGTGAAGAATTCCATTGGCAAGTGTATATTGATCACAATTAGAACCCCCGCTAATGCTTTCTTTATGTGCATTAATTTAGCAATCAGAATTGTTATTTCATGAGGCCATCATTAGAAGTGATTCTTTCCTTTTGTGCTCGTTGCGATTACCCTTTTATGCAAATATGTGGAGATTTAAAACAAGGCACGTAGTTTAATCGCACTGAAATGTAGTGATTTTTGACGGGAGTTACAAGTGATAATTTAAAAAGTTAATTGAAACCTAATCAACCCTCGCTGATATTTTTCTTCGCATTTGCTTGGATGATTTACAAAGTTTACCTATTATCTCTTTTATAGAAAAAGTAAAAGATTTTAATTTATGGAATTTTAAAGCGATTTCTCTAAATGAGTTACTTTTTAAGATAAGTAGTCTATGCAAAAAGAAAAATTTAAGAGTAATTTTATTTTTGTTTTTTTTAAAAATAAATGTAACAATTAAATGTAACTATTTCTTTTCTTTTTTTACTTTGTAAAATAAATGTAACTATTTTCTTAATTTAAATGTAGCAATTAAATGTAATTAAATCTAAACTATTATAATGTTTTTTTTAATTTTAATTTAATATATTTGTTGAGAAAAATAAATGCAATTAAATTTAAATGTTTTAAATAAATGCAGCAAAATGGATCCGTAAGGCTCTGATACCAAATGAAACGAAACTAATTTCCAGATTTAAAATGCAATGATTTAAATAGTTTCCACAAATTAATTCCAAAACTTTATATGCACAAATTTTAATATAATATTTAAAGTTTGAGTAAAAACTTTGAAATTAAATGCAATTAATTATAATTCAATAAACTCAAAGATTTGAAACAATTTTTATTGCTCAGATAATTTATCAACATTAATACTTATCTTTGAAATTTGCAGAAGAAACCCTCAACTATTGCTGGAATGGTCCTTGGTTCAGCCTCTTCCGTCTGTGAGTAGTCTGGGAGGAAAGCAGACTTGGCTGCTCTACACGAGTGCTGGTTCCACCGGAACAATGCTCAACACTCGTGCCACAAAACCATGCCCTGGCCAGGACCGTCCTGAGTGCACGCACTTGTACCCCAGGTTGGACACCCACTGTAGGAGTGCCCCTTCTCCGTCCTACTCACAGCCTGCTAACCTTGAAACCCTATTCCCGCAATGTGCTCCACTTTATTTTCCTCCTTTTTTTCATGTCCCCCTTTTCCAAGTTTCACGCGAATGATTTATATATCTTTTAAGGGGTGGTTTCCAAATCATCACACCCTTTCACAAAGTTTTCCTTTTTAACAATTATTTAAATAAATAATTAGGCTTCCCCTTTTAAAGAATGTTTATGCATATTCTTTAATCTCTCTTTTTACCAAAGGATTATAATATCCTTTATTTTTCTCCCCCTTTTTAATTCTAAAGGGTTATTTATTAGATTTATTTTCTCTTGGGGAAAAAGTCACATAACAGTCTTCGTTGCTTGCTTGATGAAGTCTTTGATGTTGTTATCATCAACATTACATTGGTGGTAATTACCCCTGCTATCATCATTACTATCAACCATATCATCATTATTGTCATCATTGTTTCCATCCCCAAAAAAACCTGTAAGCATTTCATTCAATCCTTCTTCATGCATTGCATTTTCACTATCATGATCATCATCATTAAGGCTAGGTGGCATGCCATCAGTGTATGTGACTCTCATTAACTCTTCAAATTTCTCAGGTGGTAGTGTTCTCTTCAATCTTGCTCTTCTCACCCTGGTATGGTTTAAAGGATGGTTTGGATCATCCTGTCCAAATCTTAATAACCCAGTTGGATCTTGGGTATTAGTATGTGTTTCATCAAAATATTCTACCTATCAACAAAAACAAGCATTATTTAATGTTTGGAAACAATTGGATAAATCATAAATGTATCAATTTCAAAGAAATATAATCAAATATGGCTTAAAAATTTATATATATATATATATAAATTGTATGAACATATATACATCAATTGAATAATGAAAAATTATTTTATAGACTACCTTTTTTATACAATAATTTAAATAAAACACAATTTTGACAACATAGTTTATAAAACATTAGTCTATACTCATTTATTATTCTTTGGTTTTAATCGATTGTAGGAGGCATACTACTGACTGGAAGCTCATCATATATGTAATGTATTTGTACAATCGCTTGTTTGAATTTTTTTTTTCCACGACATATAGAACATCCACAAACAACAATTTTCTCAAAGTATTCATCCCATGTACTATAGTCTTGACCTACCTCTTCTTCAGTGCAATCATTTGTTGTATCTGTAGTATCCATTGTCATATCCTCTTCCACCCACCGTCATCTATGTGATTTAATAGTTTTAGGTCCACGTCCACGTACATATCTTCTTCTTTTGCTAGTTGAATGCTCAGGCTCTGCATTTGCTCCAATCTCCATCTAAAATAATCTACAACATGCATTAATTTATGTCAAGATTGGATAATACATTATAAATTCCAATAATACTATGAAAAAAGATGGACATATCACAAAATGCCATCATATCATTTTTTCCTAAGTTAAGTCAAAATTTGAGTACCTGATGTCTCGCGTCATTCGTTGTGTCCTCATTTGATATGACATGATTTGTTGCCATGGCCTCGTATCACCCCTATAATACACAACATAGTAATTAATGTTTAGTACACCAATTATATCATTTCAACGAGTATGAAATCCAACAAAAACCTCACTTTAGTCATATATTTGACATATTGATATCTCCTCTATGTTGTAGCATTTGTGAATTCATAAACACCTTCCTCCTTTGGTTGAGGTTGCTTTCTCTTCTTACCTCTATTGTATTTGCAAATTCTGTTGTCTCATCTATTTCCACCCACTTTCCTCTCAGCGATTTAGTATTTCTATCCCGTCCACGTCCTCTCTCCATGGCCTCCTATGTGAATAAAAATGTTGCACAAAAGATTTCACCCCACTACCGCCGAGAAGGAATAAGCAACTTGCAGGACCGCGGTAAAAACCACTCTACCGCACTAAGCTGATGAAGGAGTTGCGAGACAATGGTGGTCACCGCACTACCACATGCCAATGGTAGAATACTTGTAGGAGTCACCACAACATTGCTAGGAATAGAAGGAAGAATCATGTGCCGCCACAAAAGACTTCACCACACTATCGCCAAGAAGGATGAAGCACCTTGCGGGACCGCAGTAAAAACCGCTCTACCACACCAAGTTGATGAAGGAGCCTCAGGACAATGGTGGTTACAAAAACAAGTTAGGAATTGGAATTATTTCCAACACTATGGATCCTGTGATACACAACAATGAAAATAGTCGTGCTATACAACAATGATAGGCACTAAATTAGGCGCACTTGGCGCTGCCTTAGGTGCTCCAAAAATATTACATTAATGGAAAAAAGTCAGCGCTAAAGTTGGCATTAACTAACGCTAAATAAAGCGCCAACTACTGAATCAAATTGAAAATTAAAAAAATTCCCGTGTGAAGGAAGAAATCAAATGACAAAAAAGGGAAAAATGTTGCGCGAAGGAAGAGAGCAGGGCGCTACCAGCAACTGATGAGAAATTTGATTTAGTTTGTCACACCATAGGTAAGGTTACAATTTTTTTTTCTTGGTTTAATTCATGATTGTTTACTATTCTTTGTATTGCATTTGAATTCATGATTGTTTACTGGTTCATGGCCTGACCTGTCCAGACAACCTCAAAATTGTTCCATCATTATAAATTGTAAAACCTTTGAGAAACCAACAAAAAATTTTACCCTACCCATTTGAGCTTTGGCTCAAAATATTATAGCATGAAGCTAGGATGCCTTTGTATTCTTTCCCTAACCTGGGTATCAAGGAAATAGTGAACTGCTTGAAAAATCTAAGAATTGGGTCGGTCACTGCTAAGCAATTGCTGAAAATAAACGCAAAAACTGCTTGGTTTTTCCCAGTCACGCCATAGTCACCGATGCCATGAAAAATTCATGCAAGTTTGCATCATGAAAGAGTTTTCATGATAAGGTTATCAACACTAAGCAAACCCAGTGAACATATTTTCCCACAAAACAAAACTTTCATACCACAAATTGGACAAAAACTTTCATACCTAATAGTGTGTACTTCGTTTGCCTCCATAGACTGGACGAAAATAATTTTCCCTAGGTCGCCTCAAAATGTCAAGCAATAGAAGGAAGCGAGCATTGTCAGCAGACTCTGGCCATAATGAGGTAATTCATTTTCAATTTATAGATTTGTAAATGTTTCCATTATTTCATTGAATTTTACTTTTTATTTTTTTATTTCTAAATTTAAAAGAAGAAATATAATTTAAATATATATATATAGGGACATGAGATCGACAAAGATAAAGAGGAATTATAGTTTTTAGTTTTTTAATTCTAAATTTAAAAGAAGAAATATAATTTTTAATATATATAGGGACATGAGACTGACAAAGATAAATAGGAATTGACTTCCATATTAGGGGCAGAGGCAGTGAAAAAATTGGTTAATGTGGACTGGACAACGCTTGCCAGATACATAGAAAAACAATCTAGTAACACCCCTCAAACATTGCAAACAAATCAATTATGTCAAAGGGAATCAATTGATTCCCCAACCAGTCTTGGATTGAGCAAAAGATCCAGGAGGAAATTAGTGACAATAAAATCTAAGAATGTGGAACAGGGAGTAGAGACTTCCAATGTCCCAGCCACTCTTGGGACACAGATTTCTTCCACCATGCCATGTTATCAATCTTGCATTGGTAGCTACAATATGAAGATAGAATACGAGGTGGTTTCAGGGGAAGTCCGAATGACGAATGCTGGAAAAATGTTTGTGAATAGGTTGAAGGAATCATGCCTTCAACGGTTCAAAGACCATTTACGTTTTCCATTCTCACAGATACCCATGCAACTGAAAAAAGTATTTATCCATGACATGGAGATTGATTTTGGCATAGGTTGGTCTGTAAAGAAGATAAAGCTACAAATTTATCAAAACTGCAAAAGATTTCGGTGCAACCAAACAAAGAAGATAAAAAAATCCCTCCTGAGCTAAGGAAAAAAAGAAGGCCAATTGATGTAAGTGTAAAATTATGGAAAGAGCTTGTAAAAGCATATGAGAAGTTTGATGCACCAAGGAAGTACAGTGAGGAGAGTACGCAAGTATTTGAATTTTCTCATAAGATTATATCAAATTTATTAAATGATATTTAAATTTTATTTGTGCATAGTTAAATTGAATTAGTGTATGTTTCATGACAAGGCCTCCAAGGCTAGGCTTGAGAAACTTCGTGCCACACATTGCAGTGGCCAAAAAGGTTTACATGCCTTGATCTACACATTTGGAAGTATATTTAATATGTTAAATGAAATATTTTTTATTTCCTTGGAAAAAGTAAATGATTGCATATTAATTAGTTTAACTAGTCCATGTACCATGTTTTGACATGAGGAGAAATCTAGCCACCATCCAAAGCAATTTGAAAAGAATATGTTACAAAACAAAAAGTGGAAAGATTTTGTAATCTAGATGGAAAACGAGGTATCAATAGTTGAGTTTCAATAACTTTGTTGGATATTGTTGTGTTAATATGTCAATTTGAATCTCTTGTGTTGAGTTGTTTATTGATGCGTAGGATGAGTAAATAGAGCTCAAATCTTATGAATACAAGATGACCATTTATGTGCATGAATAAATAGTAGAAAGATGTAGATGAACTCAATTCATCTGACTTTATGCCTCTTGGAAAGCATTCCTCTTGAATCTCTAATATTAGGTGCCCGAGACTTCCCTGTAGCTTTTACCTTTTGTTGTCGCCTTTCCTCTTCACTGTTAAACTCATCTCCTTTTTCCTTATCTGCATTTTTGGCTTCGAATTCTAATTCATCCCATGTTTTAGCTTCCTCCTCTTTAGAATATTCTTCTTCTTCATCCTCCTCTGACTCCACAAGAGATTCATCTTCTGAACCTTCCTCATCTGATTCTGATTCCTCTTCTACATCATAGGGTTCCTATCCTTGATATGACTCTTCTGAATTATCAGAATCAATATCACTAGCTTCCATATTGAAAAATTCCCAACCACCATCTTCAATAAATTTATCTGGATCACTAGTAATAGTCTTCAAAATTGGCTGCCAGTTCAAGTTCATTATGCTTTCATAATACTTTATATCCATGGAGTTCAACCTTTCCTTGATTCCATCAAGTGAAGATTGAGGAATGACATACATGTGGAGTACATCCTGCTTGAAGTTTTTGAAAACACTAGCCATATCAAATTCCTTTTTCCCAAGTCCTACTCTCTCAAGGTTAACAATTCTCAATCTCACTAATAGTGATTACTAAGAAAGGTAATTCCACCAACTCTACTAAACAGTTTACCTTAGGAATAATAAAAGTAGAGGCTTTGAAAGGAACTCCATGAAAACCAATCTCTCTAAATGGTATATCAAACTTTAGTTCAAAATATTTTAGATGAGACTACTCCCATAGCTCTCTTACTCGCTTGACAAATCCTTGAAACTCTGACTTCTTAACATTCAAAAGATAAATGGAATGTCCTCAACACCCAGTAGAGCTATCCAAAAAAGATAACTAAAAACAAAAATGTGCTCCCACACACAATGGCCTAATGGTTGGTTGTCATAGAAGTCTATCTACCGAAGTAACAACACTGTTCGAGTTAACATATATGCATCATTTGCATAAACAACTGAAATGCATAACAAATGTTAATCAATACATTAAATTTTGAGATGCATTGAAATAATTAAAAAAAACATGTTTTGGGGAAAATATCAGCAGCGTGGGGGAAGAAAGAATTAACCCTAATAAAAGCATTTTCTGTTGTTCTTGATACACCATATGTAAGTTTTCCTTGGATGACAGTACTAAATTTCTGTATGTTGTACCTTAAATGTCCTACATGTTACAAATATGGAATAACAATGCACAACTTTGTCTCAAGTCCAAAGGCCAAGGCATTCTGAATAAGGGTAGCCAAACTTGATAAGGATGTAGTCACTATTACACGTATTGACAATCCAGAATAGTCATGTAAAGATAACTTCCTGTGACAACCATAATCAATCAAATTATGCACATTCAAATCTAAGTTTGAAAGCTTGCATTTCAGTCCATGCATCTAAGTCCTTGTTGAAGTTCAGGGTGTCAACAACAAAGCTAGAATAGCTCTCCTTAAACCAGAGCTAGTTTTAAAGTGCAGTATTTCCAAATTCAAATCCTCTTCTTAGCTAAGGAAAGGAGGTAGGATTGTCAAGTGCTACCTCAAACAGAGAAGGCCATAGAAAACATTGAAATAGAAGATCCAATAAGTGAGATGACATAGCTGTAGACCATAGATAATCATAATTCTTACAATGCACATATTCTTGTGATACAAGCAAAAGGTGCTTACACATTGGCTGAATATATCCTCATCAAAATGACCAGAAAGAAATTTCAAATTTGTAAGTAAACTCTGACAGTCAAGAAAAATAGTCATAAAAATTGGAAGTAAACTTTGGTAGACTTGTAGGTGAACTTAATTCGTGTAACTTTATGCCTCTTGGTAGACATTAGGATCTCCCCTCCTAAAGCTTGGACCACATACATTACCTCCACATAAAACTGGACATCCTTGTTCCTCTTGCTTCCCACGCCATGATATGGTTATGCAAATGAAAATGAAGCAAAGTAATCATCTCCTTCTCCATTGGATGGAAGAATGCATGCTTAATGTTTTGATACATGATATCAACTCTCTCTTCTACTCTCATGGTTGAATACTGAAATACATTAAGGTGGGCCTCCAGAGTTCCAGTCATCTTTCTTCCTCTTCCACCAAATGATGGCTTGATCCACATGTCTGCCAGCCTAATTGGCTTTCTTTTTGAAAGCTGAAGTTTCTCCTAAGTCACCAGTGTAGCTCTCTCTGCCTTTTTAGACTTTCATTTCTACAAATCATCTCTGGGATTTAATCATTTGTACCACATGGTTGATGTGCTTTGAATCCTTGCATCTAAAGGAAATTTCCTTAACATAAATACTGCTAGGGAATTTCAATGTTGCCATTGTAGTTGGAATTAAAGTTAGTACCTGCAACATTGAAAATTATCCTTATATAAGAATTCCCTCCATCTTGTTGGCTTGTAACACTCTTGATGGTGGCTACATGAAATTTGATTCTGATTCATCTTCTACATCAGAGGGTTCATATCCTTGATCTGGCTCTTCTGAATTATTAGAATCAAAATCACTCTCTTCCATATTCAAAAATTCCCAACCACTATCTTTAATAAATTTATCTGGATGATCAGTAATACTCTTCAAAATTAGCTGCCAATTCAATTCATTCTACTTTCAAAATAATTTATATCCATGGAGTTCAGCCATTCCTTGATGCCATCAAGTGAAGATTGAGGAATGGAGTCAATGCGGAGTACATCTTGCTTGAAGTCTTTGAAAAAAATAGCCATATCAAATTCCTTTTGCCCAAGTCCTACTCTCTCAAGGTTAACAATCTCAATCTCACTAATAGTGATTACTAAGAAAGGTAATTCCACCAACTCTACCAAATAGTTTACCGTATGAACAATAAAAGCAGGGGATTTGAAAGGAACTCCATGAAAACCAAGCTCTCTAAATGGTATATCAAACTATAGTTCAAAATATTTTAGATGAGGCTACTCCCATAACTCTCTTACTCGCTTGACAAATCCTTGAAACTTTGTATTGATTTTATTTTTCCCATCCCTCTCTTACTGTTCATCCTTTATTTCATCAGGATCATACATTGACCTTCTTGCCCCTCCTACATTACCTCCACATAAAACTAAACATCCTTGGTCTTCTTGGTTCCCATGCCATGATATGGTTATGCAAATGAAAATGAAGCAAAGTAATCATCTCCTTCTCTGCTGGCTGGAAGAATGCATGCTTAATGTTTTGATACATGATATCCGCTCTCTCTTCTACTCTCATGGTTGAATACTAAAATCCATTATGGTGGGCCTCCAGAGTTCCAATAATCTTTCTTCCTCTTCCACCAAATTCTGGCCTGATCCACAAGTCTGCCAGCCTAATTGGCTTTGTTTTTGAAAGCTGAAGTTTGTCCTGACTCACTAGTATTAGCTGTAACTTTTTTGAAATTTTATTATGGTATGTGCACTTTGATATGATGTAATATGATTATGGTTTCATCTCATATGTTGTAATATTAGATATATAACAGAAAAATAAATTATTGCATGAAATAAATTATAACTTTTCATTTTAAATGTTTTTTTTTGCAAAATATGGGTCTTCCAAAAGATCAAGATGATCCTCAACATGATATAAATCCACAAAATATTGGTTCTTCTAGTACAGATCACATGCTAGAGGATGATGATGACACATATATGGAAGACACCAAAGCCGATGACAATGATGATCACGATGATGATGATGATCACGATGGTGATGATGATGATGATGAGATAGTTGTTGATAGTAACCAAAGACATTCATGATCATATAGACTACATCATGGATCATTGCTGATATATCGTTATGATGACTCTTTTCATGGTTACTATCATATGTATCACTTTCATGACCTACAGTACTATATTGTTGAGTTGTATCATATTGACATGTATCATTTTCACTATATCATTTGGACATGTATCATCTTGACTTGTATCAATTTGAGTCACATAATTTATCAATTTTATTTATATCATTTGTACATGTATCATTTTCACTTATGTCGACTGTTGGACATGTATCATTTTGACATGTTTTTGATGTACTGACATATTTGAATTTCACTTGTTTTAGTATATATATGATGATGATCTTATCAGTATTGACTTGTCAATTTTTATATATTAGAAGTGGTCGATGATTTTTAGATGGATATTTATTAAGTACATGTTGATTTTAATTTATTGCTCAGGATGGATGTTGTCAAATTCAATTAAATTATAGATATTTGACTCACTTTTTTTAATTATAGATGATGATCATGTTACAATAATTATATTGTTATTTAATCATATGAGTTAAGTAATTAAATTACTTACTCTATAATCATATGAGTTATTTAAGAGGCACAATATATTTAACTAATTAAATTGAAATAAAAAATATTAAATTAATAAATGGAAGCAAAAGAAGAAGCATTTTTAGAAGCAAATTTGGAAGCAAAACTGGAAGCAAATCTAGAAGCAAAACTAGAAGCAAAACTGGAAGCAAAACTAGAAGCAAAACCGGAAGCAAAAATGGAAGCAAAACCAAAAGAAAACCTGGAAGAAAAACCAGAAACAAAACCATAAGCAAACCTAGAAGCAAAATCAGAAGCAAAATTGGAAGCAAAACTGAAAGCAAACCTGGAAGCAAAACCAGAAGCAAAACTAGAAACAAAACCAGAAGCAAAAATGGAAGCAAACTTGGAAGCAAAACTAGAAGCAAAACCGAAAGAAAAACTGGAAGGAAAATCAGAAGCAAAACTGGAAGCAAAAATAGAAGCAAAATTGGAAGCAAACTTGGAAGCAAAATTGGAAGCAAACCTGGAGGAAAAACTGGAAGCAAAAATGGGAGTAGACATGGAAGCAAAACCGGAAGCCAAATAGGGTGTCAATTTTGACGCAATTTCCGATGTTACTTCTTGGCGCTATTTTAGGCGCTAACGGAGGCACCATGATTTTTTGGCACAAAAACCAACATTAATTCTGACTAAAAAGTTAGTGCAAAATCTGATGCCGAACTGACCATGCTTGTTTGCACCGAGTTTAGTGCCATCCAAATTGTTCAATCCATGTACTCAAAATACACTAAAATCCAGCACAAAATTCGATGCTAATCGTTTGTTATGCTATTGTGAATGAAGAATTCTATTGATGTTGATGGCTATGTATTTGATGAACTTGACTGCGTAAGGATTGAAGAAGTTGTGGAAGAACAGGAGAAGGATGAGCAAGAGAAGAAAAATGATTAAGAAGAAGCTCCAGTGGTGTCCCCTAGGACACCTAGATATGTGTAGAAAAATCATTTAGAAAGTCAGATCATTGGAGACAAGACAAAAGGAGTATTGACAAGAAGTAGAGCTATTGTTGGTGAGATAAATCTATGTTTACTTTTTGAGATTGAACCAAATACTATAAGTGAAGCATGTAAAGACGAGCATGGGATGGAAGCTATGAAAGAACTTATGCAGATTGAGAAGAATCAAACTTGGGAATTGGTCCCTAGACTAACAGATAAAAACATTATTGGATCAAAATGGGTATTCATAAATAAGTTGAATGAGAATGGAGAAGTGGTCAGAAATAAAGCAAGGCTTGTGTGTAAGGGCTACTCACAAGTAGAAGGCATATATTTTTAGGATACTTTTGCTCCAATAGAAAGAATGGAAGCTATCATGATGTTCTTAGCATTTTCTGCTCATAAAGATTTCAAGGTCTATCAGATGGATGTTAAGTCTACATTTTTGAATGGTGAACTAGACGAAAAGGTTTACATGGAACAACCAGAAGGATTTCAGTTGTTAGATCAACTGGATATGGTTTGTAGGTTGAAGAAAGCTTTATGCAGATTGAAGCAAGCTCCTAGAGCTTGGTATGCAAGGTTAGATAGGTATTTGATTCATCAAGGTTTCAATAAAGGTGTGACATATAGTAATCCATAATTTAAAATTGAAAATGAAAAAATCTTGATTGTGGTTGTATATGTTGATGACATTATCTTTGGAGGGAATTAAAGTATGTGTAAGATGTTTGTAGAATAAATGCAAAAGGTGTTGGTGTAATTAATATTTAATTACACATTAGCATAAGTTTACTTAGGCATATTTAATTCCTAAGTTATAGGTTTTATGATTGAAAAAGGGTATTAGAAAATACAAAGGTAAGCTACATTTCAAATGTTTCAATTGTGGAAATATAGGTCATTATGCATCTAAATATCCAATCAAAATTACTAATGAAAAACAAAAGGATCATAAGGGTAAATTTATCAAAAATATTTATTATATTGAAAAGGACAATGGCATATTTGATGATGAAGAATCAAATTATCCAAATGAAGGAAATGATGAATGCTTGTTCATGGCTTTAAATGTTGGAACTAACTCTACTAATCTTGAAAGATGTGTGAAGGAAAGTGATTCGAAAATAGGTCATAACAATGAAGGAACTATGTTGATTGCTTTTCATGCTAGAGAAGAGAAGAATTACTGGATCATTGATAGTGGATGCTCAAATCATATGACAGGTGATAAGAGTAAGTTTTTTAAGCTTGAAAAGTATGATGGTGGTCTTGGTAAGTTTGGTGATGATACATCTACTAAGATCTGTGGAAAAGGTTCAATTTGTTTTTATGGAAAGAATAATATCTAGATGATGTTCTTTATGTCAAGGGTCTCTGGCATAACCTTCTAAGTGTGGGAAAAATGTGTAGCAAAGGATATAATCTTATCTGTTATAATGGTAGTTGTGAAATCTAAAAATGAAGCTCTAGTATTCTAGTTGTTGTTGGAACAAGGACAAAAGGTAATGCCTATCAACTCAAAGGTCATGGTGCAAAGTGTTTTATGTCTTGAACTAATGAAAGTTGGCTATGGCATAGAAGAATGGGTCACATTAACTTTGATAGCCTAGTGAGGATAAGTTCTATTGATGTTGTGAGAGATTTTCTAAAGATTACAAAGCCTATCAATGAAATCTACAAAGAATTTCAAGTTGGAAAGCAAACAAAGAGAAGATTCAAGAAAAAGGAATATTATACCACAGGTCCCTTGGAGTTTAGTGTATACAAATTTATGTGGACCTACTAGAATTAGAAGCTCATGTGGTGATAGGTATTTCATGTTATTAATTGATGATTATTCTAGAATGGCTTGGGTTACATTTCTCAAAGAAAAATTAGAAGCTCTAGACAAGTTTAAAGCATTTAAGGCTATGGTTGAGAATGAAATGGATCTGAAAATAAAATGTTTGAGAGTTGATAGAGGTGGTGAGTTTACTTCAAATGATTTTAATAATTTCTATGAAGATCATGTAATATGAAGGCATTTATCAGCCCCGAGAACTCCTTAGCAGAATGGAGTTGTGGAAAGGAAAAACAAAACAGTTCAGGAAGCAACTGGGACAATGATGAAGGAAGCTAATCTTTTGGATGTCTATTGGAGAGAAGCAATTCATATTGCATTCTACATTATTAACAAATTTTAAGAAAGAGCGAACAACTCAAAGACTCCCTATGAGTTATGGAATGGTAAACCTTCTACTGTGAAATATTTTAGAATTTTTGGAAGCAAGTTTTATATCAGAAGAGATGCAGAAAACTTAGGAAAGTTTGATTCAAGGTTTAATGAAGGAATATTCCTTGGATACTCTACAAGAAGCAAGGCCAACCGATGCTACACTAAAAGGTTGAAGAATATTTTTTAGAGTGTATGTGTTAAAGTGGATGAAGAACCGCACCAAAGTTTAGTACTGATAAAAGGATATGAATCTAATGAATCCCCTTGTAGTGAAGAAGAAAGGTTGAAGATAAAAGAAAATAATTGATAGTTGAAGAGGAAAAATCTTTGAAAAGGAATCCTAAGATTCATAAGTATGTGACAAAGAATAATTTAGAAGATCAGATCATTGAAGATAAGAGAAAATGTGTGTTGATAAGAAGAAAACTTTTATGACATAAGAACAAGTAAAGTTTTTTTTTACTTTATGAGGTGGAACCAAAAATAGTGACTGGGGCATGCATTAATGAGAATTGGGTCAAAGCAATGAAGAAAGAGTTAGAATAGATAGAAAAGAATCTGACTTGGGAATTGGTCCCAAGACTGGCAAACAAGAATGTTCTTGGTACTAAGTGGGTATTCTAAAACAAGCTGAATGAAGATGGAAAAGTTGTCAGGAACAAAGCTATACTTGTGTAAGGTTTACTTGCAGGTTGAAGGTATAGATTTTGAGGAAACTTTCTCTCTAGTTGCAAGAATGAAAGCTATTAGGATGTTTTTACCTTTTGTAGCACATAAAGATTTCAAAGTTTATCAGATGGATGTGAAGTATTCATTCTTGAATGGTGAATTAGAAGAATAGGTTTACATTGAACAACCAAAAGGTTTTCAGTTGTTAGAAGATGCTAGTATGGTCTATAGATTGAAGAAAGCATTATATGGACTAAAGAAAGCTCATAGAGCTTGGTATACAAGGTTAGATAAGTACTTGTTGCAGCAAGGCTTTAGAAAAGGTACTGCAAATAGCAATCTGTATTCAAAGTTGAAGATGAAAAATTGTTGAAGTTGATGATTGAACTCCACAACACCCAAAAATCACCTACAAGAAATTATCCTATCACAAAAGAAATATCAAAGCAATTGATTTTCCATGCAACCAAGAGTGAAAATATTGAATCCAAAAGGGCGTCGATTAGTGCAATGTAATAACCTAAATCGTTATGAATTGAATTATTACAATGAATTTGCAAGCTTTATAAAAATATGCAAAAGCAAACCCTTGGTGAGGATTGCATTAGATAGTGACAAGTGTTATAATCTCATGCAATGAGACAACTTGTCCTATATTTAATTCAAACTAATAATAAAAAAGCACTTCTAAGTTTAGCTTAAGTGAACTAGAGTAATAAGGGTCTTAATAATTAATTAATTAATTAATTAATTATCAAGTGATTATCTTGATTACTCCAACACTCCACCTTAAGATCAACTTAGGGAGAATCTATAAAACCCTAATGTAATGTGGATGCATGGATGGGTTCTCAATACAAGTCCTGATGAGGTACCCATGTACAAATAAATGAATCTCTCATAACTAGAGAAAGGGAGAAAACCGCATGGGAAAACCTCCTCTCCAAAACAAAAAAAGAAATGATTACACTAGTGAAAGAAGGATAGAAGGACTCAATGTGACCCCCCAAGGACTACTTCTATCATACAAGTTTAATATATATCCCCCAATAGGAGAGATAAAATGAGGATATGAATCCCTCCATAAAGAAGTAGCTCCTATGCCAATGATATACGCTTGAAGACACAATATGATCCACTACCCGCAAACAACATTTCTCTCCTTAGGAAGAAACAAATCCATAGATGATTGGAGAATACAACCCAAAAGAATGGGTGAAATAGGAATCCAAATCCAAATGATGTGTGCCTTTGAAAACCTCTCACGTATCCACATTTTGGAAAGCGATGATGTCGATCTGGACAAGATCCTATGAAGATTGATGTAGAACACGCTACAAAGGTGATGAAGATGGTGGACCAAAAATGTTTATGTGATTGTTAGAAAAGACGAGATGAATTTCCTCAAAGTAATCCTCCAAATCTACAATATAACTCTAATAACAAGGATGATATGTTTGCAAGATATGAATCCCCAAGTATCTATGTTAGGAATATGTATGTCCTGTTGCACTAAACCAATAGGAGCCAAAGATGTGGTGATGTCAAACTGATCAGGAACAATAAAGGATGGTGATGTAGTCTTGATCTGAAGAGTGGGAACATGAAGAAAAGTCTTTGAACCATCAAGACATGCAATACCTATGATATACTCAAGCTCCTCTAAAGTATCATCATCAAAGGGTATGGAATCTGTACCTACAAGAGGTATGAGACAATCTACTGCAAGATCCTTTGGGTATGGAGAGATATGAGGGTCTCCATAGATCCCCCAAAGTCATGTCCATAGTGTGTGGGGACATTCAATGTCTAATACAATGCACATAGTGTCAAGATCAACACTAGAAAATATAACCCCTACAATATGATCTTTGATAATACCCCATGCTGATAAACTCCTGGGTGTGTCTGGTGTAGGTATGAGCCCATACAGATAAGGAAAAATGTCAATCCACTTGAGAAGTGTCAGGATGCCATTTCGCCAAGACTCATAGTTATCCTTGTCCAAGTTGATCACAAAAGGATGAATGGAAAAACCCATGATACTCACTCAAATGAAATAATCAAAGACTAAAAACTCAAGACTAATAAAGCAAATCAAATGATGTCATCCTACACAAATAAATCCTTTCTAGGAGCCAAGACGTCCAAGTAATTAAGTAGAATGTGAAAACACAAAATATTGAATAAAATGTACCTAGGGAATATTATGAAAAAAGTGAATGGATATATTTGAAGAGCTCTAAATTACCTTTCCAACACCACTTGAATCGCGAAAATAGGAGATACGAGCAAAAACTTATGATCTCGGAAGTGCAAAATGAGGATCTTACTTTGAATAAGAATAACATTAGCCAACAAAAAAATATGATAATGATACCTACACCAATAGAAAGTGCTTAGAACCAGATTTCTAGTGATATCTTGTTTTCCAAATTTTGACACCATATGCAAAAGTTACGACTGATTTACGAAAAGAGGTCAAAAAAGGAATAAACCTTGGCTAGTGGCTAGTGGGTGGTGAAATTTTTTTAAAAGATTTTTTTGTTTTTTTTGTTTTTTTGTTTTTTTTTTTTTCTTTTTTGAACTTTTTTTTTAAAAGAAAAAAAAGAAAAATTGATGATTTTTTTTGAATTTTTCTAGAAAAATAGATTAAAAAACTAGAATATTTTTCTCAAGATATGATCTCTCAAAATTCAGACAGGAGGCTACAAATCTGGAGCTTTGATACCATGCTGAAGTTGATGATTGAACTCCATAGCACCTAGAAATCACCTGCAAGCAATTATCCTATCACAAAAGAAAGATCAAAGGAACTAATTTTCTATGCAACCAAGAGAGAAAAGATTGAATCCGAAAGAACACTAATTAGTGCAATGTATTAACCTGACTAGTTTTGAATTCAAGAATTATTACAATGAATGTGAAAGCTTTATGAAAGCATGTAAAAGAAAACCCTAGATGAAGATTGCATTAGATAGAGACAAGTGTTTTAATCTCATGCAATGAGACAACTTGTCCTATATTTAATTCAAACTAATAATAAAAAGCACTCCTAAATTTAGCTTAAGTGAACTAAAGTAGTAAGGGACTTAACAATTAATTAATTATCAAGTGATTATCTTGATTACTCCAACACAAATCTTAATTGTAGTAGTATATGTTGATGACATAATATTTGGAGGAAATGAAGGTATGTGCAAAAGGTTTACAAAGGAAATACAAAAATAATTTGAGATGCCAATGTGTGGGGAGATGAATTTCTTCCTTGGTTTGTAAATCAGTCAATCAAAGAAAGGTATATTTGTATCAAAATCTAAGTATGTTAAGAAAATGTTGAAGAAGTTTGGAATGGACGAATCTAAACCGGTATGTACTTGTATGGTTACTGGTTATAATTTGAGCAAGAATGATGAATCCTCTAAGATAGATCAAAGCAAGTATAGATCAATGATTGATGGACTATTATACCTTACTACTACTAGATCGGATATCATGCATTTAGTTTGTCTTGTGGCTAGATTTCAAGAAGATCCTAGAGAATCTCATGTTGCAACATTGAAGAGGATATTCATATATTTGAAGGGCATGTCAAATTATGGTTTGTGGTATCCTAAGGATCATACTAAATTCTCTTTGAGTTTATATACAAATGCAGATTGGGTTGGATGTGTAGATGACAGGAAAAGTACAAGTGGTGGTGCTTTCTTTCTTGGAAGCAAGTAAGTTTCATGGATAAGTAAGAAGTAGGATTCAGTGTCATTATCTGCTACAAAAGTAGAATATATTGCAACAACGTCACATTGTACACAAGTTTTGTGGATGAAGCAAATAGTGAAGGATATCAAAGTTTCATATGATGAACCTATTTTTGTCAGGTATGACAATAGAAGTGCAATCAATATATTAAAGAATCCAATAATGCATTCAAGAACAAAACATATCTCAATATGATATCACTTCTTGAGAGAGAAAGTTTTAGAGAATGAGGTGAAGTTGGAATATGTGCCTACTAAGGATCAGGTTGTTGATATTTTCACAAAGGATTTTCCAAAATATACTTTTGAGTATCTTTGGGAGAAGTTAGGGGTTATTGCTCCTCCTTTTAACTAGATGCATATTATGTTCATTTGTTTAGGAAGCATTTCAAGATACATTCTTGGTCCTGAACTGATGTCGAAGGATTCCTCTCAAGGGGAGTAGGTAGTAATGGTTGCTAGATAGTGCAAAAAAGTGTAGAAAAGTGACTATAGTTGCTTGTTGGTGTTACAAGTGGTGTATGCAAATAAGGTGCAAGCGTTGGTGCAACTTGATCACCCTCTATACTCTCAATACATCTATAATTATAGTGAGTGCAATCATGGGAGGTGACACCCTCTACATTATATGGATCACAGTATCATCTAGAGAAAAAATGATAATAGCTATATCATAGGTGGGAGGTAGGAGCACTAGAACTCAATGGTATTTCTACTTGGTCATTTGTTGAAACACAAGGTTGGGACATATGTTTTCCATACTATATAAGGGTTTTCATGAGAATATCAATGGCATGGAGAGTCTTCACCTGCATGATCTCCTTTATGGATGATGACATTAAAATATAATGTATAGATTTTTGGGCTAGTGGTATTTATTAATTTTTTTATATTTGAAAAGCTCTTGGTCTATCTTGGAAAATCCTCTACCTATACCCTAAAAATACGTCATATTAAAATAATTGGGAATTTTATGGACAAATTCATAGTATTTTTTCTTAAAATTTATAGTGGCACCTCATGGTTATTACATGGAGGATGGTCAAAGTCCATCCACCGCCTATCCCAAAAATTATTTTTTTATATAGAAATGATTGCACCAATAAATTATAAATCTCTTTGAAGTCACTAGAAAGGGTGCATTAGTTTTGGTATCAATAAAAAGATCACAAATTTGGACTTTATTTATATATTTTTTCTTTACATCATTGTAAGATAACTTTATCACATAAAACCAATGATATTATTCTCTGTGATATTTCTATTAATCAATTTGACTCATGGCTTATTCAACTTGCTTCATCATTACTTCTAATGATGAAAAAGTAAGGCATTGTGTGGGTTTCATATGGATGCCTTCAATAACAAAACTAGTTTTACAAGTTGAGTTTTGTTTTGTACCAAATTCCTTAATAATTCCCTATTTTTTTTGAATGGGTAGAATATTGGGGTGATGCATGGATCTCTTCAAATATTTCTTCTATATTAGGTTTAGGGTTAGGATTTGTAAGAGTTGCTAAAAAAAACATATAAGAAATATATTCCAAAAGAGTCAAATTTATGAAAATATAAACACAATTTGATTAAAAAATTAAAAATATTCCCTATTCACCTCTCCTAAATGACATGGCATTAAAAAATCACTTGGGTTAGGGTTAAATTTTGTAAAAAATTATCACATTTTTCAAAAAACTTGCACTATTTCTTTCCCAATCATGTTACTTAGCCCATATCATTGTAATTTTGGTGTGATTTATTACTCTAGATGAATTGTGTTATATGAGATTGATAAGTGCGCTTACTTCCTTTTGTTCTTGTTTCTTGAATAAGTGTTTTATTAGGCATGATAAATAAATTAAATGTTTACAATAAATTAATGTGATTATATATTAGTGATACTCAATTATTTTTTTTGAGACATGATGTTTGAAAAGAATAGGCACTTAGGAAGATAAATTAGTTTTTGCTATTTGAAGTACAATAAACCTATGCTCTAATTGTGTGAAGTGATACTATTTAAATTAACTAATCAAGTCAGAAGAATTAATAGTGCATGCTTAATAAATGAATTCATAAATTAGTCTTTGATAAATTATTTAGTAGGTTAATAAAAAATAATGAGTTTTAAAATATAGAAATAAATTAGATTTGAAACTTGCTTTTATTAGATAAATTATATGTGTAACTTGCACTAACAAAGTTTAGAAAAATAAAATAAAATATTTAATTCTTATTTATAATTTGAAATAGATTTTAAATTTAAAATAAATTCAAAAGCGATTATTTCAATAAAAAATGCTTCAGTAGAAGGATGTGCATGAAAATAAAATAAATTATTTAAATTTTATTTTAATAGAAGAACAAAATTATACTATCTCCATTTTAGGTTTTATAATTAGAGTTTTAGAAATTTGAAAATTAATGTTTATTAAAAGAGATGGGTTTCTCTCTTAGGAAAGACTTTTTTACATTAGCAAAAACACACAAGTTTTAGAGGGCATTAAAGATTGAAGTTTTTATGTAATTCAAGTATTTTTCTTGCAAGTGAATTCTTCTTCAAATTGTCAAGTTGCTTATTGAATAAGATAGGAATATTATTCATGGAAAACTATAGAAAACATGTTAATTTGGTTAAAAATGAATTTAGGATTTCATACATGAAAGAGCTATATGGATTTTGTATGTAGATTGTGTTAGATGCACATGACAACTAAGAGGGGTGAATCAGTTGTAACTTTAAACATCAAAAACCCTCATTAACATTCAAATCTTAAACCCTTAAATCCTTAACAACCATTAAACCCTTATCAAGCATTAACAGAATGTAAACATGTAAAGTAGTAATGCAAACACATCCAAACATATAAGAACACTAGATTTATGTGGAAAACCCAAGGATGGAAAAATGATGGTGAGGATTAGCTCACTACTATATGAATTACAACATCAAATACAAGAAGGCTCACTACCCAGAAAGATAAAGAAAGGCTCATTATTGATGGCTCACTACCAAAGGACTCACTATACAGAAGAAAGAAGAATAGAAAAGGGGGTAGCTCACTGCCAATTTGAACTGCTAATAATGCATTTATCACATGTCAAAGGTACAGTTCCACTGAAGCACAAACAACTCATCAATTAAACTAAAATATATACCTTTTGCTCACCACATTAAGATGTCATAGAAATTAAGGCTGACGATCAAATCATCACACTTAATCACATTCACATCTTTCACATCGCACACTCTACTCTTGATCCACATAACAATTCTCCTTGCATTTATACCCTTTGTGACCTAAAAAAAACTCAATTAGGTTAGCCTTAAGGAAACGCATGCACCTCAACCATGGAACATCAAATAGGTTGGCACCAAACACTTCCACCATGTAAAGAAGTGAATTCAATCCATGACACTACTTAATTGGGACCCAAATCTACATAAACATGCTTCTCAACACTTCCTCAAATAATAATTATCCTCCACAATTAGCACTAGCACACCAAGTCGGCCAAACCTACACTAACACTAAAAATTGACTCCAAACATACCTCTCAAGGTTTGAAAACATCTCGCAGACCACAAAAAATTTGACACTCTAGAATATCCATACAACATCTCAAAATAATCCAACATCATCAAAATATTCTACACAAAAACTGCAACCACCTAAAACTCAAGAAAACTTTCATTATGTGCAACCAAATTGCACATTGGCACAAGCATCCAACACACCAGACAACTTTGTGGAACAAATAAACACCTAAATCCTTAAGGGAAGGTAGATACAAATGATATAAGCATGTTCCCAGATCCACAACACAAGAACCTTCACTACGAAGAAATGTGGAGCAACCTCATTTCTCCTAGACACCCTATTTCATCAAACAAACATATTGTCAAACACATATTCCACTGTAGTATGATATAGAACCTAAAAATATAGATATGACACCTCTAAACACCTCTGATCATCACATCTAAACCACATGATCATATCTTCAATCATGAGGAAATGTGGAGTGTCACACTGAACTCTCTTTTATTTAAATTTTCTCAAAATCACTTGGAAACCAAGTGAACCAACTTCATCAGCAACATTACTAACATATATGGAACAAATCTACAACATTTTCAACATTAAAAACTTTCCAACTACAACAATATCCTCAAACACAAGGTAGGCCAACAACCTCTACAACTATACTAAAGTAGGACATCAATGACAACACCAGCATGTGTTGACACAAATACCAACCATTCCAACATTCTCTTTATACAATGGGTTGAAATCAATGAAAACACCCAAGCAAATCACAAACAACTCAAGCTTCCAACATCTCCAAACTTCCAAAAATCTCCCCCTTTGTCATTTATGGCAACACCTGTCTAAAAAACCAGCAACCAACAAAAGCAACCAACAAAAATACTACAATAAGTAGTACTCCCCTTGACTGGGAAAACTCTTTACTATTCATCCTATTTCTTCACAAAATTCTTCTCCTAAAACACCAACAACACTTACTTTCTATATCTATCCTCCTTTGCTCCTCAGACAATACTTTTCCATACTCCCTCCCCCTATGGTCTTCAAACCATATTTACTTTTGCACTAAGGTTTTTCAACCAACTATTTCCATGTTTCCATGTTTTTATTTTTCCCCTTATGGTTTTTCAAACACTTTAACTCTCTCCCCCTTTGACATCAATGAAAAAAGGTCATCAACTCATCAACTCTCTTTCCTATATTGAACTCATTTTCTCTCCTCCTTTGATTAGCAAATTGCAGTAGGATAGATTAGCATAGGTGGGATATCAAGGGAACCAACCCTCTTTAGAGGTTGACTTAAATTCACCAAATCCCACACTTTGAGAATTAATCCCATGTTTTAGTAGGTAGCTTAGTTGATAGCTCAACAAGGGTGCATACTTCATTTACAACAGTTCCATTTTAGAATCTAAATTTTAAACATTATTTTCAAATTTGATTTAGTACACTCATTTTTTTAATTTTCATTTACAAATTTACATATCATTAATAATTTCGTATTGTTATTGTATGATACTAATAATTTTTATATTGGCTTAGTAATTTAACTAAATTCTTACTAACAACAATAGCATATACAACATTAGAAAATGTTTAATGTGTATCTAGAAACTAGAGTTTTCCTAAATTAAGAAATTAAATAATATAGATTTAATTTAAATACATAAATGAATTTGAGACTTCATTTTTATATTATTTTTCAAATGAAGGAATAAACAGAAGTATTACAAAATATTTCTCAAAAAAAATTATGCACAAATCTAAGTTGGAAACTCATATTACCAAATCATTCTATCAACTTTTGTAGCATGATCAACTATCCATATGATGGAAGTGGATTTTTTTCTACCTTATAGTATTTTACATGAAACTTTGTTAACAATTCATAATTCACAATGGAACTTGACTTGAATGCTTCAATTAAAGTTACATTCAAGGTTATCAATGGTTTGATGGAATCCAAAAAAAATTCCTCATCTGGGTTCTGAGGAAACTTGTCCAAACCAAACTTCGCTCCATCCTCAATATTTTTAAAAGCATCTCAAAAAATTCATTCCAAAAAAAATAATTTAGACAATGCTCACCTCAAAGTCAAAGTGATGCATCTAATCCTCTAGTTTATTTTGAACTTTGGGCACAACAAACATGTAATCCATGGTTACTATATTTGGGTCATATGGAAATACTCTCATTCTTGCAAGATTTGATGTCATATTAGTTACACTCTTTATAACTTGTTCCTTGTGTTCTTTATATCTTTCATCTTTCTTTCTAAACTTGGTATTGTAATCAATTTTTGGGACTACTAACACAATAAAATGCTTGAATGGTGAAGGAGTACTTGTAGTGTTGGGGCATCTCTAATTATTTAAGGATAATTATTAACCATTCTTATCCCAATCACACTAACAATTGGAGGGACGCCTTCTTGAACTAGAAATAATTCCTTTGAGGTGGAAATGGAGGTAGTTGGACTTGGACCTATCATAATCATTTGCTTCTTTAGAATGCCTTGATCACTAGTTTTTTGTATAGTATATTCTATTTTTTGCCTCTTGTGAGTAATAAGTAATTTATTGTTATAGAACTTATTGAACACTATTACTACTACTACCCTTACCATCACCACTAGTAGCACTAGATTCTCCACCATGTCTTGGTTGTGATTGTATCTGATCTTCAAGATTTGAAACTATAACAAAATGAATTGTACCACATGTCCTTGTTCCCTTAGGCTTGTTTATCAGCTCCAATGCCTTAAAAATAACCAAATCTTCTAATATCTACCTATATTGGCACTTAAGCATCACTTGATCATTTAGGCCCCAAACCACCGCCTTCATAACCAATTTTTTTTACTATGGTTTCCTATGAAGTATATCTTTATTTTTGGGTCTCACTCAAACTAATTTTGTATGCATAGTCTACACTATGAGTGGGATCCAAGGGTTTATCTTCCCTATATCATCATCAGATTAATCATTAGTTGTTTCAGAGGGGTGCTTTGTATTCCATAAATTGCTGAACTTGTCATCTTTGGGATTTCTTCAAAACTTGCAATTGTTTTTAGATCACCTAGATCCTTCCTCATAAACAAAAAGATTTTTTTTGTTCACTCTACCTATCTACAATATTCTCTTATGGAATCTAATATTTTTTGAAATAGATGATCAATTAACTCTTTTATAAAAAATTGATGTGCCTCCTGATTGGAATCTTTGTTGCTCTCTATGGGTGTAATGCCATTATTTCTACTTAAAATTGTTCAAAAGAAATACCTTTCTCACCAGCAATTTCTTATTGGAGTATAGGACCACTGAGAGGGGAGGTGAATCAGTGGTCTAATTACAAATCAAATTTCAATACTTAACTCACTTGTATTATGCAAAGGAACCCATTGAAAACACTTCAAACATCATAAACATTGAATGTTGAGGGAGTCATAATAACATGCAAATCAAAACATAATACTTGAACAAAGATATCCAATCAAGCACAATATAATAAACCACTAAGAGGAGACATAACACAAGGTTTATGAGTGGAAAACCCTAGAAGGGTGAAAAGCTACTCTAAAAATAGGCCTCATTAGGCCTCACTGGCTAAAACCTTATAGGTTACAAGTTGTGTGCCTCACTGGCTAAAACCTTACAGGTTATAATTTATGTGCCTCATTGGCTACAGTATGCCTCACTAGAAATCAACAAGCCTCACTAGCTACAATATGCCTCACTGGAAAATCACTATTCCTCACTAGCAATCTTCAAAAGAGAAATAAGTAAAAAGCTAGAGGGTTACTCTATTTCAATACTAATCACAACTCTATCAAAACCCCATCCAACCTTGCCATAGCATATCTCAACAATCTGGAAAACATAGTTCTAAATAATTCATTGACTCTTCCTACAATCATGCCATGATTTGATCATGAAAGCTACATCACCTTGAATACTGGGAAAAGGTTATAGTTATAATTGTTTGTCATATTTCAACCAAGAACATACATCCTATACTCACCAAATTCATCCCATCTTCAAACTACAACTATTGACCATTTGAATACAAAAGACCTTTCAACTCAAACGGTTTCCTTCATATTGGCACCATCAAAGTGATCACAAAACTATTCATATTCAAACAATTATAAAACCAATCTAAAATAGATGATTGTTGGACTCCCGTCAAAGAAAGGACTTCAAGAAATAACTGTTATAATATTTTAATCTAGACCATTGATCTTTTGTTTCCGCCACTTCCAACTATGAACCACAACCCTCAATATCTATTCAAACAATATAAGTTAAGATGACAACCTTCTCAACTAGTTAGTCTAAAAGGAGGGGTCGGTTAAACAATGGTCTTAAACCCTTAAAAGGTCACTTAAGACAATAGCGACTGATGACTATAAGTCACCTTTAAGTTATAACAAAAGAGTAACCTTATTATAAACTTTGCATAAAGACTTCTATTTAGGGTTTTATAATCAAGATGCCAACAATAGATAAACCCTAAAAAAATTCAACACCTCTATGAAATTACAACCATGTAACTATGCCAAGACTTCTGATTCATACATATGCCTTTGATATAGAATACTTTTCCTTTTATATTTGTCAAGGATGATAAGCTTTGATGTAGAATGCATATTAGGGTTTTGAGCCTTGAAATGAAAACCTTATCACCAAAGTGATTGTGACTTGAAGCTAATTGAACAAACAAGTTACTCATCAACCAACACCAAACAAAGTACCCAATGTAACACCAAACTCGAATGCCTTACATAACAATGACATCAAATATCAACAATCCCTTTGAAAATCCATGGTGATCATCAATCCATGAGATGAAGCAACTTGCTAAAATGAATGAAAAATGAGTATCAACCCCTCTCAGATCCATGGAGAACATCAAGAATTGAATCAACCAACAAACTCCTTTTGCAGCAACCTTTAAAATCAATGAAAAACCACATCAATAGCGTAATACCAACAAACTCCATGCAAGTTCACCATCATCATGCACCATCAACCTTTCCTTTGAACAAGAATCAACACCAATATCAAACCTTTTGACATCGACCCATGAGATGAGTATCAACACAGTTCAAGCACCATGAGATTAATATGAGTGATCAACAATTACTTTATCCTGAAGCATATGAGTAATCAACAATTACTTTATCATGAAGCATTACTCTAAATGATCAAGAAAATCTATGATACTTTTGCATCAACATCAACCCCAAGCATAAACCCTTTGAAAAGAGAAACATGAACTTCAACTATTGACACCAATGACAAACATCATGCCAAAAAACTCCCCCTTTGGCATTGATTTCAACCAATCATTGCACCTGCACCTAGTTGCTCTTCTCCCCATTTGAAAACAATGACAAAGAGACCCTTGGTTGTAGATCAATCACCCCCCGCAAGTGAGCTCCTCATAAGAACAACAACAAACATCTTTTCTACACACACTCTTTCTTGAATTAAAAACTATTACAAAGAAACTCTAAGACTGGGAAAGAAATCACTATGCAAGACTCCCTGTCAATATCTTCCTTGTAACAAAATATCCTAGAACTAAAGCAAAGAAAACCACACTGTCATTGTCCACACACTAGTCACTATCATGCCACTATACTAACATTGTGACATTGTCACTTGTTACCCAAAATTTCAAATTTGAGTTATGCAAATTTTAGGCTTTCCCTCTTGAGTCTATCGAGTCTTCATTTTACTTGTTTTTGGTTTCGCTTTGTCCTTGCTCCCTTAAAAATTTATTAGATGTCGCGGGTTTCTTAAGTTTCATGACCTTGTCATGGGTTTCTTAAATTTCATAACCATGTCGCAGAGTTCTTAAGTTTCATAACCTCCCAATTCCCCGACTTGACATTCTTTTCATTGAGTTTCAAACCTTGTCTGGTTGTCTTGTGGTTGGTAAGTCAAAAGTTTTCAAAACTTCATAACCCCTGACTTGTGGTTCTAAAGTTCTGATTTTCCCCGATCTCGCGACACTGCAGTAGATTTTTTGGTTTTCAAGGCACTGCCTCCTCATCTAATGATGTATATGACATGGCTTAAAGTTTTCTTTTCAAAAAAATTGAAATGTAAGCAAAATATTGAGGCTTCGTTGGAGGAGCAAGATGTTGAATTTGTCAAAAAATAAGAGGCAAAAGATGGGATCGTTGCATAATTTTTTTTCTTGTTTATGTTATTTTCTAAATTTGGCTCTTTACTGGTTTCAAAAGCTTTTATTTCCTAATATTTAAAAAAATGGTTGTCTTCAAGAAATTGTTTCAATATGTTATCTATTTATATGGATTTGGAGATAGGATGTAGGATCTTTTTGGGCGAACTTTGATTTTCTCATTAAGACCAAAACTCTATTATGCTTTTCAATTATTTCAATATAGAAAATACATATGGTGAAGTTCAAGTAGGCATAAACTTTGTGTTATGGTGTTTGAATGTTATTCTACTTATGTTGAATACATTGCTAGTGGTTATCTTTGTCTATATTGAGATAATGGATGTTAAATTTGCTTCCTCACTGTGAAATTCTTATCTTTGAGTAAATATTTTATGGTGATGGATATGTGGTGATCATGGAAACAATTTATTTAGTACAGGAAATTGCTTGAAGTCTTTGAACTTTCATGATTAGTTATTCAGAAATGTGTGTATTCCTTTCAAATCTTTTTGGTTAAAAGCACTACCTTTTCTTTGCTTTCTAGTTAAAAGCAACATAAGTTAAAAAAAATGTATTCATTGCAAATATTTAGAAGGTAGTTGTCACCTTGTAAAATAAGTAGAGAATCAGTGTAAAATACCATTATAACTGGTTCAACTGTTGATACATTTGTCACCTCTGTGGGCGTGAGAATATAGAGTTAGGTGAAAAATCTATTTATTGTCATTATTGAAAATTTACATTCACTGTACATGAAGTATCATACCATCTACTTGTCATTTGAGCCATACATATTACTAAATGTATAACAAGATTATACAAAAATAATAGTCCAATAGAAATACTTGTTAAAAGATATTATTCCAAGAGCAACTGTCCGAAAATGATTGCACTTACAAATGCTAACTAAGACAACAATGTAGCACTATCAAAGTATTAATTAACCGACCAAAACTTAACATGCATTGATACCACTTCCAATCTCATATGATGCGGTCACTAGCAATATGGTCAAAACAATCATAACACTAGTATTGTATTGATACTACTATAACTGATTTATTTGTATCAAATGTGAGTCATGTCTAGCACTATACTTAACACCTTGTATGCCATATCAATCACTTTGACAGTATAAACTACATACAAATATTTTGCATACTAACACTACTGTTGCATGAATAGACAATCCAAAAACAAATGAATACCACCTTAAGATGTGATTGTGATTTAGAATCCTTCTATGACTGAGTGCATTTGCAAACTAGAAATAAGAAACATACACAGAGATCATTGGCAAAGCAACATAGTCTTGACCAACAACGATTGTGAGCACTAACAAAAAGTAAATTTGAAATGAATAGCTTGATCATCAGTATACAGATACTTGGCAAACCAAAACCATTGTAGAATGTATAGACAACGCAAACGTGACTAAGTTCATTGGTAAACAATAATTGTAAATTATCACCTACACCTTGCACAAGTAGAAATTGTCACATTTCATAACACAGGCAACTACTATTAACAACAAATATGATATTGTCTTGAGAAGTGTAGAGGAAATGGAAGGAATATAATAAGTATCATATCATTTTCAAGATCCATATTACACTTGCATTACAAAGATCAAACATGGACTACCACTAACTACTGAAACAAAATCATTGTAATATTTGCATACTACTTCATCGTAATCCATTTCACAATATCATGTATTATCTCAAGGAAAAAATCATTGTCACAACCAAAACCAACCATGGAGAACATTTCCATACCAAGAATGAAGACCACTATCATACCAAGATGCAAAACAATGGCACTATATGGTGTTGAGTCACTGATCATCAGACAAAGTACTCCACACTCCACACTCCTCTATGTATATGTAAGATGAGATTGCACTGAGCATTCATTATGAAAATGCCTTTACTAGATGTAATAAGACTCAACAAACTGTTCATTTACTCCTTGAAACATTGCCAAGTTAAGAGTGAAATGTAATCAAAACAAACAAACCATTTCCTACCAAGGCCTCAATTGTAGCACTGTCCTTAAGCAACACTAAAATGACTTGAAAGAACACTTTGAATACCATGTGAACAAGAAGCTTTAACAGATAGTGAACAAGACCTCTTTGCAAAACTTGCATCAATATCATGAAGAAATAATCAATGAACTCTATGATTCCAAACAATACCAACATCATCTTGTGAACCATGAATACCATGAAAAAAATCATTTTCATACTATCATTAGGACACACTGTACTTCACATCTCTATAACAAGATACTATTAGGACAATACAACACTATGATAAGATTGTCACCATAATCAGTCATCATAGCTATTGGTATACCCAAGAAAATTTCCTCAAAGAACAACCAGCAAACTAAGAGCAAAACTCAAAAGCACTCTTCTTCTTTTTTATATATTGAGTTATGTAGATTTGAAAAAGTACTCTTTGCATAGGTCATTATTCTGAAAACATGGCCAATGATTCTTCAACAATCTCTGATTATGTCTCTGCCTTCTATTCTACTATAGTTCTCTTGTATCCATAAGATGATCAACACAATAAGATGAATGACATAATACTAAAGAAACTTTTTGATATTTTTGCACCGACAATATCAACACCATGAATATGACACCATAAATATCAAGAAAATGAGTAGCTACAAACTAACTTTCCATGAATTCATTGTTTTTTTTATTTACAACCTAAATACAACCTCTTGGTTGTTGTATATGGGGCTTGTATGATAAAACTATAAACATATCCCCCTAACCTCATGCTTCTCTTTTATGCACTAGATGTCACTTGTGCAGTATGCACAAGCTTAGATTATTTCTTCTCTTTCTCTTGTTTCCTTCTCCAAATTTTCATAGTGCCTATTTTCTTGTGATAACTAAAAGGTTCACCAAATTACTCTTACAAAATAGTGCTTTATGTCCAAACTTATGACATCTATAACATACGATCTTGTAACCAACATGAGGAAGAAAAGAATTATAGCCTCTTGACAATCCAAGAACATCATTTTTTACTTGTGTCCCACAAAATATTGTTGTATGACCTAGGTGACTGCATTTATAACATAGAATCTTACTTCTTCCATTTGACCACTCATAAGGATGCTTATTCCAATCAATTTTTTTTGCATTCATTGAACACTCTTTTGCTCTATGACCAAATTTATAACATGAATAACTATAACCATGAAAAAAATTCAAACCTAGACATGTAATGTTGTCCTAAATGAAAAAAATTGTTGAACTTGTTCTTGTTGGCTTGTGCAAGAACACTTTCTATTGTCTTCTTCTTGTCTTCAGCCTTAGAAGCAACAAAATGATAGTTTAGGTCTATTTTCTTCCCTAGATTTTCTCTAACCTTAGAACTCTACCCTTTTTCAAATCCTAAACTAGTAATATCCTTGTGACTTTTTTGTTTACCCACAAGATCTACTAACTTGCCACTATTGTCACACATATCTAGTTTTTTCTTCAAGGAGACAACTTCTACCTCTAAAGAATAACACTCCTTTTATTTGGTATCTAACTCCATTTTGGTGACTTCTACAATCCTCTTTCTCTTTTCAAGTTGAATCTTTATATCTACAACTAATATCTCAGACTCATTAACCTTGTTGATTAAATTTTTAGTATCCTTTTGGGTCTAATTTCATTGCACTACTACCTCCCTTTTGAATCTTTTTATTTCACCAAGAGAACATCTCAATTCTCCCTCAAAATCAACCTCTCCTTCACTACTATCAAATTGATATTCACTATTTTCTTTTTTATTTTCACTTAGACTAATAGTAGTCATAAACAAAGTATCCTCTCCTTCTTCAATTGAATCTTCTAAACAACTATTTGTTACACCAACATTCTTAACAAATAGAATTTTCTTCTTTTTGAATGAGTTTTTCCTTTTAGGATTATGTTACTTCTTTCCTTGTCTTCTATTGTCCTCTTCATCATTTTTAGAATCTTTATAGGGACATTTAGCAACATAATGTCCAATCTTACCACAATTGAAACACTTGAATGGAAGCTTCCCCTTATACTTTCCTAACCCTTTTTTCAGTTTTCTTACAAAGGTGGATTCATTATCATTTAGTTCCTCTGAATCAAAATTTACCTCTATCTTTTTTGACAAATTTAAAGGCATCCTCTTTGCTTGTGGAGTCATCATTACAAATTCTCATCTCATAAGCTATAAATGTGCCATGAAATTCATCTAAGGTAATTTTATTTATATCCCTTTCTTCTGCAACAGATATCTTGGAATCATACTTGGAGGTTAGTGACCTTAAAACCTTCTTGACAACTATTTTTTCCCCCAAGGACTCACCAAGACCACAGATAGCATTGACTATCTCTTGAACTCTTAGAAGGTAATCAACAATCTTCTCTTCTTCATTCATTCTTAGTCCTTCAAATCTAGCTCTAAATTTTCGTAGCTTGGCTTCCTTGACCTATCATCACCCTAATAGATACTAGATAACCTATCCCACACAACCTTTGTAGATTTATAATACATATTCTTTACAAGTATATCATTGGTCAATCCACAACAAATAGCATTTTTTGCCTTAGCATTACACTCATAGGAATTTTTCTCATCTGCAGTGGAAGGTTCCTTAGTAAGAATATATTCAGTTTCAACTGCTACCCAAACATCATAACCTAGAGAAGATAAGTAGGATTCCACTCTAAATTTCCAAAAAGAAAAACCAAAACCATCAAATAGTGGTGCTCTAGAAGTGGGACAACCTTCATGATTATCCATGATAAGTACTCCACTACCAAGATCTACCAAGTTGGTTAAAAATGTTCAAGGGACCTAAGGCTCTAATACTACTTGTTGGAGTATAGGACCACTGAGAGGGGGGGTGAATCAGTAGTCTAATTACAAATAAAATTTCAATACTTAACTCACTTATCTTATGCAAAGAAACCCATTGAAAACACTTCAAACATTATAGATATTGAATGTCGAGGGAGTCACAATAACATGCAAATTAGAACATAATACTTGAAAAAAGATATCCAATCAAGAATAATATAACAAACCACTAAGAGGACACATAACACAAGGTTTATGAGTGGAAAACCCTAGAAGGGTGAAAAACCACTCTGAAAATTGGCTTCATTAGGTCTCACTGGCCAAAACCTTACAAGTTAAAAGTTGTGTGCCTCACTAGGTAAAACCTTACAAGTTACAAGTTGTGTGCCTCACTAGCTAAACAAGCCTCACTAGATACAATATGCTTCACTAGCAATCAACAAGCCTCACTGGCTACAATATGTCTCACTAGCAAATCACTATGCCTCACTAGAAATCTTCAAAAGAGAAATAAGTAAAAATCCAGAGGGTTACTCTATTTCAATACTAATTGTAATACCCCTCATGTTGTTTGGATTTGACATTTATGTGGTTTTGATTGATGCTTTGTGACGGTGATTTATGTATTGTTGTTTGGTGTGTGTGGATGCGTAGTTTAGTTAATTGTTGCGTGTGACATTATTAGTATGATTTATGATACTCAGTGTGTTGATTGGATTATTGTTTATTCAAATAGATTTCATTAATGTTTTATATGTCGATGTGATGATTCTATGGTGATCATGTTATTTGGATTCAGTATTATTTTATAATGCAATGGTTTAATAATTCTAGTTATGATGCAGTAGTTAAGTATCATGTTATCTTATGATCAATTTGGTTAGAAATGTTAGCTCGTCATTGATATTATAATTGTTAGAATAGATTAGGTGAGAGGACAGTATAGCATCACTCGTCCATGAGTGCCCTGCTACACTGCAATTCCTTCTCACGATAGGATGTTTGATTATATATATACATGTGCTACTTGACGTTTATTTGGATGCAGGATTGCAGGAATAAGTCTCGATTCCACCTGCTTCGGCAGGACAGGGCGAGCAATAAATTAACCCAATGGGTAAAATGTTGAAAAAGGGAGTAGGTTTGGAAGTGTCCTCGTCCCAAGTCCGTCGTCCTGTTGTAAGTTGTTGTGTCATGACTGTGGTGTTGTCCTTGTTGTTATGCATTTTGATTGTTGAGTATTTATTTATGGTTAGTGTTCGAGCAATTAATCTTATTTGATAAGATAATTAATTAAAGTTGTCTTGTTGTTTTGATTTAATTGCGAGTTAGAAAAATGTTAAATTTAAATATATTGTAAATTAAAAAGGTATTTAATTAATTATAGTGCAAGAAATTAAATTAAATTAATATTGTTGAGAATAATTAGATATTATCTTTTTATTAATATTAAATTAGAAAATCATGTGAGGATAATATTTGAATTAAATAAATTATTTTAATTAAAATTGTAGATAAGTTGTGCTTTTAAAAGCTGGGAAAAGGACCAATAAGAGGGAGAATTTTTTAGAAAAGAAAGCAAAAAGAGCTTTATTGAATCTTCATTTTTGATTTATTATTTTTATGAGAGAATTATTCACACACACAGAAGTTTTGCTCTGTTGGTTTGGATCTGGAAAAGAAAAATAGTTTTGGTTTTGGTGTTTTCGGGTAAAAAAATCATTGTGGTTTTGGAAAGAAAGAGAGATTTAGAAGAACGTTGAAGGCCGAAGATCGAGAAAAGAGTTGAAGGCAGGAAGTCGAGAAGAGGATTCAGAAGGACTCTTCATCAAATGGAGGATTTCAGGTTCCTTTCAAGTTCATTATTTCTTTTCTGATTTATTCTTCTGTAATGAATTTTGACTGCCATGTTGAAAGATTAATTTCTCCTTGTGTTTTAAAAAGAGTTCCTGTGATTGGGATTTGTCTGTTAAAAATGTTTGTATTTCTCTGTAGTGAAAACCTTGGTTTAAATTCTTCAATATAATTTAATTATGAAATTTTTGAAAAGAAAATCATATTGATATTGTGATGAATATTTTTGCACGCCTGGATTTATTTTGGAAATCAAGTTATTTATTTTATTGTTCAGAATCTCTTATATATATAATATATATCTCTGTTTGTGTTGATTAAATATATGTACATATACCAAAATTAAATATACATATATTATTATTCTGGTTGAATCATTCGAAGAAATATATATAAATTTTATGCACTGGTGTAATTTCATTTATATAAATATTAAATAAAATATATTTGATTCATTTCTTATTTGTTCATATTCTTCTGTACTTTCGTACGGATGAAGTTTTAATATAAAATATGGTACTGTTGTGGTTGAGGTATGAATTATAAATATTTAAATAAAAATCAAAGAAAAAGAAGTTATAGAAATATATGCTTCTATTTTCCGAATTCCGTAATTTTGAGGGTGAATAAAATATATATTTATATTTTAATTTGAATGTTATCTTAATAGTTCCTTCTGTGTTTTCGTATGATTTGGAAATTAATAAAATATAATTTTAATGAACTTGGGCGTTAGTTGGTTTTGACGCATATGTTTTTGATATAAAAATAAAAATAAATTTAAATTTTTTGTTTTATTGGGGAAGGTGGGAGGTCGGCCCAGGCCGTACCCCCACGGACCCTTGGGGCTTGCTGTACGTAGCCATCACTGGCTGCGCACAGCAGTCGAGACTGCTGGGCGCAGTCCAGTGGGGACTGCGTACAACAGTCCCCTCACTGCCATTTGAGGGTGTCGTGCATTTTGGAAAGCACGAGTATTAATTTCTGTTAATTTGTTTTATTTTATTTTTATTATATATTAATATATATGGTAATATATATATATATTATATATTATTTAATATATATTTATTATATATTACTTTATATATATATATATTTATTTATTGAGTTTTAAATTATTATTTTTAATATATTATTTGAATATGACTTAGTTTGAATTTGTTTTTAAAAAAAAAAAAGTTTTATTAAACAATTTTTATTTAATTCGAATATGGTTGATAATATAATTTTATATAATTAATTAATATATTTAATAATTTTCTAAATGATATTTAATGAATTTTGTAGCATATTTTTATAAAATGATTTAATTCATAGGTTTATTTTATATTTATATATGAAGGGATATGTTATGTTCGTGAAGTAAAAATATAATTTTGAGAAAATTGTAATGATTAATGTAGTTTGTGCAAATAATAATTAATTTTGAGCTTCGAATTAAATCGAATAGTTAAAATTTAAAAGATATGATGTTATAGTGTAATTGTGCGAATTTGAATTAAACGATGTGTTTGTTTTGAATCGAATATTCTCGAATTGTTGATTTGTTTGTTTTGATCAAGAAATTATTGAGTATTGGAAATATTTTTAAATGGAGTTGCTTTTAAGTAATTGTGTTCTTGAGGTTATTCATTAAGTCTATTGTGGTATTTTCTTCATTGTTTTATTGTGTCGTATGGGAAAACCCTAGGTTTACCTTACATTTCGTAAGAGTTTAAGTTATTGTTAAGGGCTTCCAGAGATGGAATGCTTTTCTATCATGTTTCTTTTATTCTCCATGTCGGGCAAATGGGGTTATGGGTCTATGTAAGTCTTCTAGAGAAGTTCTTTAGAGTGGGATGTTTTGTGTAGAGGTTCAATTTGTGAATTGCCTTGGGAATGGTGTAGAGTTGTACTACGATGTTGTACCCGGTTTCCACGAATGGGAATTTGTGCCTCCTTGGAAACAGGAGAGGGTAATGAGATTTGTACCTCCTTTGGAAGGAGTGTGTTTTTGTATTTGGTTTCCTGTAGTGTTTGGAGTGAGTTTCCTTGTTTTGTTTCCTCCTTGGATTGGAGAGGCTATGTTGTCTAGTTACCTATTGTGGTATTGTAACCTTGTGTGTTTTCGATAGGAGAGTGGCTCTTTGTGGGGGTCCGGCACACAAAGGGGCACTAGGGTAACTCACCTAGAGTTTAACTAAGTGATAATCTAAAAGAATTAATGGGGATCTTCCACACTAATAAAGATAAAGAATCTCTCTCTTGTGAAGCAAGTGAATGATAAGGCTCGAGATGAGATGGGACGCATAGTTTTGCGTGAGGGTCTGGCGACCGGTAGAGGCAAGCCAGGGTAACCCAGGATGGGGGTCCGGTAGCCTAGGAAGGTTGAGCTAGGGTAACTCATGGAAATTTATGCATGACACTCTTCCTATGTTGATAGTTAATCAGTTATTGTGTGATGTTCATGATCTTTGTTCTCTGGAAGCATTGTAACCTTGTGTTAAGTGATATTGTGTTTGTAGTTGTTAAGTGACTTTGTGATTGTAGTTGTTAAGTGATTGTGTCTATAGTGGTTAAGTGATTTATTGATTTCTCTTTGGTTATTGTTGGAAATAGTCTTTGATATTATGTCTTGAGTTTCATTGATGTTGTGATTATGACTTGTTATGTTCTGAAGTGGTTTGTTGTTGTGCCTTTGGATTTGTCGTTGTTGAGTTTCTAAGTGGTCTTTGATGTTAAGTTGTCTATTTGAAGTTAGTCTTTGTTATTGTTAGGCGTGCTTGGTCGGGGACCCTTCCTTGTCTACTCTCAGCACGGGGGTGGTTGGGTGGAACGTGCTTTGCACCCCATTGGGTTCCCTTTCTATTGCAGATATATATTTTATTGCAGGGTTTTGGAGGATGTTGGTGATCCAGTAATTATTTGTACTAGATGTATGTTATACTTCAGATGTAATGTATTCATTGATGTATTGTCTCCCACGTGTGTTGGGATGACCTTGTTGTAAATTGTATATGTAGTTATTGAGATGTATTTTCAGTCAATTGTATTTTACTATCAATTGGATGTAATGTATATTCAAGCCATGTATTTATTTAGGAATGATCATTTGTAATAGTTGTGTTAAGTTGTGTTATATATGTGGTAATATTAATGCTTCATATCTTCATAGTATCTTTCGTTGTCATGTGTGCATATGTTATTAACATGGATATAGTTAATGGATATTTTAAATGGTGATATGAGAATGAATGGGTTTATGTAACTGTTTAATTATGGTTTAATATATTCTCGTTGTTATGGGTTAGTATAGTAATGTCACCTCGTGTACCCCAATGGAATTAGTCGTGCAACTTAATACATTGTTATGTTAGAATACTTAAGTATGTTTATTATATTCTTTAAAAAAAAAATTGTTCCGTTGTTATTAGTTCCTTTGAGGTTCGCACGGCGGGGCGTTACACTAATCACTGCTTTGTCAAAACCCTATCCAACCTTACCATAGCATATCTCAACAATCTGGAAAACAAAGTTGTAAATAATTCATTGACTCCTCCTACAATCAACATGATCTGATCATGAAAGTTGCATCACCTTGAACACTAGAAAAAGGTTACAATTACAATTGTTTATCATATTTCAACCAAAAACATACATCCTATACTCACAAAATTCATCACATCTTCAAACTACAGTTACTGACCATTTGAATGCAAAGACCTTTCAAAACTCAAATGGTTTCCTTCAGATTGGCGCCAATCAAAGTGATCACAAAACTGTTCATATTCAAACAATTACAAAACCAAGATGAAACATATGACTATTGGACTCCCATCAAAGAAAGAACTTCAAGAAATAACTATTATAAGAGTTAAATCTAGATCTTTGATCTTTCATTTCCGCCACTTCCAACTTTGAACCACAACCCTTGATCTCTATTCAAATAATAAAAGTTAAGATGACAACCTGCTCAACTAGTTAGTCTAAAAGGAAGGGTTGGTTAAACATCGGTCTTAAACCCTTAAAAGGTCACTTAAGAAAATAGTGACCGGTGACTATAAGTCACCTCTAAGTTATAACAAAAGAGTAACCTTATTACAAACTTTGCATAAAGACTTCTATTTAGGGTTTTATAATCAAGATGTCAACAATAGATAAACCCTAAACAAATTCAACACCTCTATGAAATTACAACCATATAACTATGCCAAGACTTCTGATTCATACATATGCCTTTGATACAAAATAGTGTTCCTTTGATATTCGTCAAGGAGGTTAAACTTTGATGTAGAATGCACATTAGGGTTTTGAGCCTTGAAATGAAAACCTTATCACCAAAGTGATTGTGACTTGAAGCTAATTGAACAAGCGAGTTACTCATCAACCAACACCAAACAAAGTACCCAATGCAACACCAAACTTGAATTCCTTGCATAACAATGACATCAAATATCAACAAGCCCTTTGCAAATCCATGGTAATCATCAATCCATGAGATGAAGCAACTTACTAAAATGAATGAACAATGAGTATCAACCCCTCTCAGATCCATGGAGAACATCAACAACTGAATCAACCAACAAACTCCTTTTGCAGCAACCTTAGAAAACAATGACAAACCACATCAATAATACAATACCAAAAAACTCCATGTTTCACCATCATCTTGCATCATCAACCTCTCCTTTGAACAAGCATCAACACCATCATCAAACCTTTTTAAATCAACCCATGAGATGAGTATCAACATAGTACAAGTACCATGAGATGAATATGAGTGATCAACAATTACTTTATCCTGAAGCATATGAGTAATCAACAACTATTATCCTGAGGCAATACTCTGAATGATCAAACAACTCTACAATAATTTTGCATCAACATCAACTCCAAGCACAAACCCTTTGACAAGAGCAACATGAACTTCAACTATTGACATCAATGAAAAACATCATGCCAACATTTCCTCCATTAATTTTTTACCTCATCCCAAGAATTCTTTTTTTCAATAGTTATAGAAAGGGTTTACTTTCATGTTGAATTCTAATTCTAACATTCTTATTGGCCACAAGCCTTGCTTTAATGATGTCACATGGATCATACTATTAGTGAGATTCAACATCAAATTAAAAATAAAAATAAAAATAAAAAGTTGTGTACCAAAGTGATTATTTTTTCTCGAATGTGAACCCTCCACATGAAAAAGGTAATATGTATTGTCCAATATCCATACATATTCTAATGCAAAACCCCTCTTTGTCACATGTATCAAAAGTTTGTAGGGCTCTACTCCTAGTCCATAAAATCTTAGCACAATATACTATTTCATGAAGTACCAGTTAGCCAATTTCATTTCTTATCCCAGTTGAATGCAATCTCTACAAGACTCAGGTAATCTAGGCACTAGAGTATTTGTAATTGTTTGATACAATGGATCCAAAATTTATTCTAAAAATGATTGTATTTCCTTTGATTATCATACATCTTTACTTATAGGTTCAATCATATATTGGAACCATTATTTTTTCCTCATCATTGGTATAGGGTTGAATTTGAAGTTTGTTGGCCAGAAACATTCCACCAAATTTCGCTAGAAAAATATAGCATGAGTAGGATGTAAACCTAAATGTTTTAGTGGAACCTCCTTTAACCATTAAAAATTATTCCTGTATGAATCTACAATGTGCTCAAGTAATCTATATTTAGTAGGTGGAGTAACATAGTGGATATTATACCATTTCAAGGAGGCTTGCACCCAGTTCCCTATTACTACCCAATCGAAGGAAAAATGCTAGCATGGAAATAGTATCATGAACCCACCATTTAAAATTTTCAATTTTTGAAGACGCTTATGATTCTCTCCGAATATGTTACCATCCATTGTTATTTTTGATAAAATATTTTTTGGGTATTTGAGGGGTTGCTTCATAATCACTAGAATTTTTTTCTAGTTCAATGTGTACATTTCCAAAATCTTCAACTAGAAACCCCTATAGACTTTCAAACTATTCTACAATAATGATTAACATTTCTTCCTAGCTATCTTTTTTAACAACTTACTTTCTATTATCATCATAATTTTGAGCATAAAACATAATAAATTTTGGGCAAGGGAAAACCTCAAGGAACAACATGCATCCTGATCCAACCACCTATAGTGCAATGATATTACTAATTGGTAATATTTTATTTTTTTTAGTTTGCATTTGCATTACAACATTATTCTAGCATGAAAATTTAAGTTGAGTTAATCCTACCATAGATTACAGGATCATAAATATCATGGTATTCATCAATGAAACTTGGGGTTTTAAGCAATCCAATATAATATATTTTTTATTTTTGTTTCCTTTCTCAATCACTAGTCTGGTAGTGGTGGTAGTCATGCTTGTAAATCTCTAGCCCTAAACCCCAAGATTGAAAATAAAAAAATTATGGAATGTAGGATTTATGTCTTTCACTTAGCCGTAATTTGAAAAGATGAATACAAAGACTAGCACAGACTAACTTTGTTGCATCCCAAAATCTCCCTAGTGCACTACAATCTCCTTAACCCTCTCTCTTCAAAATAATCACTTAGCAATTGTAAGTTCACTTCTTATTTTTGTTTTTGTTCTTGAACATAAAATAAAATGAAACGTGTTACCTCCTAACTCCATAATTATTACAATACAATTGTGTACTACCACTTCAAATAAAATTTACCACTTGGCTTGCATGTTTGTGGCTTTAATTAATTCATCACATTTAGTGATTGGTGGCATATTTTTATCTAAAATAAAATCTCAATCATTGATCTTTGCAAATCTAATAGATTTGGGGTTATTTTGGAGGTTTGAGTTTGCAATTCTAGCACTCCAAGCATTTCAATCCAAAATTCAAACTACAATTGTCCATTAAACGTTCATCGAATAGTGGAATATTTTTATACATCATTTCTATTTTTAAGGATATATTATTATGTCATATGAAATGAAAATATTTATTATAGTTATTTTTATTATTATATATCATATTATTACATTGTAATTACTTTTTCTATTTTTCTATGAATCTAGTGGTATACAATGCCTACTAATGGCTCAAATTTATGTAATTCTACTTAATTATCCATCTATAGGTCAAACATTATAATTAATATCCATAAAATATATTATACTATTACTTGAATAGACACTAACACAAAATAACTCATTACTACAAATGAATAAAAAAGAATAGCACAACCCTTGAATATATTACAAATGAATTACAATATTGCATACCTTTTTAAAGATAATTAGAGCATATAATCTCATGCATAAATGATGCATGCCACTTTTACATTTGAAAAATTAGCACAATTGAATCTAGTGTAATAGAATGAGTATAATGATTTGTAATTTTCTAGTGATTTTTTGTATCTCATTATAAAGGTGATGAAGCATTAGTTGTAGTGGAATTATTCCTTGGCCTCCCAAGTTGATAAAATGGTCATTTTTTTTTCGTAGTGTAGTGTGGAAATGAAGGTGATCATATCCTAAGACCACAAGGATTTCCAATCATGCTTCGAAGTTGTGAACACAGAAAATGTAATTATCTTAGTTTGTTGAACTTGAAGTTTACATAAATGAGTTTGAATAGTTGAAACACGATATGGACATAAGAATAGTCAACCTAGACACTTATTGGGATCCATCGACAACACCTTGATACTAGATGGAGGTCCTGAGAACAAGCTGGAGGGAAAATAAAATTGCTACCTACATATTTGTGCAAGACTAAGCCACTAAGATAGTGACATTGAAAGTCCACAATTCCTCATTTAGAGCCATCACACCACACATACCCACTAGCATGGACAAGAGAACATTGAAGACCATCAAGGTGGAACTAAGAGGAGTTTCTCTTAAAATGGAGTATGAGAAATTGGTGGGTTTCCATGGGGAAAAGACTGAAAAACTTCTACTCCCACACACCTAGTGAAAGCACTTATCTCCCTTAGAGATCCTCATCCTAAACTAGGAACAAGGGCTAAGTAAACTAGATCAACTCCTCTCTAATTTCACCCATTCTAAATGGAATTGTTCTCTCTTTTCTTTTAAAACTACATAGCTTGAGGTAAGATAATTTAGATTATCCCCAATAATACCATAGGATCATCCTTATTAAACTCATAAAACACTTATCAAAACACCACCCTAAAAACCATATTATGGACTAAAGAATGATTTCATTTAAACTCACAATCCACTTATAGAATTTTTTTAGGTTAACCCAGCCCTCAATCAACTTTCCAATCTTAGTTAACTACACCCAATCCTTACATGTCCAAGATTTGTGCAAATTCCCACCTAGATTCTTGCAGAGGATTGAAATACTAGCACACATGCTTGAAAATATTTCACAGATCTTTACCGACATGACTCCATTAACATTAAAGTTATTAACATCATCCTTTATACTCCTCCAACCATGTTGCATAATCCTTCTTTCAAGGCCACTTGTGTGCCAAAACCTTTTTCATTCACCAACTTGGTAGTTGCACTATGTATATATACATTGTTGCTTATGTATCATCCATCAAGAATTGGAAGAAACATGTACTCAAGTACTTTGAAGAAATTCATTTTTTCCTCTAGCATCACATCAAGTCTTCTCTAGAGAGTTGCCATGCCATTCAAAATTCATGTCACTTTATATTTTTTGGTTCTCCAAACAGATTCCTCAATGACTCCTAAAAACTAACCAGATTATGACATCTATTATCCTATAAACCATCAAATTCATGCATGATAATGTAAAATAATTATAATTAATTTAGAATTGACCTAGGATTTATCATTTTGAGTAACATTCTAAGATTGGTGGTATATTTGAAACCAAATCAGTTTCTATCTTAGGGCTATAGAGTCACAAAGTCATAAAACCTCAATTCATAGCATCTAAACACATTTTGATTGCCAATTTAAACATATTACATTATAATTATGTGACCTAAAAAGAGATAAAAATGTGATCCTAATTAATAATCCAATTGCAACAACAATATCCTAAGTATTTTCATGAAGTAATTTGTTGCATTCCTTAAAAATAAATCTATGAATGATTGCATTACAAAATGGAGATAATGAAACATTGAAGCATGCTTTCATATAAACCTCAATTCAAAATATACATTTTTATTACAAAATTTTTCATACTAACTCAGACACCATGTCATAAAACACACTAAATACTAGACATCCTACCCAAAAATTACAATCCTTAGAACCCCTTACAATAATCCTAGCTCCCCTTTTAAAGATTGAATGAGCATGCAAGATCAAGAGTAAATAACATGTCATGTTTTACTTGTGACAACCAAAGTTTTTTTGAAAAAAAAAGAGTTTACAACACATAATAAAATAGATTCCCCTTTAACAACCAAATCCTAAAGAATATTTTGAATCTATTCTAAAAAACTGTAATCTTATACTAATGTTGAAGATGAAATTTGAGAGTCTTGATGATTCAAAAAACTTGATATTAATCATTATACTTTCCCATCCATGAAGCATACATTTATTTTGAATTCCATTGAAAAGCTAATACATTTGCAACCTTATTTGTGTGTGCCACATATCTTGTATCCAATGTTTTTTTAGTCTCTGATGAAGCTATCTAACCTTGAATCCAACTTTATTTATGTATCCAAACTAGTGTTGCACAAAATTGAGTCCACTTCATCACCTAAAAAAATTAAAGCACACAAAGTAAGCAAGATCTCATTGAAATCTGATTTCCATAAAACTTCTTGACCTGTCTATCTTCATCCAAAAATTTTGGTATTAAATCCTCTTCTAGGCCTCAAAAGAGTTCATTTTTTCCTTTAACCAAATATCCAAATTGCTTTGAAAAGAAGATATGTCACTTATCAATCAAGGACATAATCTTCGCGTAGGAAATTTTTTCAAGGACATATGTAGGTAAAATGTGAGGTTCAATAGATGCTCCATAAACTCTAATGGTTGTGATGTTGGAGTGTAAGAACCATTCACCCCAATTGTGATTTACCCCCTTCTCATTCCACCTATACTTGGGTCTTAAAAACCTCATTACATCATCAAACAACATGTTATTATCATAATCCAAGTTTCTAAATACTACCTACACAAAGTTCTCTTCAAACACAACATAGTTGGAGGAATTGCAGTGCTATCCCATATATATTTTTGTCCATGAATTGGAATGAGAGCCTACAAAAATAAGAAGAGATCTTGGAATATCGATGTCAAAATGAGGCATGTCACATTTTACATTTGAAACCAAAACTCTATTGAAACATAATGGGTTGAACATTTGCAACCGCTCAAAACACGTCTAAAAACTTAAGAATAAAATCCTTTTTATGTGGTTGGAGAAGATAACATTTGATCTCTACCCATTGCAAAAGAATAAAGAATCATTGATGACCTAGCAAACAAACCTATCCATTATATTTCTTGAGCCAAGATGCATATACTTCCTCTTATTGGCAAAGAAAAAGATAAAACATTTTCAACCATATTTGTGTGCACCACATATCTTATATCCAAAGTTGCCTTAGTCTCTTTGATGAAGCTATCTAGACTCGATTCCAAATTTATCAATTCCTCCATACTAGTATTACACAAAATTGAATCAACTTCATCTTCGACAAAAATTGAAGCACATAATGTAGGAAAAATATTATTAAAATTTGATTTTCATATATAAAAATCATTGACTTATCTATGCTCATCAAAAATTTAAGGCATCAAAGCTTCTTTCATTGCCTCAAAATAAGTCAACCTTTCTTTTCATTGAATGTCTAATTTTCTCTAAAAATTATATATGTCACTTAGTAGCCCTAGTATCTCACGAGTTCTTGTTAGCTCAATAGGGGTACTTGGATCAAACTCGAAAAACATAAATATTCATCCCACTAAGGGCACACTTGGAATCCATATAGCTAGGATATCCTTCATAACAATCTCATTTTTCACATATTCCTTAAATTGTTGGAATTAGACTATGTGCCATCCAATTTATGCAAAACATGTGACAATCTATGGCCTAAGAGATCATTGATCAAATTAATCATTTTCTACTTTAATTTATCTTTCAAATCTTTGATCCTCATCATAAATGTCTCCCTATCCTAGACATATGTATCCAGAGACTAGATTGTGGGGTGGTTGGCTCAGATATAATTCTCTATGGAGGAGGAAGTAATGATTACACTCTATTGTATTCTTTCATCAATTTAATGTGATGCTCCTACAGTTTTTCATAATTTTATTATAGTTTCTTAGTTGCATCCTTGCTAAACAAAGTAGTTCTTACTACTAGGGATGCAACTTGAGGGGCAATTGTGTTAGCAAGTCTCCTAAAAATAAAATTAATTATTAATTTATTGATATCTCTAGAAGCATGAGGCTTTTTTATTTTTAGGAGTCACCATCCATATTTCTAGTGTCTCAAATTATGTGCCAAATTGAAACCCAAAATATAGATCCTAGGCATCTTCCTCTGATGTTAGCACTTCCTCATCTATATCCTACCTTCTAATAGTATTTAGTGTTATTTTTTAGGCTATTTTCCATCTAATTGGAAACAAGCATCCACTTTCCTTGACTATTATTATTCTTTCCTCAAGGATAATATTGTTAACATGAAATTCAACCTCTTTCATGACTTTCTTTGTTATTTCCTGCATTTCTTCTATTTCTTCTCCCCTTTATTTATTCAAATTTTGGAAGAAAGTTTCCATCTTATTCTTAATCAAGAAGTCCTTTAATCCTTAGACTTCTCAAAATCATTGTCTAATACAAAATATGTACAAGCAAGATTTCTTATTTCATTGACAACATTAACTCCTACACTGAGGTCAATCAACATTCTATCTTGAGGAGCTCCTTCAATTTGTACCCTTTTTGAGGAAGAAATAACTTGGTTTTCATCTTCAATATCCATTACATTTTCTCCCACCTCCTTTGTTGCTAAATAATCAATAGAATAATCCACCAAGGGTTGAGACCCGACTTGTTTCCTAGGTGCTTCTTGTGGAGGTATAGTCTTTACAACTTCAGACTCCATTACCTCATGTTGTTAAATAGGTTGTTCAACTTCTTGTTTTTGTTGTTGGGCTTCATCTATGGCTTTCATTGAACTTTATGAAGGTGTTTTTATTTCAATAATAGCTACATTGTCTAACATTGTTAGGATACAATTTGTAATTTCCACATATACCCCTTTATAATTGGAATCAACTTGCTTTATTATTTCTTCTCTCTCAAGGATATAACACAATTTCTCCTTCATCTACTTAACAAGGTGTAGCTTCTGAGAATATCTTCAATTTTATCAAACTAATGATAAAATTAGGGTTCCTCTACCCCTCTTCTAATCTAATCTATAAAATGCTCAAGGTATGAATTTCTCTTCATTTCAACTCTCATTATGTGTGCTTGCAATTTAACAGTTAGTAGCTTCAATCCTTCTTTAGAAGTAACCAAGAAGTTAAAAAATTTAATAGATAAAGGAAAAAATGATCCCTTCTTATGTGTATTTAAATGCACTCTATCTAGATCATTAAAATGCTAGAAAATCTCCAGAAAGGAAATTATGTTAGGGACATATCTAGAAAAAATATAGGACTCAACATATGCTCCATAAATTCGGATAGTTGTAGTGTTGGAATAAAGGAACCAATCACCTCAATTATGATTCACTCCTTTCTCAAACCATCTTTCCTTGGGTCTCAATAATTTCATTGCATTCTCAGATAATTTTTTTCTACTCTCATAACCCAATTTTTTTAGCACTACTTGCACAAAATTTTCTTCAAAAAAAACATAATTTGGGTACCTAGAATTCATATCCCATAAATTTTCTTTCCCTTTAATTGGTGTGGGGACTCCCTCTTTAGTCTTCTATTATAAATACAAAGAATTGCTCCATATACCCTTTCCACAGTGCAAAAGGATTTGGCACAACAAAGAATTCTACTTGAAATATACAATCCTATCATCATTTTTTATAGCAACTAACTCCTTATGCATCCCTTTTGAAATGTATGAAGAAAAATTAAAATATCTATTTAGGTCTTTGTGTTGGATGTTTTTTTCCATCATCATCATGTGCACTAGAATTTTTTACTTGAAATCAACAACCAAGACTTGACACATGGCATAATAAGTTCCAAAAAAATATTCTTAAAAAATATCAAAATTGAAGGGTTCAATTTCATCTCTTGAAAATTGGGTCAGTTGCTTCTATGGGGTCCTCTTCCTATGGTGGGGCAATCATCTAATATTTAAAATATACCTATCCTTTGTATATTCTTTGAACAATGCATTGAATTTTATTGTGATATTAGCTACAATATTCAAATTTAAGACTTCACAAATTGATTCCTTGTTCAACACCATTAAAATACCACCTTTAGCACTCAATAAAGTCCTTGACTATGTATCTTATGTTTTAATGACTGCCTTGACCAACTCCACATTGATAAAAAAATTAGGTACCACAAGCCTACCTAAATCTAGGTTCCAAATGTTTGAGATAGGGTGGATAACATTACTACACTTGTGGCAATAGTTGAAGATGTCCCAATCTAGATAAGGAATAGTTGCATCCCTAACATGTTATGCTCTCAAAGAGATTCCATGTGCCTTAAGTGTGTTTATCCCTCTTGGAAGATCATGTTAATTAACTCATCAAATATTTTTCTAACCCCTTCTTAATTTTCTCTTTGAGAGGTAGTCTGACTCATTTTAAGGTTTTATAAGAATAAGGATTTTGATATCTCAAGAAACTAGGCTTTCTTATGTTCACATATAGACTTTTAAATAACCTAGATAACCCTATTAATTCAAGATTAAATAATTGAGATGGTTTTTGTAACACAGAATGAAGAATCCCATCTTACTTGTTTATGGTGCCAAGGAAAACCTAATTTTTCTCTTGTAGGTATGGAAACACCATAGAAACTCAATTTCATCACATAATTCTTTCTTGGATGCTAGAGAATAATGAATTCAATAAATTTGAGTTAGCATTCTTAAATGAACAATATAAATTGATTGTTTCCAATACTAATTTCTCATATGAGAAAAATAGGTGAGTTTCCTACTAGTTGTTAATAACTTCAAATTTATTCCATCAATTTGATGATGTAGATCAACATCCAACACATTAGTGTAACATTATTTGAAATAGATGATATAAAAGTTGCATAATTAAATGGGAATGCACTGCAATATTCTCTTGACACATGTTAATGTGCCTCCAAATCATGAGGTAGACACCTTAGTAAATACTTGGGTTCATTCATGGGGAAACCTCATAGACACACATTGAGGTCATGAAAGCCACATGTCATAATAGCACATTAGCACATCTTCAAGAATTTCTTCTTTATGAAACCTATACTATGAAGACAAACTGCATTGCAATGTACCAAAATTGTACCAACAACGACCCCATAATGGACACTCGAGCTCAAAACCATGTCATCTCATGTAAGTGCCAAGGAGGACACATGTCACTTCAATGTGTTAGCAACAATTGAAGAAAAACATATTGATACAAAAAAAAGTAAGAAGAAACCTTGTGATGCAACCAAATGGTGACACATTTCACTCAATTACTGACTTGCTCAAGCACCATAGAGAAATCTAAATTATCTAGGCCTAGTAGATGACACATGTCATCATAGCACATTAGTGGAACTTGAATATTTGTAGCCTTTTTGAACTTGTGCTATGAAGAACATAAACACTTAAATAAAATTGAAAACAACTCAACATGGAAGTGGGCCCACAAGGTAATCATGGTTGGAAAAAAAGCACTAGTGAAATCCACATAATGTGTTAGTGTATAAGTGTAACTTGGGAACTAGCACATATCAAGATATTACGCTAAAAAGGGTGAACACATTTGAATAAAACAATACCATGTATATCTAAGATGGAACTATAAATGAATGATCATTTTGCAAATGGACAAAGGTGATACCTAAGGCATTGGGAAAAAGGGCTATTTTATTTTCTTAAACAAGGGGTCAATAAGGAAATGTAGCCCAAGACATGAATTTAGTGACTTAAGAACATACAACAATAGTTGGTATGAGTTTTCCATAATCCAAGAAATGTGGTGATCATCCTAGACAAGCATGTTTATGTCTCCAAAATGATTGATCACCTCACCAATAGTGGTAGCTACAAAACCCTCCCTAGCAACCCTATTTCCAAAATTGTCAAAAAAGTCAAACTTTCCATCTCCCTTTCTTCCTTCGATGACTCCACCAAGAAGTGTCTCATCCCTCACAAGGAATTCACCCTGCACATCTATGAGGCCCCAAAAATTCACAAACTAGGCATACCCCTCAGGCCAATTATTGACACCTCCCATTCCCCCACCTATAACCTAGCCTCTTTCCTTGCTAAGCTAATATCTCCTCTTATAGGCCATTCTGACTCCTTCATCAAAGACTCCAACCATTTCATCCATTTTATTCATGACAAAAAGATCGAAGATAAAAAGTCCTTGTCAACTTCAATGTTGTCTCCTTGTTTACCAAGGTCCCCATTGGGGACTCTGTGGAGTTAGTCAAACGCAAAACTAATCTTGAAATTACTACTCTTGTTGACCTTTGCCTTCATTCCACTTTCTTTACTTTCCAAAATGTGGTCTACAAGAAAATAGATGGAGTTTCCATGGGCTCCCCCTTATCTTCGGTCATAGCCAACCTCTACATGGAACATTTTGAGGAGGCAACTCTCAATTTTTTCCCTCTTAAACCCTATTGGTGGAAACATTATGTAGACAACACCAATGTTTGTTGGCTTCACGGTTGTGACCAGCTTGACCTTTTCCACTCCCACTTAAATAACCTGGTTGAATGCATTTAATTTACCAAGGAAGTTGAGTCCAACAACCAACTTCATTTTCTTGATGTCCTCATTATCAAAAAGGAGGATGGTTCCCTGGCTTGTCGCATCTTTAGAAAATCCACACATACATACCTCTATCTTCATGCTTCTTCTCATCACCATTTGGCCCAAAATTCTAGTATCCTCAACACTCTTGCAACCCAGACTTATCTCATTTGTGATAAAGACCACATTGATCTTGAACTTCCTCATCTCTACTATGTCTTCAAATTCAATGGCTATCACAACAAAAAAATCCTCAAAGCTTTTGAGTTTTCCAAAAACTGAGCTAATCCAACCCCCAAGACCAATGGAACCAACCCTTTCCAATTTTCCACTCTCCCCTATATTGAAGACCTCTCCAATAAGATCTCAAAAATTATTCACAAGAAAGGTATTTCTTGTGCTTTCAAACCCATATCTACCACAAATAATCTCATCCTCCCGACCAAGGATCCCTTACCGCTGCTTCTCCACTCTGGAGTGTAAAAGATTGATTGCTCTTGTAAGACCCCATATATTGGAGAATTAAGGTGATCAATCAATACATCTGCATCACATTCGCCTCAAGAACACCCAAGTTGTGGTTAAGGAAGACAATTTTTTTTAAGCATAAACTACAAGAAGGCATCACCATAAAAAACCACTCCATCAATCTCAATCGAGATGAAGGTTGGCAATTAAGTCTAGTGTGGCATCCCCTTCTAAACTCCCTCCATTCCAACCCCCCCTAATTCTATCCCTCCTTCCTGTGCCATCACCTTCCTTTCCTTTCCCCCCTTTTCTTCATCTTTTTGTCCTTCTCATCTTCGTAGCCTAACCTTTGAATTTTCCCTTCTTTTCTTTATTTGTCTTTCCCCTCCTGTTTTTCCTCCTTATCTTTGAATTGGTTCTTTTCTTCTTACCTCGATTTTCTTTCTTATATTTATTTATTGATTTATTTGTTTGTTTTTCCTTTTGTGGCTATGATTGTGCATTGTTTCATAGCTTTTCTTTTTATCTTCCATTTCTTTTCGTCTTTATAGTTTTGAGTTTTTTTTGTCTTTATCATTTTCTTGCTATTACCATAGGTATAATTAATTCTACCTATAGTAATAACCTTAATTTTTTTTTCTCTTTCTTTTAATTCTCATAAATCATTTACCTTTTTAATTATAAATGTTCTTTTATTTTTCAATTTTTTTTAATTATTCCCTTTTTTTCTTTTTATTTGTTTTGTCTTTTATTTCTTAATTTTTATTTTTTGCTTTATTTACTTATTTCTCTTCATTTTTTTTCTGTATTAATTATTTTTAGGGCCTTCTTTTCTTCATTATCTTATTTTCTTTTTCATCCCTTGTAGTCTTAAATATTTTGTTCTATAATTGATTTCCTATTAGGCTTTAGCTATTCTCTTTTTAAACTTTTTTAAACTTGTTGGTTTCTCTAATAGTATTATAGCATTAATTAATATCTATTTCTAATACATTGAGTCAACCTTTTTTCTATTTTTAACCAATCTGGATATCTTAAATAGTACAAAGTTTAATATATATAATTAATTATTTTAATCTTTATATCATCCTTATTTTTAGACTTTAATCTTGTCTTTATTGTTTTCTCTTTTTATTTACGTTTCATTGTTAGTCTTGTTTGTATATTTATTTATGGTATTATTATATTGATTTCTTGGTAAATTTTAAGTCTTTTCTCTCCTCTCTTCCCCCTCACCCTTTATTAAGACTTGATTTGCAATCTCATTTCATTTTTTCCTCTTCCTAATGATGGATCACTATGTATGATCTGAAATGTCGACAAAAAAACTTACATAGTTGAATCCACATACAACAAGCATATCCAATCAACATAAAAATAAAATTTTATGGCATAAACCAAGGTCAAAGGGTTAGGATTTTAAGCTTAAGAAATAAACCCTTAGAAAATTACACTACAACCCTAGAAAACATAAGTATCAATAGAGAGGACACCTTTCATGTCGAATTTTTCTCTTTTTGTTGAACAAGACAACTGAGAGGGGGGAATGAATCAGTTGTACCAAAATTTAACCTTTAAAACATTCATCAGAACTTAGATCAATCACAAATCCTTTACTCTACTAAAAATATTAAACATTAAGTGCAAGGGTAGAAACTAAAAAGAATCACATAGACACAGTAACACCAGATTTACATGGAAAAACCAATGAGGGAAAAACCATGGTGAGGATTAGCTCACAATATAAATAATATCAAAACCGATTACAAAGGCTCACTACTAGAGAAGGCTCATTGCCAAAAAAGGACTAACTATCTTGATTAGGACTCACTGTCCAACAAGGGTTAACCACCTGAAGCACTCACTGCCACAGAGATACAAAGAAGATAGAAGATATATGTTACAGAGAGAACACAATCTCAATGCAACAAAGGTTTCCATCACAATTCAGTCAAACACTTGCAGACATGCATGAATGATAGAGTACACCTTTAGCTCACTATTTTTGGAAACTCGACATTTAGAATTCGCACTGATCTACCACACTTGCATCACATACACACACTATTTCGCATGCTTTTCACACCTATCTACTCTATTTCTTTGCACTTATCTCTTTTTACATCTTTCACCAATAACTCATCCTATATTTATACCATCTTCAACTTTGAAACATATCCAAAGTCAGTCATCCATCATTTAAATTCAAATTAGGTCAACGCCAAAACATTATAAGGTGGAATTAGAATGAGGGGCAACCCAATCAAACGCTTGATGGGGACCCAAATAAGTCCCAACACGCTTCATGAACTTCAAAGGTAGTGTTTAACACAAGGTCAACCAAACTAGTGCAAAACATAGAACAATTAAGCACACACAACCCTTAGCATTATCCAATCTTTCTAGACACCAAAATTATCTTCAATATGATCATAAAAACTTAACTCTAGAACTGCAAGTCATAAGACTCAACCAAAAATAAATCTAGACCAACAACATTTCTCCCGAACCTCAGCTAGATACACAAAAAACCATAGTTCACAACTAGTGAGCATAACTCGCACTGTACAATGAATCAAAAGCCCAAAATCTAGATATAGTAGCTTCCAACAACCATGATCAACATATCTGAACCACACAAACATGGGAGCAAAACCCAGAGCAACCACTAAACACCTACAACCTTTTCCTTTACAATTTTCAATATCCTCAACATATACAGCCAATAACCTGCATCCATGACATCAATGACAACAAAAACTAGTGGATAACTAGTTAACTAGTTGACATCAATGACAACACCTTCATTCTTGCAACAATCTCCCCCTTTTTCATTGATGACAACACATGATGTGAAAAAATATCAAATACAACATACTAGCTCTGAACACACTTTTCATGAATTTACTTTTGTTTTCTCCCCCTTAGAAGATACTCTTTTTTTTTTCACATCTTCCACATCTCACATATTCTTTATCTCACATGTTCTTCATCTACCCCTTTGACATCAATGGCAAAGAAAAAGGATATTTTACATTTATTTCCCCTTTAACATTAAAGACAAAATACTCTTACAATGACAACATATGACACTACCTACTCCCCCTAAGACATAGCCACCAAAACATTAGTCTAGAAGAAAGATAGATCCATAGACCCATTGGAATGATGCATCTCCATATGCATCTAGTTCAAGAAAGGAGGGGCAATGACTCTCCCAGAGATACTCAAAAGTATCTTTAAGAAGAGCCTTTGTAAATATATCAGTAATTTGATCCTTCGTAGGTACATACTCAAGCTTGACTTCATTCTCCACAACCTTCTCTCTCAAGAAGTAATAAAAATAGATATATCCTTTTTCCTTGAGTTCATCACTGGATTCTTTGAAATGTTAATTACACTTTTATTATCACAAAAGATAGAAATAGGATCATCATACACTACTTTGATATCTTTCAATGTCTATTTCATCCATAAAACTTGTGTACAACAAGATGTAGTAGCAATATACTAGCTTCAATAGTAGATAGGGAAACTAAATCTTGTTTTTTACTCAACCATGCCACCAATCTGCAACCAAGAAAGAATATGGCACCACTTTTACTTTTTTTGTCATCTACACATCTAGCACAATCTACATCTGTATAAGCACTTAGTGTAAAGTTAGTATCCCTAGGATACCATAAGCCATAATCTAGAGTGTCATTCAAATATTTGAATATTCTTTTAACAACAACATGTGTTTCTTTAGGATCTTCTTGAAATCTAGCTACAAGACAGACTGCATGCATAATATCATGTCTAGTAGCAGTCAAATACAATAGTCCACTAACCATATATCTATATTTTCTTTGATCAACCTTAGGTGAACCATCATCTTTACCTAATTTGCAACTAGTCACCATAGGAGTGCATACTTGTTTGGAACCATACATCCCAAACTTCTTCAACATCTCTCTCACATACTTTGATTGTGAAATAAAAATTCCTTTCTCTATTTGATTAATTTGTAGCCCAAGAAATAAATTCATCTCACCAAACATAGACATCTCAAATTCCTTTTGTTAGAAACCAAGATATGATTGCAAACCAGAAAAATCACCTTCCACAGAAGAGAAAAATGAAAAAGTAGAGATTTGCAAAAGAAGTGCAAATTGATATATTCGAAGTACAAAATATTACAAGAGATAATTTTCTTTATAAAAGAAAAGATGCATAAACCTAATCTTATCTTGAGCAACAAGATATCTCAATAAGATAAGGATAAAACCTATAACTTAGGAATTAAATATGCCTAAGTAAACTTATGCTAATGTGTAATTAACTATTAATTACACCAACACCCCCCCATAAGTGCAACTTAGGGAGAAGTAGATTATTATGCAAATATGAGTCCCGACAACAAGGCCTGATTAGGTACTCATGTACAAATGAAAAAAAGAGAGAAAACCCAGTGGGAAAACCCCCCCTCAGAGAGATGAACTGCTGTGAAGAATCACTGGAAGAACTCTAAAGAAGCAACACTAGAACCCCAAATCTGGCAAGCAAGGAAAGATACTTTTGTTTGCAAAATACCATATCGGAATCACAAATGCAATAGAAGAACCATTTCCAATGAACATTGGAAACTCACATACTAGATCAACCTTGGAATCTGCAATAGTAGATGAAAGGATGAAAGGACCCATAATGATGACAAATTTGGAAGTCGTGTCTCACGAAGCCAATGCCAAACTGAAACTAACTGCCCATAGGATGAGTACCATCAATATTCTGGAACATTAACCATAAAAAACATGGCCCTCAAATGAGAAATATCTAAACCAATGCAGATCAAGGACTATAAAATCCCAATGTGAAGTGTAAACCGAAGCAAACCAAAGATGTGCCTAGCTAATCAAGAAAGAAACTAAAAGGAGACAACAGGAAACTAGAAAAACTCATGCGAGTTGTCACCAATACATATAATGGATGCAAGAACCCCCCTTAATGGAACTTTATATCAGTTCGTTATTACAATACCCAATGATTGCAGAAGGAGAGAAAGCAAAACTACATAAACATAAGCAAAAATGCAAGCCTAGAACACGAAAAAAAAAATGAATGCATGCATAAAATAAGGTAAACATATTCTTTAAATGACCTTAGATCTACATAGAGGCCAAAACAAGCTTTCCAACGCCGTGAAAATCATGAAAAACGGATAAGTGAGTCAAAAGATATGCTTCCCGGAGTGAAAACAGAAACATCTGACTTCCGAGGCTGAAAAAGGAATCAAAAAAGAAAAACCAGAAAATCACACCTACACCATTGCATAGAGCGTCGAAACAGCTTTCCGACGATATCTTGTTTGCAAAAAAAGGACGCTGTATGCCCAAGATATGCCCGTTTCCGTGAAAGTGCTCCAAAAATGTTTGATTTGGCCATGCTACAAAGTTTTCTTCCACTTCATCAAGACCATATAGATTCGATCATCATCCTTTTCCACTTTGCAAACTTTAAAAGTAGTTTCTTTGTTTGTAGCATCTTGACCGAACTCTCTCATTTCAAAAGAAGTTAAAGCACCAAATTTATTATCTGTAGAATAATTATCCAAATTTTGAGCTTCCTCAATAGCAAAAACTTTAGAACTATAAGCTTTAGGCAGAGTTCTTAATACCTTTTTCACAACTTCGCTTTCATCCAACTTTCCACCAAGACCTTGATGACATTGAAAACTTCATCAACTCTGAGCATGTAGGCAGTAATATCTTCATCTTCAAACATCCTTAGGGTTTCAAATTTGGCTTTGTAGTTTTGCATCTTTTCTTGTTTGAACTTGTCATCTCCTTCATAGATACCTTCCAAATTTTTCCAGATCTCTTTGGAAGACTTCAAACTTATCACCTTTCCAAGTTCATAATTAGAAAGACCACTCAGGATTGCATTCCTTGCTTTACCATTATTTTCATAATCCTTGATCTCATCATGACTTGTCACACCATTTGTAGGCATAGTATAACCTTTTTTAATAGACTACCAAACTCAAAATCCAAGAGAAACCATAAAGGATTCCATCCTAGCTTTCTAATAGGTAAAATTTGTTCCATCAAACAAAGGAGCTTTGACACCTTTCCTATGCACCATCTAGATTTACCTCAAGCGGTTAAGCTTCTTCTTGGGAACCACAATTCTGATACCAATTGTTATATGCACAGGAAAAATGAGAGGGGAGTGAATCAATTGTATACTTTAAACATCAAACTTATTAAAATTTATATCTGATTTAACCCTTAAACCCTTAACAACCATTAAACCCTTATCATGCATTAACAAAATGTAAACATGTAAAGCAGTAATACAAACACATCCAAACATATAAGAACACTAGATTTACATGAAAAAACCAAGAAGGGAAAATCCACAGCGAGGATTAGCTCAATAATATATGAATTGGAACACTAAATACAATAAGGCTCACTACCCAGAAAGATAAAGAAAGGCTTATTGTCGGTGGCTCACTACCAAAGACTCATTGTTTAGAAGAAAGAAGAATTGAAGGGGTGGCTCATTGCCAATTTTAACTGTTGATAATGCATCTCTCATATGCTAAAGGTATAGTTCTACTGAAGCACAAACAATTCATCAAATAGATTAAAATGTAGACACCTTCTGCTAACTACATTAGGAAGTCATAGGCATTAAGGCTCACACTCAAATCATCACACTTGATCACATTTGCATCTTTTGCATCAAACACTCTACTCTTGATCCACACAACAATTCTCCTTGAATTTATACCATTTGTGAATTAAAAAATATCAATTAGATTGGCCTTAAGGAAACGTATGCACCTCAATTGTGCAATATCAAATAGGTCAAAACCAAACACTTCCACCATATAAAGAAGTGAAGCCAAACCACATTGCTACTTAATGGTACCCAAATCTACACAAACATGCTTCTCAACACTTCCTCAAATAATAATTATCCTTAGCAATTAGCGCTAGCACACCAGGTTAGCCAAACCTACACTAACACTAACAAGCGACTCCAAACACACCTCTCAAGGTCTGGAAATATCTCATGAACCACATAGAAACACTCCACAATATCCATACATCTCAGAATACTCCAACATCTTTATAATATTCTACCCAACTATTGTAACCACCTGAAACTCAAGAACACCTTCATTATGTGTAACTAGACACACTCGCACAAACATCCAACATAATAGACAACTTTGTAGAACAACTTAGCACTTGAAACTTCAAGGGAAGGTAGATACAAATGATATAAGCATATTCCCAAATCTACAACACCATAACCTTCACTGCGAAGAAATGTGGATCAATCTCATTTATCCTAGACACCCTATTTCATCAGATAGACATACTATCAAACACATCTTCCATTGCAGTACGATCCATAACCTAAAAAATTGGATATGACACATTTGATCATCACGTCCAAAATACATGAGTATATCTTCAATCATGAAGAAATGTGGAGTAAAACACTAAAAATTACTCTGTCACACTGAACTCTCTTTTATTCAAATTTTCTGAAAAGCACTTGGAAAGCAAGTGAACTAACTTCATTAGAAACATTACTAACATCTCTATAACACATCTAAAACATCTGCAACATTCAACACTTTCCAACTACACCAATCTCCTCAAACACAAGTCAGGCCAATAACCTCTAGAACTATACTAAAGTAGGACATCAATGACGACACCAACATGTGTTGACATCAATACCAACCATTCCAAAATTCTCTTTATACAAGGGCTTAACATCAATGACAACACCCAAGCAACTCACAAACAATTCAAGATTCTAACATCTCTAAACTTCCAACAAATTGTGTCATTTCTTGTTAAATAACAAATTAGTATTGATATTGTAAAATTGTTAAACACATAAAATCATCCTAACATCACTCAAAATTAACATTTTATTGTCATCAATTAATTAAATAACATAATTATTTAATTTATCCAATTTGTTATTAATTAATTCAATAATTATATTATCTAGATAATCTAACACAATTTAACATCTAGTTAAATAATATTATTCTTTAATTACCTCACTTTCTATCTCACATATAATTAAAGAATAACATTGTTTAATTACTTAAAATTCCACCTCACATGGATAGTTAAATTCAATAATGTATTATTATTTAATTAACCTATATTCCCTCCATCATTTCAAAAAATAAATGACCAACTAATTATTTATGATTTTTTCTATTCTTAACCAAATAATCTCATCCCTTCTTATTGAAAAATTTAATCATGAACATTCATCTTCTCCTTGACCTAAAAAATTTACTCATCCATTCTTTTTTTTATCTTCTAGATAAATCCCCACCATTCATTTCCCCCAAATAAAAAATTATTAAAGGAGGTCCAAGTTCCCCAAAATGCAACATTTGTCTTTGATAGGCATATGCTACAAAAAAAAATTGAAGCAAGTGTTTGAGTAACCACATCCCAAATCCTTCAAAAAAATCTACTTCATCACGAGATTTGCATTTGTAACTTTTTTCATTTGTTTACAACTATTTGAATTCCATTGTTTTCTCAATCTTGAAGTGAGCATTAGGATTTATCTTTTATTTTACATTTTTTTAACTTAGTTTTTTTTTTCTTACATTTCTAGCAACCATAGTGGGAGGAAAACCCACAATCTCTTTCAACTTTAAATAATTTAATGGAGGAGGAAAGAGGTATTATTTATATTGATTCAAACCATTTTCTAGCTATTCTATTTTAAGTCTTACTAAATATATAAAAATTTTTTTACTGTATTGAGATTTTATGAGAGTGATTTAACGCTATTATTTCTTTGGTATTGTGTTGGGAATTACAATTGATTTATACATGTATTAGTTTCTCTATATCATTGCATCCATAACTTAGGCATGATAATTGTCTAGCTTGACATAAATATTTTCAACAATTTTCATGCTTTTTATGTTTTGTCGTATGTATTTTTCTAACACCTTTTTTAGTGTTTGTTCAACCAAAAATTTGAGTTTTGATTTGTTTTTTTCAATATATATGCCTTGTATTTAAATCTCTATCATTGATAGCCCTCAATAGACCAATTTGTGCATATAATTCTTTCATTAATACCCACTTTCTTCTTTCCTAAGTTGTTTTTTCTTTCTCATCCTTCATTATGTGATATAAAACATCAAGTTAGTTTATCTTATTATGTTATTCTTCCACAAAGACAAGCTAATACTAGTTGAAGGGATTGTTATTGATGGACATTATAGATTTGGAATTTCTAGTGTGTAATTAAATCTATTTTAATCAAATTCCTAATTCTTTTCCTTTGCTCTAGTCCTAATTGTGTGCAATGTAAGTTGACTTTTACTTCTACTACCAAGTTGGGAAAGACCATTCACTACAAGCATGATAATTGATATGAATGTATTCTCCATAGGGCGAAAGTTCAAATTTATGTTACACTTTTATAAAGGAAACAACCAACAACAATCTAAAATTTTAATTTGAATTACTAGAAAGTGGCGTATATATTTTGAATTTTGAAACTATGTAAAATGATTAAATGTATAATTTTTAGTGCATTTTTTGTTTATATTTTCTTAAGAAAATTTAAAAATTATTTGAATGTAATTTTTTTATAAAATATGTATCATTAATTGGTTAATTTTTTCTCCATTTCAATAAACATGTTTTTTTTATAAATATTAAATTTTGTATCTACTAAACACACAATTGTTTTGATGGGATGTCACCTTTTCTCTTGACTATTTATCCAAAATAGAAAAAAAGCATTTTGACTCAAAATCTCTTCTCTAGTACATCATATTTTTTCATTTTTTAATAAAATAGTGTTTTTTCTTGATAAGATAATCAACCTTATAATTTAGTATTGGTGACCTAGTTTTAGTGAAAAAATATATAAATAATAATTAAACTATTCAAAGCATTTGAACAATAGGGGAGAATTTGGTTGCATGTACCCAAAGGTTTGTATAGTAAGTTTATGTGGTATTTTATAAATGTTACATTACTTTTTGGTGGCTTGGGTAGTTGAACGGTTCAATAGGTTTTTACAATGCCATGTATATCATGTTATGTATATCTTATGCTCAAATTTTGTGGTGGTTGGTGGGCTAAAATCTAAAATACCATTGTTATCTCCAAATTTTTTTGCTTTTATCTTGCCAGTTTTGGCTTCCATTGTAATTTTTAAAGTTTTATATAATATAATATATCGACTATAAGCCTTTTTACCAAAAAAAAAAAAACTATTCAAAATTTATATTTTTGAATTTGCACTTATATATCTACAAAAGAGTATTTTTAGTTTTTTTAGAAAACATTATTTACATGATAGTAATTGTGGAAGCATCATTTTTTTTGGTAAATTGGGCATAAAGTAATGCTACATATGTATTTATGGACACTTCTAGTTAGAATTTGTTTATCCCATATCTAATTAAGCTAGAATAAATCTAACAAGACCATATGTTTTACCAATATTGACTTTAGTTGAAAATGTTTAAATTCACTTGTGTCGATAAGTTGACCTAAATTGTGACATGGTTTTGGAATTTCACTCCATAACCTTTCATGAGATATAAAACTAGTTTTCTACCCCATTATGGTCAATCCAAAGCTAATAGTTATCCCTACTTATTGACAAATACTAGTTAGTTCCTTTGTAAATATTGTATGTGTAACAATACAAAATGTTTATGCAATTCCCTTGGCCCTAACCTAACTATTTGGCTCAATATGATGAACATAGTCCTCTAATGATCCTGAAAAAGTCACACTTGATCACACATTTTATATTAGTAACATCTAAGGCATGTATATAATCATTGAAACAAACTTAATTTCTATAAGCACCATTATAAAAGTCATGAAAAAATTTATTCTAGTGAGATTGGATATCATCATGTATGCAAAAGCATAAATACCTATGATATATGATATGTTTGGCCAAAATTTTAACTCAATTGATAGAATTTTAGAAAATTATTGACTAGTTAATTTGAAACTTTTAGATAAGTATGTTTAGAAAATGAATATTTTTCCTTTCCTCAACAAAAGTATAATATTGATCAATAACTTTAAGTTTTAGCTCATCCATGAGATTGATCACAGAAGGCTTTCATAGAAACTTATCTTTGAACGATTTCACAATCACAAGAAATTTGGTTGAGTAAAATTCAATTTGATAATCTTTTGGAAGAAATTCGGTCCAGAATGACATAAAATCATCTAAGTTCAACTATGGATTATATTTTATAAAAAAACATTCCTTGTTTTTATATTAAAATTAGTGAGGGGGATGAAGATACAATGATCACATTTGTAGCAATACAATGATTAACAATTTTAATTCTACTAAATGTTCTTGTGGTTATTTTTAAGTTCTATAGTTTATTTTATTCTATTGATTTCTTACGTTTACAAGAGTTAATTACATTCTTGTAATTATTTTAATCTAAGAAATGATTTGTACAAAAAAATCTAATATTTCATTGTTATTATCATTTACATAAGTGGTATTTTAACTTGTAGGAAATTTGCATGTCAAAGATCAAATTAATCAAACTTATAATATTTTTTTTAGGTTTCAAATACTAAAGTTAAAAATATTGTAAACATCACATTTATTTTCCAAAAAATGTACCTTTATGTGCATCATGTGTTATTTTTTGTGATTTAAACCATGAATCCTCTCTTATCATGCCTTTGAGAAACCTTAAATATCAAAAGAGATTTATTTAACTCACAAAACCCAAAGATTGAGTATCTATGTTCTTCTCTCAAACAATTTCATGTTCTTGGGAATAAAAAATACTCACTTCTTCCTTTATTTTTTATTTTTAGTATTACTAGCTTGGATTTCATCACCAAGTGTCAATCAAAAATCATATAATTTTATGGGTATATAAATTAGGGAAAGAATGAAATGACTTTCCATACAAGGTAGGAATTATTATTTTTGGTGCAACTTTGTTCTAGAGGATAAAGTGAAGTGAGAGGGGATTTGGCCCCAATCATGCACCTTAGAAAAGGTCCCTAATTTCACCGACATGGGCAATCACGTACCCTTTGATATATAGAGGAGTCTCTTAGTTGAACCCATACAAACCTAGAATATGATCCTTTTATCATTTTCTCTTTATACTAAACCAATAAGCAGTTAGCCTCAAGGAGTTACATAGAATAGGCCACAAACAACCAAAAATCAAGTTTTTGGACAACACCTTAAGATTAATAGGCCATGCTAAGTTGACGTATATTTGTCAGCCTACAAAATCAAACACTCCTACTTGAATAGAACAAGTAGAATTGTTATTTTTTCTTGTTCTTTCCCTTCGTGTGTGAAACATAAGAAAATAGAGTAGGGTTCAAAACACATAGGGTTTTATACTAAATTTGGAATGTTTCACCAAAATATAAATAGAAAGGGAAAAATGGGGTGTAATGAACCTACCTATTTTCTATTTCATTCAAGAAATGAGATCCCCCAAGATAAAATCCAATTTCAACCCTCAGCTGAGTGAATTCTTTAAGGAATCTTGTAATTTCCTTAGTGTGGATGGGGTAAATATGAATGAACAACACTTTTGGGAGATGAAAATAAGATATAAAATGACCTCAAATTTGTAACCTAAAACCTAACTCATGTAGATGCAACATAACTCTAATAAACATGGTCAACTTTATGCAAATTGGATGAGTGGAAGACACTTAAAACCTACCTCAAAATTAGTTGTAGAGTGTCTTTTGATAGAAATAATGACAAAATGACTGAACATGGGTTTTGGGAGAAAGATTAAAATTAAATACCAAATGTACTCATTTATGACATCCAAAGGTTGCATTTGATAGATGAAACATAGAACTATCAGAAATAGTAAAGCTTCTAGCAAACTTGGGAATGTAAAATGTTGTGTACCTATCACAAAACATTGTTTTCGGAAGTTGTCTTGGGACTCATTACCCATAGGCGAATGGGTTCTTGTTCACCTTTCCAAAATTGATTTTTGGGTCCTTTTCTCCTATGTTTTCACTTCTAGATCCTTTGGGTTTCACAATCAGACAGTCAAAAATAAATTTGGGATTTGAGTTTCTATGAGATGACAACAAATGCAACTTTGCAACTTTTCACTTTTGAGATCTTCAATTTTTCTTCAACCTATGAACTTGCAAATCTGTAACACACAAAGAGAGGGAAAAATGTTTGTTTTTTGGTGAATGGGGGTTTTCCTTGGTCAAAACCCATTTTGGTAATTAAACCTTGAAATGAAATAATGAAAGTATGAAAGGAATGATGAATGAACAATACAATCTTGTAATTCAACAAACCCTTGAATAAACCTTTCAATGACTGAAATCTTGCATGAGATGGATTTAATGGATGTGGATCTTGATACTTGAATCTTTCTTTGAATCTCTGACTTGAATGCTTGGATTAGATCTTGAAACCTACATCACAATGTTAGCTCCAAAAACATGCATAAATGAACATAACTTTGACATGAAGCTTGAGATCTTGAATGCTACAACAAATGATGAATAAAATTTCTCTTGACAGCTCTTGACAATAATCTTGGTTCTTGTTAAGTTCACCTCTTGCAAGATTTTTCCTTAGACTTGATTTGATCAAAATAACCTTGTATTTATAAGCATTTATCCTTAATTTCTCGAAATTAAAACATTACAAGCTAACCTTTAGAATTTGAATTTAGGATCATAAAACTACCACCAAAACATGATTTAAAAATGGGTTTAACATCTTAGGGAGGACCCATTCACCCATGATGGGATCCTATGCCCTAATTCCTAGAACGCACATTGCTCAATGTGAAATGTTATGTATTAGCATTAGTTAATGTCAGGTTTCCCCTTTGGGAATGTAATTAATTAGGCTTGTAAATGAATTGAAGAGTTAATTAAGGCCTAATTAAGCTCAATTTAATTAAGAGGGCCCAAATGAGTGTGTAAATATAAAGAGGTACATTTAACAACACTAAATTAAGGAATTATTAAGTCCATTTTAAATTAAGAGGGCTCAAATAAGTGAGAAAATGTAAAGGGTTACATTTTTCGACACTACAGTGTGAAACCGATATTTAAATTATAAAAATCCAAAAAAAAGTTCTAAAATATTTTTAAAAATAGAAATCAAGAGTCCAAAACTAAAGTCTCTAAAATGTGTTTTCATCTCACCTACCACTAGATGGGTGAATGGGTCCTAGGCCCTAATTCTTGGAACACACAATGCTCAATGTGAAGTGTTATGTATTGGCATTAGTTAATGTTGGGTTTCCCCTTTAGAAAATATAATTAATTAGGCTTGTAAATGAATTAAAGGGATAATTAATGCCTAAGTGAACTCAATTTAATTAAGAGGGCCCAAATGAGTGTGTAAATGTAAAGAGGTACATTTAACAACACTAAATTAATGCATTATTAAGTCCATTTTAAATTAGGAGGGCCCAAACAAGTGATAAAATGTAGAGGGCTACATTTTTTGACACTATATTTAGCCCTCACTTTAGTGAGAGGATGACCTTGCATCAAACTCACACTAAAGTACACAAATATGCTTCAAGAGGGGTCCATGTGCACCAATGTTTATGGGATAGGATGAAAAAGATCAAGGAGGTGGCCAAGCCCCCAGGATCCAAGTTCCTATGCTAAACCAACATAAGCACAAAGGGACACACAAAATGTATGATATGTAACAACAAGACAAGATACAAAAACATAGAATGTCAAAGACTAAAAGAAAGAAAAATAAAAATAAAAAGGGGGTGGATCAAGCCTCGATTGTCTAATGTGATGTGGATCAAACCTCAACTATTTGTCCAAAAATGTTTACAAGTGGAACTTGTCCAGTATGCAAACAACAATGCACACTCACACAGGCTAGTAAAATCTGTTGTCCACTAGGTGAGCCCCCAAGGGTGGCAAATGAGAGAATCTTATTAGGCTCAAATACCATACCAAAGTTATACCTCTAATAACTTTAATAAGGCACCACACAATCTGAAATTTGAGCTCCATAAGGCTTAGCAAGTTGTGTTATGCTAAACACTTATGAACAAACAAGGCATCATAGGCAAGTAAAGTGTGTTATACTTGGTGGCCATGAAAAAAGGGTTACAACTTTGAGCTTCACAAGGCTTAGAAAACTATGCTATGTTAAAAACTTATGAAGAAAAATGAAAATAGGATAAGACATGTTCAAAGGGGTTTTACTTAATTCATGGAAGGTGTCCTCTTAGGGAACATCGTGCCTAATGTCTCCAAGAGAGGACTAGTTGAGAATAAAATATTCACAACCTAGGGAATGCAATCCATAGCATTACCACTAAGAGGAATATCATATGTTCACACTCTTGAAGGAAATCAAACCCAATGTTGCAAAAAGAAGACACATCACATGAATTTAGAAGACCATACTTTGAATAAAAGAATTCACACTTTCTAGGGTATATAATATCATGTCACTAAGAAGGGAACATGTAAAAAATGAATGGGACCATATGCCCCCACTTAAAATGCCAACATACTTGCTATGTTGGTATTTTAAGTAGAAAGAGAGGAAGAGTGGATCCTTATAAAGAATGCATCTGAAAAACTAGTTATCCTTGCCACCCAATCATAGAGACAAAGACAACCACCAAGAACTATCATATTGTTGCCAAGAGAGATATGGTTGCTTCTAATATTGTACCACCATGAATGACAATGACCAAGACACATAAAGCTACTAATTCCACATAGTGATGAATAACATGATAGGATGGAAATTAGTATTAATTAGAGGAAATAGGTGCTTCAACACAAGGAAGAGCACCACAATCCTAAGGTATTGAATTTTATTACTCAAAGCCTTACATTCATTAGTTGAATGATCATGAACTCTATGAAATGCACAAAATGAACTCTTGTTGTAAAATTTATTTTATGTTCTTGGAGGGAAGGAAATCAAATGATCTTGGAGAAGTTTCGACAAGATACTCTCTTGATCAATAGTAGAAGATGTTCCTTTATTTTGCGACTAAGATATCTCTTTCTTAGTACAAGGTGTCATACATACACAATAATCTTTAGATTGTGAGATTTTGTACTCTCCCTTAAAGGAGGGTGTAAAATCTAATGAACTCCAATCATTAGTGTTTTGCATGATTATATTCATATTAAGCAAAGATTTCTTTGATTCCTTTGTTTCTCTCAAAGGACAATAACCAAGACCACTAGTCATTTCTATCAGTTCAAGATGCACCAAGGTTAAAGTTGGCTTAGAAGGATCTTTTGTAATGGTGTTGGTATAGAGTGAAGGCTTTTTTTTGATGCTTTTGTTTCTTTCAATGGACAATAACCAAGAACACTAGTTGTTTCTTGTGTATTAGGCTCTATAGGGACATGAATGCCTTGTTCTCTAGCACCACATCCTTTTCCACTATAACCAAGTTGTTTCAAAAGTTCATAACCTCTTCCATAAATATTTTCCATTTCTTTTGGATTCGTTGCTTTTTCATAATCAACTTCATCAAATTTTGTTGTGTAATTTGTTTCTTCTTCTAAAGTGGTTGAAGTAGATGCTCGTGAAGGTTATTTTGAGTTTTGTGTTGATAATACCACTATTTCTTTTCCCTTTTCAAAATATTTTGTTATGACCTTGTATTCTCCCATGAATGTAGGTGTAAAATATAAAGAACCCCAATCATCATCAAATATACTTGTGATTTCCTCAGCTTTCTTTTCTTTGTTTTCTTCCTCTTGCATAATTTCCACTTTTGAAGTTGGTATCAATATTTTCAAAGGACTTTCCTTGTCTTTCTCAATGAGCAAACTATTTGGTTTAGGGTCGGCCTTGATTGTATAAACCTAGTTGTTATAGACATATTTCATTATACGATGAATAGTTGAAGGTCCCCCATTCATTGCATGAATCTGGGGTCTACCCAAGAGAAGATTATATGAAATATTATTAGATATGAAATGAATAGGAGTTTGCAATGTAACTTTTCCAACTATAATAGGTAACATGATCACACCAAGCAGTTTTTTTCCTACATTATCAAATCCATGGATATATAAAGAGTCAAGTTGAATCTTAGTCTTATCCACTCCAAGCTTATCCAAGAGGCTTACACTACACACATTAAGGGTTGATCCATTATCAACGAGAGTACGCTTAATTCCATGGTTGATACCGTTCATGTTAATAATATCCAATATCATAAAATCATCATTTTGTTTTTGCACTTCCAAAGGGGGTAGCTCACTTTGGTGGAAAACAATGTCTAAATTAATTCCTTGAATTATGGTTGCTATATCATTTGGTTGCACATTAGGATGGATAGGAACTTGTTGTAAAGCACTTCAAATCATGTTATGATAAATAGGTGAGGCTTGAATAAGATCCCATAAGGATATCTTAGCAAGAGTGTTTTTAAGTTGTTCAATAAGATCATACTCCTTTCTAGTATACAAAGGAAAACACAAAGTACTAGGCAAGATAGGTTGAGGCAATGGTAATGAAGTAGGAATGGTTTGTAGTTTCCTATTGTTCCTTGTATTATATGTGTGAGCAATAGTATTGTAACTTGGTTGTTGCGAAACATTGTTACTATCAAGTTGCCCTATAAAGTTCCTTATATCTCCAGGGGATAATGGTTTCTTTTTAGGTGGTTCAAGGATAAACATGGGCTTGTTTGAACTTGGTTTTGATGTGAGGGTGGGACATAGATGGTAAGAAGTGGCTTAGGAGATCACTTCAAGGGATATTTAATGTGCTTAACCTCAAAAGACATCCTTATTTTGATGATCTTTTAGCAAAGGGGATTCTAATGTCATCTTATCATTTTCATCTAATGAAGCCACATTACTATTGTTTAAAAGACATGCATCAATTCTATCATTCTCTTGCACCATGATATCTACCCTAGTAGGAGATTTTTTAGGAGAAGAGCAAATAAGATGTTCATCACATTCCACAGTAACTTCATCACAAATAGGGGAGGCATAAAGAGAAGAATGCTTACCAATGATTGGATCCTTTTGTTCAAATAGGTGTTCACAAGTGGGAAAAGTATTAGGAGAGGAAGAAATAAGATTCTCATGACTCTTAGTGGATGTATCTTCTAGCACCAAATTATCTTAACATCATCACAACTAGGAGAGATCTTAGGAGAAGAATAAATGTGATTTTCATCATTATCTATGATTTCATTCTCTTTCACTAAAGCATTCTCACAAATGAGAGATGAATGGAGATTAGGTAAAGTGATGTTAAGAAACGTGTCAATGATCTCATTCTCTTGTGCCATAATATCTTTCCAAGTAGGAGAGTTTTTAGAAGAGGACCTTGCAAGATTGTTATGACTCTCAATGGGTGTATCTTCTAACACCAAAATACCTTTGTCACAAGTAGGGAAGGTATTGGGAGAAGAGCAACTATGATTTTCATGATTGTCTATGCTTACATCCTCTTTTACTAAAACTTTCTCACAAATAGGAGAGATATTAGGGGATGTGGAATTAAGGAACGTGTCAACCATTTCAATCTCCTGCACTAAGAGACTCTCATGACTAGGAAATATCTTGTTAATGAGATTTTTCTTGGCATACTTGGAAAGAAAATATACTAAAATTGTGAATTATGAAAGGTAATCTATCTAACTTATGCAATGCTTTGGAAATGTAAAAAAATGTCCTAAAAATTTGATGATTTTCAATGCTGAAATAATTTTGAAATGATTTAAAATTATTACATTAAATGGATGATTAGACCTAGATGCATGAAATAGAAATTCTTGAAAGTTTCCAAATTGAAATAAGAGGGTTACAGGAGATCTGGGAAGTGCAGAAAACCACAAAAAAGCTTAGAAAATATGGTTTTAAGAGGCCTAGAAAGACTCATTCTCCATCCCTATTTAGGGTTTTTTAAAATGAAAAATGCAATTTTTGAGTGACTATATGTGTTCTATGTTCCAGGTCTCAAATTGTAACTTTTGTAACAAAATTTTCTAGAATTTAATATCTAAATGCAAGTGAAATTCATGACAAATGATGAACTATATGACACTTTTTGAAATGCAATTTTGACTCAATATTATGATTCAAGTAAATAAAAGTATGCTATTATATAAATACTATGCAAAATCAATCTAACCTTATATAATTTTTGTTGAATTTTTAGATTTAAAATGAATGCAAAATGAAAGTTTACACCTAAAATGCAATGCAACTTTATGCCAAATTTAGAAACCCTAAATGCAATGAATTAATTCAAATCCTAGATCTAGGGTTTGAATGTACTCCAAATTAGAAATTAGAATGTTCAAAACGTCAGGTTCACCAAAATGAAACATAAAAAAATAGGGTAGGGGTTTAAAACACATAAGGTTTTATACTAAATTTGGAATGTTTCACCAAGCTTATTATATAAATAGAAAGGGAAAAATGGGGTGTAATGAACCTACCTATTTTCTATTTCATTTAGGAAATGAGATCCCCCAAGATAAAATCCACTTTCAACCCTTAGGTGAGTGAATTCTTTGAGGAATCTTGCAATTTCCTTTGTGTGTGGATGGGGTAAATATGTCTGAACAACACTTTTGGGAGATGAAAATAAGATAGAAAATGACCTCAAATTTGTAACCTAAAACTTGATTCATGTAGATGCAACATAACTCTAATAGAAGCAATCAACTTTATGCAAATTTTATGAGTGGAAGACACTGTAACACCCCACCAAGGAACCCCAAAGGACAACACAAAACATGACTAAATAACGAAACAATTTAAAAAAAGAGAGAAATACATAACAACTTGCATAACATAACATATAACTAAACCTAGGTCCTCCAAGGTTCCATGACTACGCTGCTAACATGTCTATTAATCAAAGCTAGAACCATTTTATTAATCATGATTTACCTAACAATCAAGAGTTCATTTTAATCCATCACATTAATTGACTCTATGATATATATTTCCATAACATATCATCTGTGAAACAATGTTAAAGATCATTTATAAATAACTAACAAGTACATAGACAAATTTCATTACATGAGAGTACATCATAATTTTTTACATCATTACATTGTTTACAATAATGCTTCCTTGAATACAATTGAGAAGAATACATCAAATTTCAATAAATGGTACAACTGAGACACAAGTCCAATACATATACATAAAAGTATGTCTTCTCAAACTAGAATTCGCTACATAAAGTACAACCTCCATGCACACGGACAAGCAACAAGGAGACCCAATGGAGGAAAAAGAACCTACCACCTGACCATGTGGAACCCTAAGGTTCACCCCCCGTAGTAGGAGATAACACAAGGTCCCACTACAAACAAATAGTCAAGAAGACAATAGGCTAACATAGACAAGGACTATGCATGGCTCCAACACAACACTGCAATAACATGAACATCACATAAAACACATACATTGCTTACAATATTGGCTTCACTTCTAGAGGCACACATACAACAAAAGGAGAACAACAACTAGAAAATGTTAGACTGCAATAGGGAAGAGTGTCATCACATGGTCCTGATATGGGTTGTCCTGGTGGTCTCTCACTAGACTCTGACCCCCATCTATGGTTGTCCAATATACCTCTCACTAGGTCCCGACGCCATAAGGTGACACATGCAGAACCAACATTCCTTTCATGAGGAAAAAGAAGTTGATCTTGCAAACCAGGCCTTCTCAACCCATCCTTAGCCTAAATGAGCACTACAAGTATGGGTGAGACATCCATGATCTTGTTTATGTGAAAATTACCCATCCCCCAAATCCATTATTTAAGTTATCACTGGATTAAGAAACTCTCCAATAGGTTGTCCTGGTCACCACTTTGGGATTCGACCCCCATTGAGAGCCACCCCCCTACGTGCAACTAGTAAACCCTACACAACAAGCAGGGAATTTACCATCTTGCACGCTTAAAAAAATAACATGAATCCCACACACAGAGCAAGGTATTGACTATCTCACTCACATATCCCAATCACAAGAATGTATACCCGGTGCAATGTATTGAACATCTTGCACACTCATCAAATCACAAGAATCTATGTACAGTGCAAGGCATTAACCATCTTGCACAAAATGCAAAACATTGCCAAACCATATTCAAAGTGAAGCCATCATAAGAACCAAACGAAAAATTCAAGGTGAAACCATCATAAGAACCATACAAAAATTCAAGGTGAAACCATCATAAGAACCATACAAAATTACTCCCTCCCAAGCCTCTGGAAGCTAACTTAACAACTTGCACAAATGACTCCCACTTTTAACAATAACCAAAATCACCCCTAATTTACAATAATCAACACAATATTCAATATAATAAACCCAATGGGAGCGTTGGTTTGAACGGTGTTGCAGCGGATGGAGTTGGTGAAGAGGATGGAAAGAGTGATGGCGACGGTGATGGAGATGTGGGTGTCTGGATTTGCTGGTATTTGGCCGAATGCTCTCTACATTCGGGCCTTTCCTCCCTCCTAGGCCTTTGTAGTTGTAGAGGCGTCCTTTTCAAACTGCCAGTTGTCTACTCTGTGTGTGGGTGGAGGTCTTTGGGTTGGCTATCTACTGTTTTTCCTACCTTAGATGTAGTTGGTGAGGCTGACATTGATCTAGTTGGTGTTTGGCATCTGCCATCCCTATCTTTTTTCTAGTTGCCTACCTGGCTGAGGGAGTGCTTAGGTCTTTCTAAGGATTGTTGGCTGTTAAATGGGCTCTTTTTGTTCCTATTTGGCATAATAGGAAGGCTTGGTGGTTTTTCTTATTGGTCTATTCTACTTTTTGTTTCTTCTTGGTTGCCCTTTGCTTCTACCTGCCACTTGTTGGGTGACTCTATTTTGGGGGTTTTGATCTTGGAGTGTTTTAGGTTCTTTTTGTCCCCTCTATGGAGTGGTGGTGTTTCCCTCTAGTTGGTTGTTGGGAGTTTTGGCTCATCTTTGGCTTTGAATGGCGTGTTGGGGTTGCTTGGTGTTCTTTCATGTTGGCCCTTCTCCTGATTCTCATCTTGTTTGGGACCCCTTATTCCTCTTGGGGGTTGGGTGTTCTCATTCATTATGAGGCTGGGACTCTGCCTTTGGTGGTCTTTTGGCCTATGGTTCTTTTTGTTGAAGTGCTCTTTGTGGCCTTGCTCTCTCTGGTTGAATTTTGTTTGTGACCTTATTCTCTCTAGCTAAGTGGCTTTGGACCCTCTTTGCTAAGGATGTTTTTTTTCCTCTTGCCCTTCAAGTGGGTGATGCTGGGGTTTGTGGTCTTCTCTTGGGCTGAGCTGCTTCATGTTTGTATAATGTTGGATCAATTATTTTGGCCTTTTGTGAAGGCTCAAAAGTGGGTGAGCAATTGGATTGCTGCTAGGATTTTTTCTATGGAAACCCAGATGAGTTCTTATGTGAATGTTGTTAAGGTGGACTTGTGGTATTTATTTGAGACTCTTCTCCTTGTCCACAATTTATTTCTAGTGTAGTGTTTATTGAAGGTTGCTACGATTGTGTGCTCAACTATTGTGTTGGCTTTATCCTTTAGTCCTATGGAGGTGGACCTCCCTTAGCTGTTCTTATTGAGGTGGGTAGCTCTCCTATGGAGGTGGAGGTGGAGGGTATTGGTGATTTATGACTAGAGTGGTCTTGTTGCTTGTAGCATCCTCTCCCATAGAGGGGATCTCATTCCTTTAGAGGTGGTTTTGTAGTTGGTTTCCTACAATCAGAGTGCTTCAAAGGAGTTGTTACTGCTAGAGCTGTCCATGGATGATTTGGGCTCTTCGGTGTTACATGTTTTGCTGTAGGCTGGGTGGTATTCTAAGTTTCTCTTTATGTCCTAGCAAGCTGAGCTGATTAGGGGTTGGATGTTGTCCTACACCATTAATCTGGTTATCTTTCTTGGCTCTATGGTGTCTTCCATGAGAGGCTGGTTTGCAAATGCCTGGCAGATGTAGGTGGTTTCTTTGTATCTCTATGGGCTTTTGATCCTAGTTAAAATTAGGTTGTAATAGGGGTTTCAGGCCCTTACTTGTCTATTTGGTGCAACGTGTGTAATCATTTTTATCTTTTAGAGGCTGTTGTGGTGGTGGTGTTGATTTATGACTTATTGTATTTGTAGCTTGCTTTCTTGTTTTGGGTTCCGAGCCCCATCAAAACCCGCTTTTACCTCTAATAAAAAACAATACACCATGAAAGATATTATTTTCACATCCCATGATACTCATTAGCTTAGCCACTAATTGACTTTAATAAACCATTTACCACAATAAAAATTGTACTCAATAACTATTTACATAATAATTTTTCTATTTAACTATTAAATAATTATAAAAGCAATCAATATTCATAATCAACACGAGATAATCTAGTTCATTTATTTAAACAAATCTTTTAATTATCTATATATATATATATACAAATAATTCATTTTTCCCTATTTAACTTCCAAATTCATTTATCTAACATAACCATTTAATCTCATGGACAGAATTATTCATTTGCTATAACCATAATATATGTACATGCATATATACATACACATACACACATATATATATCCATATATATACATACATTTATAAATATGTATATATAATGAAGCAAAATACAATTTACAACTCATAATATCAAATATTAATATGACATATATATATATATATATATCGAAAGCTTAAACATACGATATATTCATCAAATATCATACTTAAAACATAATATCCGAATACCATATATAAACAACGACTACCAAATAAAATGCATAAAAGTCAAATTCTAAGCATATTACACTTTCCTCAAGTACTAAGTATAAAGCATAATCATTAATTCCAAGCTTGTTACACATTTATCGAAAGCCCAAAATAATACATTGAGTGAACGGCGCAAGGGATAAAGTCACAATACAAATTATTGAATTCCAAGCATATAATATATACGATTCAAAAACTCAAATGCCAAGCATATGAAATATGCACGGTACATAGTATTGGTTGTCAAAATATAATACATGACCATCGATATAATTTTGATAAACTCAACATTGAATATGAAACTTAGGAAATAAAATTTAAATGTGCAGGACCAAACGGAACGCCATCTAGACCCAAAAGCGCTACCACAATATGTGATAAAAAATGAAACGCCAAAATAAAATCAAAAGGAAATGAAACTGCATTACCAAATATCGAATACATCTAATTCCAACTGACGTACTAAAATAGCCATCGAATGCCATAAATAAGTCACCAATATAAAAAAATTTGAATCCCTTGAGTATTGATTATAACAGGTAGAAGCTAAAATAGCTATCGAATTAAATGAAATTGAATGCCCCAAACCATATTCAATGACTACCAATCATAGGGCTATCGAATTAAAATTGAAAGATCCAAAATCGGTTGTAAGGCGCAGAAAAGAAATCGACATAATCAGGAATCAAAGCAAAGAAAATGAAACAACCCTAAGGTGGCTAACATGCAGGGTCGGCGCAAGCATAAAATTTATACAATTTCAAGATATCGAATCCACTCATAGAAACATCGAAACCAAACATGATGTATTTTCATCAAATAATAAACATAAAACGCCAAACACCAAGCAAGTTGCATGATCATTGAATATCAAGTATAAAAGGGTATACATCGAATCCAAACCTAATGAATCCAATAGAAATCGCATGCCAAATAGAACCATTGAATGAGTTGGAATATCTAATAAAATATAAGGCGTGGGGAATAAAGCGCAACACACAGTATTGAATACCATGCAAAATCATCATACCAAGTAGCCATTGAATGGAAAATGAAACACAATATAAATGACATTCATTTTAAAAAACGAAGATAAATTTCAGAAAAACAATGGAACCTAGATCCAATCGCCTAGTTGGGTTGGAGATTTGATGTCGAGTTCGAAATCAATTTCTCTTTCTGCCAAATTAGAATGAAAAACCTCCCAGAAGAGCAATATTTACCAAATGAGAAGATTGTTCACATTCCTAAAAAACCAACCAATTTCCACAAAATCTACAACATAAGAAATTATCTTGCAGACCAAATTTTCTTCCCCTCTTGGAAAACAAAAATCAATAATCCTCCAAAAATCTCTCAAAAGGACCCTTATTTACAAAAAGAAGGTTATTTTATTTTCGAAAAACAAAAATCCAAAAATCTGATAAAATCTCTAAAATCTCCAATAAAACATTTAGTTTATTTTATTTAATATTATATTTCACCTTTAAATTTATTATAAACCATAATCATTAATAAATGTATTTATATTTAATTATCAAAATGCCCTTTTAACTTAATAATTTATTTTAATGCATTAATTGACCAAAACAAAATTTATCAAACAAATTTTCTTTAAACAATCCAAATATTGACAACAATTACCCAAACCTTAACTAGGGTTGAAAAGCAAGACCAACTGACCACAAACATTAGACGACATTGATGAGGTGACGAACTAGATAGTCATCCTCTTCGAGGATAGTGGTTGAGGTAGGGGACAAAATGTTATCTCCGATCAACTGTTCTATTGGGTTTAAGGCACACTCAGACCTGCCAATTCAGGTGGAGTCGACGCCTAGTACTTGCAACTTGTAGCACACAAAACAGTCGAGCATATACATAATCATACAATCAAGCACACCATGAAAGGAAATCGCAACATAGTAGGGTACTCACAAGTGAGTAATGCAGCACTATCCCTTTCACCCAAACACATCAACAGGTAACTACATCAACTCATAACAATTAGCTACATAGCAACCAGAATGATAATCACTTAATACTGATTAGTCCCCATAATATACAACATCAACTACTTGACATCATTAGCACATACCTTAAATATCCCTATTATTTTACCTTCATCTCCAAGTTCTGAAGCCAAACTACCTGCACATCCATGGTGAGAATGGAGGGGCACTACAAAGACACTTAAAACCTACCTCAAAATCAGTTGCAGAGTGTCTTTTGACAAAAATAGTGACAAAAATGACTAAATAGGGGTTTTGGAAGAAAAATTAAAAATACCAAATGCACTCATTTATGACATGCAAAGGTTGTATTTGATAGATGAAACATAGAACTATCAGAAACAATAAAGCTTCTGGAAAATCTGGGAATGCAAAATGTTGTGTACCTATCACAAAACACTATTTTTGGAAGTTGTCCTGTGACTCATTTTCCCATAAGTGAATGGGTCCTTATTCACCTTTCCAAAATTTATTTATGGGTCCTCTACTTTTTTGTACGCACTTCTAGATCCTTTAGGTTTTGTAGTTGGACAATCAAAAATAAATTCGGGGTCTAAGTTTCTATGAGATGACAACAAATGCAACTTTGCAACTTTACACTTTTGAGATCTTCAATTTTTCTTCAACCTATGAACCTACAAATTTGCAATGCACAAAGAGAGAGGAAAAAATGTTTGTTTTTAGGTTAATTAGGGTTTTCCTTGGTCAAACCCTATTTTGGTAATTAAACCTTGAAATGAAATAATGAAAGCATGAAATGAATGATGAATGAACAATACAATGTTGCAATTCAACAAACCCTTGAATAAACTTCTGAATGACTGAAATATTGCATGAGATGGATTCAATGGATGTGGATCTTGATACTTGAATCTTCCTTTGAATATTTGACTTGAATGCTTGGATTAGATCTTGAAACCTACATCATAATGTTAGCTCCAAACACATGCATGAATGAACATAACTTTGACATGATGCTTGAAATCTTGAATGTTGTAACAAATGATGAAGAAATTTTCTCTTGAATGCTCTTGAAAATAATCTCAGCTCTTGTTAATTTCACCTCTTGCTAGATTTTTCCGTAGACTTGATTTGATCAAAATAACCATGTATTTATAAACATTTATCCTTAATTTACCAAAAACATTACAAGCTGACCTTTAGAATTTGAATTTAGGATCATAAAAATACCGCTAAAACATTATTTAAAAATGGATTTAAGGTCTAAGGGAGGACCCATTCGCCCAATATTACAAGCCGACCTTTAGAATTTGAATTTAAGGTCTTAGGGAGAACCCTTTCGCCCATGGGCAAATGGGTCCTAGGCCCTAATTCCTGGAACACACATTGCTTAATGTGAAGTGTTATATATTGGCATTAGTTAATGTCGGGTTTCCCCTTCAAGAAATGTAATTAATTAGGCTTGTAAATGAATTAAAGGGCTAATTAAGGCCTAATTAAGCTCAATTTAATTAAGAGGGTCCAAATGAGTGTGTAAATGTAAATAGGTACATTTAACAACACTAAATTAAGGAATTATTAAGTCCATTTTAAATTAGGAGGGCCCAAACAAGTGAGAAAATGTAAAGGGTTACATTTTTTGACACTACAGTGTGAAACCAATATTTAAATTCTAAAAATCCAAAAAAACAAGTTCTAAAATATTTTTAAAAATAGAAATCAAGAGTCCAAAACCAAAGTCTCTAAAATTTGTTTTCATCTCACCTACCACTAGATGTCAATAAAAAGAAAATAGGGAGTTCCTTGAAAAATGCTTTTCTTCTACAAACCCATGTAACCAATTTTTTTTATGAAGTTAGATAACCATCAAATTCCACATGAAAACCAAGAAGATAGTGATAGTGATAATGACAATCTACTTAATCAAAGTGAGTATTCACATGAATACCATGATTCGTTAACTTTAAACAAGGATGTATTTTAATAGATTAAATCATACACCAAAATAGAGATGCCATACTTAGAAGAATTTTAGAATCAAGATCCAATTTACCTCTCAACTATAACTTGGATAACCTAAATAGCATCAATTGAAATAACCAAACACCACATCCTAAAACCCCATCTAACCAAGAATGGAAAGAAATGAAAGATACAATAATAGGTTTACAGTTGTAAACCAAACTCAATGAAAAGAGTACACATTGGAAGAATTATGTCCCTATCCTTTTGATATTTCCATAACACAAATTCCTTTCCCTTCATATTTTGATATTTTAAAACTTGATAAATATAAGGGAAAAAAGGGGATCCTCAAGAGCATGTTAAGGAATTTTACATGGCTAGCCAGGAAGTTTCTTTCTATCACATTTATTTTATTAGATTATTTCCAAAAATCTTAGGTGGACAAGCACTTGAATGGTTTTTACACCTATTGAGAACACCATAACCACATTGAGATATTTATTTGAAATATCTGTTATACATTTGCATATAATGTAGAACATGAACTCACCATGATGGACCTTTGTAATTCCAAAAAATACAATGGGGAAATATTATCTTCCTTCAATATTGATGGAGTTTCATGTCCCATTTTCAATCAATCTAGGTTTGTACATATTAGGTTTATACTTGTGTCTTCCATCATATATGTGTTTTCCCTTTCGTAGTATCCATTTCCTTCCAACTTTGTTCTTCCCTTCTTCTTGTCATATTTTCAAACTTCTCCATCATGTAATTCCTTCTATCTATCCCCCACCTCATCATTTTATTTTTTAGGATTCTAGACTTTCCCTTACCAACATGCTCATTGCTCAACCCATGAAACCTCATCCTATAGTTTGATGCTTGTAATATGGACAACTCTAATATTTAATATTTATTCCTAGGTTTTTGTTGTCTTCCCAACTTTCTAGAAAGTTTCAATCTGAATTTAGGAATTTGAGGAACAATACCTTGTGAGAAACCTATAGTATTGTGAATAAATTATGTAAATATAGTTCATAAAACTTGTTAAGAGATGCATGCCTCTAAAAGACTACTTTATTAACTTCAAATTCAAACTTTATACATTTTCTATGAACATAAAAGGTCACCACATCCTTGTAAGTTTAAATGAATAGTTGGATGGGGGAAAATTAACTACCAAAACTGAAAAAAATGTAAAAAGCTTATTGATTTTGGTACCCCAACTTGGTGAGGTCATAACTCTTAGTCTATTGGGCGAGAATCAAACTTATTGGAATCATTGGAAACATATCAAAAATAAATGTTTTGAGTTTCTTGGAATGAAACCTACTACAACCATTCCAAGGAATGATGGATTCCTCAGTCCACATTCATCTTCGAAGGCATCCCAAAATTGTGAATTACTAAAATATAAAAAATATTGAAAAATTAATATTTTGATTTTTTCATTATAGGTTGTGCATATGCCACCCAAGCACTCCTAGATAGATCAATATGAGATTAGTCAAATTATTCCCAATATTCTATTTTTTGCACCATCACTTTCAAAGTGGAATATTTATTTCCCATGATTATTGTTCAAATTTAACATTGTGAGTGTACATGGTGGCTCACCTATTATGTTTTCCAAGGTTATAAAAGTGTGAATATTTTCATTTGGATCATCATATACAATTCACCAAATTTATTTCAAAATTAATTTTGATCACTTGTGTTCAAGCATGGGAATCATAGGATGAAAACCCTAGTGATTTCAGAGGGCGCTCTCATACATAGTTTTCATTTGAACTTCATTAGATGTGGACTCCAACCACATTATATTAATTTAATTTGTCATTGTTGTTGGTATGAATTGCAAGTTTTTGCATATTCATTTGAATATAATATAATCATTATTATAATATGAAAGAGAGGAGTTACATTGATATTTTGTATTCATTATAATAAGAATATCATATGTTATGTTGTCATTACAGATCAAAGTGTAATGAAAATTTTGATGTATTAATAGTAATCTAAATATAAGGTGTCTAAGATTTGATTAAATAATAGGGCTTGATAGTGTTGTTATCCAACTAATAAGTGTTTGTGGAAGTTAGGAATTAGATTTGTATTATTTTTGGCTTGGTATATTACAGTGGTATCAAATCTAGTGATCTTTCCATCCTTTGTGTTTAGAATTTAAATTTCCATATTTTACTTTTTATGCAGTATAGTGACAAGGCAACCAAATATCACCTAAGGTAGATCAAGAAATGAATCAAATCTATAGAAATTTTAGAGACTCAATCATCTCCTACAAAAATAGTTGTAGATTATAACAATATAGAAGAAAGAGAGGAGAATAAATTAATATTTCAACCTAGAGGGTCAAGTTGAAAGGAAGTTTAACATGATGATTGATATGATGGTACAATTTCTTCATAAGATGTATAGTAATATGAATGTTCCTAGACAATAAATGGGTAAAGCAATTGCTTCTAAGGGTAATAATCTAGATACCACTCAAATCCACACACAAAGGACTATTCTTATTTTTTCTACAAGAACATCCTAACTTACCTTTTTAAATAAGGAGGTGGAAGCTCTAGAACTTGAATCCTAGAATTCATTGTTTGATAATTATGTTTTTTCATGCAAAACATAAAACTATTTCACCAATTATATGAATATGAAGAAGTTTTGGAATGGTTATAGGCTTGATTTTAGGCCATAATTCTTTCAGGGATATTTGTAGAAAAAATTGGGGAAGTTGGCATGCTCTCCCTATGATGGATCTAATAGATGCTTAGCTTGTACATAGGTATATAATCTAGACACATACATGCCCCTTAAACCAATAAATAAATATGAAATAATTAATTTTATCACCTTGTATTTGGAGGGTAAGAATGCACATAATCGGCGTTGCCATGTTCTAATCACTCAAGGTCACATATCCATCACCTCATATGATAAATTCTATAAGCTTTTGATTGAGATATTTGATCAAAAGGATACCAAATTTTATTTCAAATATTTGAATTAGCTCAAAAAGTGTGGTTCAATGGATTTAGAGACTTTTGATGATGGTACCAAACATCACAAAGACAAGATTGACTATGCTTTTCATCAAAGGGTTAATTAAATCTCTCAAGGGGTTGGTTGGGGGCTTTTGAACCACCTAACTTACAAGAGGCCATCAAGATGACTTTGGAATTGGATATTTCCATACTAAAGAATTAGTTCCAAACTAAAATCTTCATTCCAAAGAAGCCCTTTCATAAAATGTACAGTAGACCAATATTTTTCCAATCATACCAAACAATGAGGCAAGAAATGAATTGAGAAGGAAGAAGCTATGCTTTGGCTACAAGGAGCCATGGTCACCTAGGCATAAATGTCTTGGGAAAGAACAAGTGTATTACATGTAGTTAAGGTATAATTATGAATAAAATTTTAAGGAACTTGAAGCACATAGTAAGGAACCTAAACAAGAGATGGGAGAAGAAGAAGATCAACCAAAAGAGGAAGAGGTCATCTTGGGAAGAACTCTTTTCATGCTATTTGGTACTTTGAGATACAACCCCTTCACATTCATAGTGTCTTGTGACATCAAAGGGTGACTATTCTCATTGACACTCATGCCACTCATAACTTCATTTATGAGGGACCGGTGGCCAATTGAGGCCTCAAGATAGAGGACTTTGGAGGATTCAGTGTTATGGTGGCTGATAGTTTCACCATCCAATGTAATAGGAAGATATCTCAAATGAATCTTAATCTGGGAGGATACCATATGAAGGGTGAATTTTATGTTGTTAGAATAGGAGACATGGATATGGTCCTAGGTGTCCAATGGTTTCACTCATTACAAGGGATCAATAAAAACTTGTATACCATGGAACTAAATTTTCAATCAGAAGGGAAATAAAAGGAACTATGGGGAATGATAAATGAAGTACCAAGGATTGTATTAGCTAAGAGAATGAAGATGATTTTATCTCATGATAAATCCATGTGGGTAGATCATTGTTTTATGATTATAAAAAAACCACCAAAGAAAAAAAGGCATGTCATGTGGATGTATAGAGCATCTTGGATACACACAATAAAGTATTCAAAAGTATTTCTCCAAGGATACCACTAGACATGGGCTTTGAGAATGTTATTAAGTTGGAGGAGGGTGCTAAGACTATGATCATTATTCCCTACCACAACCCTAGGAGACATAAGGAGAAAATAGAAAAGGACATTAAGAAACTACTAGAAGTGGGGCATATTAGACCCATCTCAAGACCCTTTAGTTTCTATGTGGTTTTGTTTAAGAAAGATGGCACATTATAGATGTGTATGAATTATAGAGTACTAGACAAGAAAACTACCAACAATCAATACTGTAAGGCCCTGCGGTTAATGCAATATTAACATCTCTTGCATTTCTTTTAGTAAGTTACATTATTCTTGATTAGTTGAGTTGGATTGATATATAATGGGAGCTTGATCTAATACCTATAATGGTTAAATTAATGGTACTCATAATGTTAATATTATAACTATCTTTATCAATATTAATTTCATCTTTAATACTATTATCAATATAAGTAACATCGATATGCAAATTAATATCTTTATTAATTCTATTGTTACTATTAATATTAAGAATTAAACTAATATCATTAATTATGTTATTGTTACATCTATTATGGATTTCACCTATGATTAATATTATAATTAGTCAAGTGGTACTAGCATGAATTATAGATTTCATAGTAACATGACTTTTGATCAGGGGATGATATACTAACATCAACTATAAAAATTAGCAGTTAATGTTATGCTTTACTATTGTAGCAACTTCAACAAAATACGATAAAGATGAATTTTGAATATGGTGTTTTCTTTGCATCAATACAACGTACTTAAGGAATTGTAATAATGCAGTGGACAAATAGGAATTTAAATAAAACCTATTATCCTCCCATCGATTTATTCACAATCCCACTGAACTTGTCAATGTTAGGAGGGCCATTTAAGGCATAGATCATTCAACAGGATTGAGTTAGATTCTTTGATAAATTCACCGCCTAAAATCAATGATCATCTGAACTTCTTAATGTTCATGTCAGGGGAAATATTATGTATTTATCTACTTTATTCTTCTTTCAACCACTTAGCTCAGGAATGTCTTTTCAGATCTTTTTGAGATCTGGTTTTTAACTACCTCTGTGATCTATATTCACTCTGCTATATTGTGTACAATAAGCTGAAACATTTATGGCATATTGATCACAAGTTGCGTAACTCTTATATCATGTTGATGGTGATATGGATTTATAATTGGAGAAACTCAATATAGTCTAATGGCGGATTATTGTGTCAGAGATCTTCCACTTCCCTAATTAATGGTAAGAGGGTGTAACAGTAAAGGCTGTGTCGAACTATGATTTCTCTACGAATTATATACGTAGGCAAGGCCGTCAGAGATGAGCCCCCAAGGAATTAGGTCTGCCCCCTAGGCTTGTCCTCTTATTAAATATTTAAAGGTAATATTGATATATATTTTAATTGCATAACTTGTGACTTGAATTAAGTCTGTATTTATTGATGAGTTAGTAGATCTAATCCAACCTACCTTGGTGATGTGGATTCCATATCTCCATTTGAAACTCGACCATGTTTTTCAACTCAATGGTGTTGATAGCCGAGGTCCTTATAAATTATTGGTCTAATTTTTGCTAGGATTTCATGAAGTACATGTGTTGGAAGCAGTCTTTGGGAATTATGTTAGTGTTTGTGGTCGAAATTTGAAATTTGTGTTTTGTCCTTAATTTTATTTTAGTGTGAAATTTTGGGCATTACAAACACCCTATTCCTAGGATTGATGAGTTGATAAATGAGCTTCACAAAGTAGTTTATTTTTAAAATTTGATAATAGATCAGGCTACCATTAGATCATATTTTGAGAGGAAGATATTTACAATTTGAATTTTTAATGTCACCACATGCACTAGGGGATTCTAGTCATATTTTTTGGTTTAGAAAATGTTACAAACACTTTCCAAACATATATGAAGTAGGTTTTTCACAAGCAACTGGGAAATTTGATTCTTGTCTTCTTTGATGAAATTTTGATCTACAACAAAACATGGGAGGAGCATCTATGAAATATTAATGAAGTGTTAGGAATTTTAAAATTAAAAATGTTGCTTACCAAGGAGTTAAAGTGTGAGTTCACTATGACAAAGATCATATATCTAGATCACATCATCAATGTAAAGGGAGTGTTTATGTACATCAAGAAGATCAAATGAATTTAGGACTAGCCTCCTCCAAGGACCTTGAAATAGTTGTAAGGATTTGTTGGCCTTTGCAATTACTATAGATGATTTGTTAACGGTTTCTCCCAACTAGTAGTGCCCTTAACTAATCTAACAAACGAGAGATATTTTTTTGAATACACCTTGACATTGAGAGGGGGTGAGTCAATATCTTCAAAACTTAAACCCTTCAACACAATGTAATTTAAAACTTCTAACCAAATCAACAACCTTCAAATAGATCAACAATACTTAATCTAATCAACAACAATGAAAGATAAAGCAATGGATAACCATGCACAAGATAGCACTAGATATATGTGGAAAGCCCAAGAAGGGAAAAACTATGGTGAGAAATTTCACAATATATGAATAAGATTGCAATTTTTTTTAAGGATCACTACCTAAGAAAGCACACTGCTCCCTGAAGGACTTGTAGACTAAGGTGCACAACCTTAGAGAAAGATATAAAGGATTTGAAAGCTGAGATGCACAACCTTAGGGAAAGATATAAGAACCTACTAAAGAGACTTGTTGTCTAATAGTAAGATGCATGAAAATTTGAATTTACAACATATGTCAATAATACACTCTGTTGATTGAGACGTTGAGGTGCATTTGACTTATATTTTCCACAACTCACATTACTTGTTGCATCATTCCACACTCACATACCACCACACTCTTGCAACTTACTACATTGTTCCTCACACATACCACATTATGACTAAATTGTTCTTTCATTTATATCCTCTGTAAGAAAGGAAAACATCAAATTAGGTCGAACAAAACAAGAGACATAATAATCTCAACAATTCAGCCACAAAACATAATTACGATGAAAGCAATCCTATCTAGGAGATAGATAGGACCAAAATCAATTTATTACATCTTCTAGTGTGATCCTGAACATTAAACACGTTGGCACACATCATCCCAAGTCGACAACAAGGAAACACGTAGAATTGTGTAGCACATTACTAGTTGGCCCAAAAACACATCTTCTAATTGAATTTACTGAATGTGGTTCTCAATAAGATAGGGCAAGACCCAAACACATCTTAACACAACCTCAATTGCTAGCACAGATCCCCAAGCATATAGCGCAAGAAAGACAACAAGCCTTGTCGGCTAGACAACCATAAATTACCCAAAAGACCAACTCAAAATAACATGCAACACCAAAAAGATCAACCATTGATGTGTGGACCATGAAGAGACATTCCATGAACATCTAATAACATCTCCATAAACTTATTTCTCACTATCATGCTAAAACAATTGGTGCAAACCAAACAAAAATAGAACACTTCATCCCAGAATCCCAAAAGACATAGTCATAAGATGGGACATTTACAAACCAACTTGCAATAAAATTCATCACATGAAAGATAAATTGAGGCACTTCAAAAACACTAAAAACATGTCCACCAAGCCACAAGAACAAAAACAATGTGAAGAAATGTGGAGTATTTTTTGAACCAATCCTTACAAGCAACCAAACTGCCAACCCATTGCAATTACCAGAGACCTCAACAATACTGGTGACATAAAAAGTTAGGAGTGCAACATCCACATAACAAAAACACTAAATATCAGACCACAAGACCATATCTTTAAAGGTGGAGGAATGTGGAGCACTCTCCCAAACAGTCTTCAAAGCAACTTCCTATAGCATAAACTTCCACCAACATCTAGAGACTAGAACATCCTTGTAGCAACACATACTCCCCCAAGAACAACAAGAGATAGCGTACAACATACTAAAGACCATCAATAACATATCCCAAACACCAACATTACTTCTAATCCTCATCTTAATATATTATCATGATATCAAACAAGGCATGGCATCCAACCATGAACATCAGAAACATCACTATTAGCACATCATCATAGTATACCATCAACATACAAATGTAAACACCAATGATAGCCCAAATTGAGTGTTGACATCAATCACAAATCAAATTGAGTGTTGACATCAAAGACAACCATGTGTACAACAATCTCCCCCTTTGGCATTGATGGCAACACACACCTGCTTATTCTCCCCCTTTGACATCAAGGAAAAAGGGAAAAGGTCTTCATTTAAATCATCAAAACATTCTCAAAATCTACACTTTTCTTCAAAAAATTATGCATGCTCCACCTATCAGCAACAACCAATCAACTGCCTACTCCCCTTAAGAGGTAACTCACATCAATCCAGGAGAAAAAGATATGACATGAATTTCTCCCCTTAGATAGAAGCACTATCTATGCATCTAGTTTGAAGGAGGGGAAATGAACCCTAACTTTTGCTGGAGACACCCAAAAGTATCCTTTGAAAGTTCCTTAGTGAAGATGTGTACAATCCAATCCTTAGAAGGAACATACTCCAATCTAAATTCTTGTTCTACAACCTTCTCTCTTAAAAAGTGATACTAAATAGAAATATGTTTGGTCCTTGAATGCATCACCAGATTCTTGGAAGTGTTTATTTCACTGGTATTATCACACAATATGGGAATGGGTTCATCATACACCACCTTCATATCCTTCAAATTATTCTTCATCTAAAGCACCTAGGTGCAACAAGATGTTGCAACAATATACTCAACTTCTATTATAGATAAGGACAGTGAGTCATTCTTCTTACTAAACCAAGAGACCAATCTATCTCATAAGAAAAATGCACTTCCATTGGTGCTTCTCCAGTCATCCACACATCCTACCCAATCATCATCAATATAAGCACTCAAAGAAAAGTTATCATCCTTCTTATACCACAAACCATAATCTAGAGTTCCCTTCAAATATTTGAATATTATTTTTGCTACCTTCTCATGAGTTTTATTAGGATTAGCTAGATATCTCACAACCAAACATACTGCATGCATAATATCAGGTCTAGAAATAATCAAGTACAATAAACCACAAATCATAGACATATAAAGAGGCTGATCGACCTTAGTTATCTCATCAATCTTGCTCAAGTGACAACTAGTAACCATAGGAGTACTTACTAATTTGGAATCCTCCATGCCAAACTTCTTTAACATCTCCTTAACATACTTATCTTGAGAAATAAAGATACCATCATTTAGTTGAATAATTTGAAGCCCAAGGAAGAAAGACAAGTCACCAATCATAGACATCTCAAAATGTTTTTGCACTTCCTCTGCAAACCTCTTACACATATTATCATCTCCACCAAAGATGATTTCATCAACATATACAACAATGATCAAAATCTTGTCTTCTTCTATCTTAATGTAAATATTACTATATGTGATACCTTTCTTGAAACCTTGTTGAAGTAATTACTTATCCAAATGAGCATACCAAGCTCTAGGCTCTTGCTTGAGTTTGCACACCATGTCTGGATCTTCAAATAGCTAGAAACCATCTAGTTGCTCAATGTAGACCTCTTCCTCTAAATGACAATTCAAGAAGGGTTACTTGGCATCCATCTAATAGATGTTGAAATTATTGTGAGTAAAAAAGGGGCAAGAAACATCTTGATTGCCTCCATTCTAGCCACCAAAGCAAAAGTATCCTCAAAATCAATACCTTCAATTTGTGAATATGATGAGAGCCACAACCCAAGACTCAAAAAAATACAGAATAGAGGCAACAATAGAATTATTATTTATTTATTGGAAATATGTTCTTGTTACAGAGAAATTACAATCCCGAGGATCAAATCCTCACAGGCTGCAATACATGCAACTTTTTTGTTTCTAAAAAGAAAATCCCCCTTTCCCAATACAATTCTCTCTTTTTCCAATCACCCCTTAGAATTTCCAAAATGAGTCCTAAATAGCCTTTTTTCAGCTTGCAGCCAAAAATACTATTTGAATTTTGAATATAGGTGGTTGGGCATCAAAATTTGAAATTTGAAGTTAAGAAATTAAGTCCCATTTCGAAAATTGGTAATTTTCCAAAAAATGACCAACTTCTGAAAGCCATAACTTTTGATCTAGGACTCCATTTGACGCGTCGTTTGAAGTGTTGGAAAGGTCTCAGAGTGTAGTACGTGCTAAGAATCTAGCAATTTTTGGTCCCATATGGGATCGTTTAGTGCCTCAAACCTAGATCGGAAGAGTTTTTAGGGCAATTTTTGGGAAACTAAAACTTGAATATCTTTCAAACCGGGAATGATCTTGGCCTAATTCTATCACCAAAGTGTTTTTTTTCCGTCCTGGAGCTTCCCATAATTTTTTTCCTCCTCACACCTTCAAATTCATACCTGCTAAAAATAGCAGTTTGACTAGAAAAAGCAAAAAAATAGTTTTGAAAGTTGGGAATTTGTATTCGATGAAAAGGGTATCCAGAAATGCAAAAACATCTACCAAAAAGCTAATAGAAAGGAAAAATATTTTTGGGTGATGCAGGATTTCCCTTACACCACTAGATGCTCCTACATTAGAATAACCCTTACACACCAATCTCACTTTGTTCCTCATAACTTCACCATCATCATTCAACTTGTTCCAAAACACTCACTTTGTTCCTATAACATTCTTATCAGCTGGTCTAGGAACTAATTCCCATGTCTGATTCTTTTCTATCTGATTCAATTTGTCTTCTATTACCTTCATCCATCCTTCATATTTGCTAGCATCATCAAAGGTCTTGGGATCTACCTTTGACAGTAAGCACAAATTCACTTTCTCACTTGCTTTTGCAAGCCTTCTCCTAGTCTACATGCCTTCATTCTTATCTCTAATGATCTGATATGGTGAATGGTTCCTCTGAACATATTTTTTTGGAGTCTTATGGGTCTTTTCTAATTCTTATTTCATCCCTTCTTTCTCTTCGTCTTCTTCTTCAATGCATGGAGGTATATCAAATCTACAAACCTCTTGTTCTTGTGAGATATGACACAAATCTTCATCTACCTTAACATTTTTGCTTTCAATCATCTTTTCCAATCTCTTTTTGTAGCATCTATAGGCCTTGCTTCTAGTTGAGTAACCAAGGAAGATCCCTTCATCACACCTTGAATCAAACTTTCCAAGGTCTTCTTCATCCCTCTTAATGTAGAATTTGTTGCCAAAGATCCTGAAATATCTGATAGTGGGAGGTCTTCCATACCATAGATCATAAGGGGTCTTAGTGCTATTGACCCTCAATTGTACTATGTTAAGCAGGTAGACAGTAGTGTGAAATACTTCCTTACAATACATATTAGTCAAATTTGTATCTTTCAACATTTCCCTAGCTATCTCTTGCACATTCATCTTCTTCCTCTCCACTGCCCCATTCTACTGAGGGGTCCTAGGAGCAGACAAATGTCTCCTAATACCATGATCTTCACAAAAAAAATTCAAATTCATTTGAAGTAAATTCACCTCCTCTATCTAATCTTAAGCATTTGATCTTAGCATTCATTTCATTCTCAAATTTTTCTTTGAAAATCTCAAACTTATAAAAGGCCTCAAATTTTTCTCTTAAAAATGTAACTCAAGTCAATCTAGAGTAATCATCAATAAGCAACATGAAATACCTTTTAGGTCCACATAGGTCACTATGAATTAGCTCCAATGGCATTGATGTAGAAGAACACTCCTTGCTCTTGAAACTTTTCTTTTTCTTCTTTCCCATTTGACACTCCTTGCATAAAGTGTTTGTAGGCTTAGTTATCTTAGGCATATCTCTTACTGCGTGAGTAGAGCTGATATTCACCACATTGTGAAAATTGATGTGTCCCATCTACTTGTGCCACAACTAACACTCATTGGATTGATCCAATAAACAGGTTTTTTCCATTTTCCTCCTTTAGATGATAGACATTCCCATTTGTCCTAGTACCTTTTGTAACTAAATTTTAGACTCCGCCTTCCTAATCTCACAACCTTTGGCATGAAAGTAAGGTTCCATCTTTTATTGCACATTTGAATAACACTAAGGAGATCAAAAAATCATAATAGAGGATAGACCAAGAAGAAGATCAAAAAATCATAATAGAGTAGCAAACATCAATGAGGTGGATGCACACTCATCACATTCAAAAGAAGGAGGTGAAGTCCTGATGACAAGAAGAGCATTGTTGAATGGGGAATTTGAACCAACTCAAAAAAAGAGATTATTCAAGACAAGATGCAAATGCGAGGGGAAGACTTGTAATGTCATCATAGACAAGGGAAGCACGGATAACCTGGTATCTGGAGAAATGGTGAGAAAAATGAAGCTAGAGAGGAAGAAGCACTCGAATCCATACTAGATAGCATGGGTACAAGACAATCAAAAGCTTTTGGTCAGTGAACAATGTCTGATAAAATTTAAAATAGGAGGTTATTTTGATGAAATATTATGTGATATAATTCCTATGGATGCAAGTCATATTTTGTTAGGAAGACCTTCACAGTATGATAGGAAGATAATGTGTGATGGCTATGTTAATACATATACAATAACTGAGGATGGAGTGAAACATAAATTGAAACCTTTGAAAGAAGATTTGGTTCAAGTTTTTGGAAATGCAAGAGTTTGTTTAGTGGATGCAAGGAAATTATTAGATGGTATGAGACATGAGAAAGTTTGTTTTGTTTTGATTCTTAAAACTAACTATGAGAATGTGAAAGATGTTCCTGTGGAGATAACAAATTTTTTATAGGAGTTTAAGGATATTATTTTAGATAATGCACCAAAAGGACTTCCACTAGTGAGGAAGATAAGTCATCAAATAGATTTGATAATAGGGGCGAGTTTTCCAAACAAGAAAGCCCAAAAAATATCACCTATAGAGAGTGACGAGCTCAATAGACAAGTTGCAGATTTGTTGAGGAAGGGTTTGATCAGAAAAAGTTTGAGTCCATGTGTAGTACCTATTGTTTTGTCACCAAAGAAGGGAGGAGAATGGAGAATGTGTACAAATTCAAGAGGTATAAACAAGATTACCATCAATATTTCCATTATCTAGGATGGATGATATCATGGATTGCTTAAGTGGAGTAGAGTACTTCACCAAAATTGACTTGAAGAGTGGATACCACCAAATCCAAATCAACAAATAAGATGAAAGGAAGACAACATTCAAGACTAAGGAAGGTTTGTATGAGTGATTGGTCAAGCCATCTGGGCTAACCAATGCACCTAGTATGTTTATGAGATTGATGAATCAGGTATTGAAAGAGTTCTTGGGTAGATTTGTAATAGTCTATCTTGATGATATTTTAATCTTTAGTAAGACTCTAAAGGAACATTTGATGCATGTTAGACTTGTTTTTGAGAAGTTAGAGATGAAAATTTATTGATTAACTTCAAAAAGTGCAGCTTTCTAAAGAGGGAATTGGTATATTTGGGCTTTGTTGTATCAGGTGAAGGCATCAAGATGGACCCAAAAAAGGTGAAAGCTATTTTAGAATGGCCAACACCTATAAGTGTAACAAAGGTGAGATCATTTCATGGATTAGTAATTTTTTACATAAAGTTTATTAGAGGATTCAGTATTATATGTGCCCCACTAACTGAGACTATGAGAGGTGATAAGAAGGATTTTAGATGGACTACAGGGGCAACAAAGAGTTTTGATGTGTTGAAGGAAAAAGTAACAGAGCGACATGTTCCGACACTTCCATATTTTAGCAAGGTATTCCAAGTTGACTATGATGCAAGTGGTAATGTTATTAGGGTTGTTTTAAGCCAAGAAGGTAAACCTATTGCTTACTTTAGTGAGAAGTTAAATGATGCTAAGAAAAAGTATTCAGTTTATGATTAAGAGTTTTATGTTATTATTCAAACAGTTAAGAAATGGATACACTATCTCTTACCTAAGGAGTTATTTCTATTTGTTGATCATCAAGCACTTCAATATTTGAATAGTCAAGGGAAGTTGGATCAAAGGCATGTGAAATGGGTAGATTTCTTACAGATTTATACATTTGTTTTGAAACATAGAAGTGGGAAGTCTAACAAGGTTGTCGATGCTTTGAGTAGGAGGTGTAATGCCCTGCCACGCGACCCTAGAGGAAGTTGCAATTAACTACTCAAAAGAAATATTTTTTTTTTGGTTTAAGTACAAATAGCATGCAAGATCACTATCCATTGCCAACAACCTCTAAGGTTACGAGACTGAGATTACTTAAAACCCAAACAAGAAACATGAACGAAAAACATAACATTTAATTGCTTAACAAATTAAATACTCATACATTCCATACATGATAAAATTACAACAAAGGCATAAAAGGTACCATGTGATTCCAATAATATGAATTATAATCTGATTCCAACACTCATTCCCCGAATGAGGTAATTCCAATATATAAGGTTACAAATTACATCTTCCACCTCAATACAAAGAGGGGTAATAAAATACAATAATTATTGAAATAATTAAAGCAAGGAAGAACATGATCCCATGAGCTCTCCAACTGGATAACTCGTCCACACTTACAAAAGGCCGACCCAACGGATTAAGATGCACGTTCCACCCAACCATGTGATACCCAAAGGATCACCCCCGTGCTAGGAGATAGTAACAAGGAATTCCTAGGCAAGACAATCCACCACTAGACACATGATAACTAACACTGACACAACCAATCACATGAACCATACAACCATAAGAATAACACAAGTACAACTCCAACATCACTGACATAGGTCACATTGCTTCCTGAAATAAAATAGATCGAGTATGATAAGAAGACCAAACTCATAAAACCAAATACCAACCATTGTCGTAGAAAGAGTGTCATCACATAGTTCGTCATGGGATATCCTCTGGGAATCTTCCTAGGCTTCAGCCCCCACTATGAGTTGTCCTGGTGGCCTCTACCGAATCTCGGCACCCATGCTCACTCATGCGAAATCAAATACCTCTCGTGAGGACAAGATAGATGACCTTGCCATTCCATGCCTTCCCGTATCATCCCAAGTCTATACAAGCCCTTGCGTCCATGAGCGAGGCTCAATTATCTTAATTAGTGTGAAAAACTACCCTACTTCTAAGTACATTAATTTAGTTATCACTTGATTAAACCACTTCTGAAGGTTTCCCAGTTTACCTCTTTGGGCTCTAGCCCCTAACAAAAGCCACTCTTCTACTTGACAAAAAACCAAACAAACCCAATCACCAAGAGAATCCCAAGTGCATACCAATATGATAAAACCACTCCAACTCTAGGAGGAACACATAAAGAAACTCACTCCAAACACTGGAGACAAAAAAAAGTCAAAACCCTCTCCAACCACTGGAGGCAACAAAGGTCAAAACCCTCTCCAAACACTGAAGGAAACAAAACATACAACCCACTCCTTCCATAGGAGGCATGAAGCACAAGATCCACTCCTAAACCAAAGGAGGCATAAACCATCCCCATTTGTGGAAACCGGGTATAATACTAATACGTTAAATGCACTACCCAAGGAACTCCAAAGGTTGACTAACATAACGACAACCCATACAATTAAATTGAAACAACCATCTGGAAGACTTACATAAACACTGACTCAATTGCCCCACTCCAAGCATGAACGCCACACATCATAAGGAAGCATTTCAGGGAATTTTTTAAAAGGAATAAAACAACTAATATTAGGATTTCGTAAATCCAATTCACTCAATCATCATAGTGCATGGTATAAATTAATAATTCATTTCCTTTGTACATACTCGAGAGGTAAAATCCAATCACGTTGATAAACATTACAAAATTAAAAGCTAAGCATTTAATTTTCTTTGCTCGATCTTACTAGCGGGTTAAATACAGTCTTTTAACTAAATAAATCATTTAATTAACATAAAACAATCTTTATTTCTACTTCGAATAAATTAATCCACTAAATTTTATCTATGCATAGATACAAATATATATTAAATATATATATACATAAAAGTACATACTTAATGTATATACTATTATATATATATATTTAAATATCTAACTCCCATTGAAATAAACCAATTTAAACTCAGCAAATAATTAAATTATTTAAATATTATTTAAATATTATATATATATACATATAACATGTATATATTATATATATATATAATATCATATATATATAATATATATATATATAATATTAAAGTAATATAAAAAAACAAATTTAAATTTAAAATAAAAAAACAAACCAAGGCATGGGCGCGGGCCCCTCCCATAAGGGAGTGGCCAAGCTACCACGTAGCCTCCCCCGTATGGGGGTGCTGTGTGGGCAGCGTTGCTCCCTATAGGTAGCGGCGTTGCTTCCACACAACGCCTCCCAATGGGGGGTGTTACGTGGGAGCAGCGCCTCCCAAAGGGCGTCGTGGGGGGGGTGCAGGGCTACGACCCTCCCCTTCACAACCCTAAATAATTTTTTAAAAAATATAATATGTTTTTTCTAAAAAAATGATTTTACATTTTATTTAAAAACAACAAAAAAAAACAGAAGCAAAACAATAGAGCATAAACTCTGTTTCATGGTTTAAAAAAAAAAAACAACAATTTCCTTCTCAAAAATAAACAAATTAACAGCACCATATTTATATATTTGCAATACATATACCCAAATTTTCATTTCCAGTCTAAAATTGAGCAAAAGAACAACAATTTTTTGCAATAACAGAATTAAATTTGGCAATACAACAAGAGTTTAGAATATCAGTTTGAAATGAAGTTTTTTTGTGGGTTTTCTTTCTATTTTCCATTGTGATTGTTGTTTGGTTTTCTTTCCTAATTCCAACAGTAGTTTGCAAGATTTGAATTCATTTCTCATGGGTTTTCTTTGCATCTAAATAGCATTTGAAGAATTTTCAAACATCATAAAGAAATTTGAAGATTATTCCAAAAAGGAAAACAAAAATGAAGAACCTAGTGTTTTCTTCCCAAGCTTGAAGACTTTAGCAATGGTGATTTCAAATCTCTTCTTCAACTCCAAATTTAGCCACAGCAAAACTCTCCACCAAAATTCCAAAAATTGCAAAACAAAATGAAATTTCATTTCCTTACAAAGAGCTTTCCCCAAATTTTGGTCAAACCCCTAAAATATCCCCACCCACTAAATTTATTAAACATTTGGAGGATATTTCCATTTTAAAATTTTTAAAACAATTTACTTTCCAAAATGATATTTCATGCATTTCAAAATTTCATTTAAAACCAAAAATCTCAAAGTTGCAAATAATATATTTTATCCAAAATTTCAAAAAGTGAAATTTAACCACATTTCTATTTTTATTTTAATTTAACTTTAATATCCAACATGATTTCCATTTTCATTTTAAATTTGAATCTTAATATACAAAAATGGCAAAACAACTATTTCATTTAATTTATGACCATTTGCCTAGTTAATCAATAAACTAAAAATTGTTTTATTAATTAAATCAAATTAATCAATAAAATAAATAACATTTCAACGTTGCAACTAGATATATTTAATCATCATTTTAACTACACCAGCCATTTAATAACCTTTAAAATATGAAATTAAATAAATAACCAAAGAGGAAAGAACCATATTAAAACAACTAAACCCGACGACAACCTGATGACACGCTATGACTAGGGTGACAACTTGGTACGGAAAACCTAGCTACTATCTCCCAATCAATTACTGTTGGTCAATGGACACACTCAAACCTGTGAGATCAGGTGGAGTCAATGTCATGTACCTGTCAACCTACGAACAAAGAGTATGTCGAACATGCATATATATATGATATAATAAAACACACCGTGAAGAGGAAATCTCAGAATCATAGGGCGCTCCCAAGCGAGTGATACAATCTAGTCTCCTTCACCAATACAAACTTTCTAACTGATGAGTCTAACATCAATAATATATTCAAAAGCATAAGACATTTTTAATTAACTAACTGCTATGCTAATTCAAAACATGCCATAATGATAGCATCATAGTAAAATTCCATCGCATTAAAATATAACATATGCATCGCTTAACAGTTTGTGATCAAATAGAGCCAAGTACCAAAGTCATAGCATAAACAGAAGCAACATAACAAGAACATTTCCAAACAAAAAGCCCAAAATGGAGGGGTGTTACAAGAGGCATAATTTGTTGATTGAAATGCAAATTGAAGTTGTTGGTTTTGATGAACTCAAAGGAGTTGTATGAAGAGGATCCAAATTTTAGAGAAGCATGGAGGGCTTGTAAAGAGCCTATTGCAACAAATAGAACCAAGTGGTTGGATTATTTAATCCAAGAGGGTATGTTATTTAAAGGTAATAAGTTGTACATTCCTAGAACTTCTATGAGGTTGAATTTGGTTAAAGAAAAACATAGTGGAGGACTTGCAGGACATTTTTGTTTTGATAAGACTATAACACTTGTTGGAGAGAGTTATTATTGGCCTAAATTGCAGCAATATGTGAGGAAATATGTACAAGTTTGTAGGATATGTCAAGTGGCAAAAGGTGTTAGTCAAAATACTGAGTTATATTAGCCATTGCATGTACATGTGAGACCATGGGAGGAGATTAGTATGGATTTTTTTCTTGGTTTTCCAAGGACACAAATGGGTCGTGATTCTATATTTGTAGTGGTAGATAGATTTTCCAAGATGACTCACTTTATTTCATGTACCAAAACTAATGATGTGGTACATGTTGCAAAATTGTTTTTCAGGGAAGTGGTACGCTTGCATGGTCTACCAAAGCGCACTATTTTAGATAGAGACAAAGTTTATGGGATACTTATGGAGGACCCTATGGAAGAAGCTAAGGACTGATTTAAATTTTTCTTAGCCTACCATCCTCAAACAAATGGAAAAACAGAGGTGGTAAATAGGAGCTTGGGAAATTTGTTTAGGTGTCTAGTTGGGGACAAACCAAAGGGGTGGGATTTGATTCTACCTCAAGCAAAATTTACATATAATAACTCGTTGAATAGAAGTATAGGTAAATATCTTTTCCAATTTTTTTATGGTAGCAACCCAAGAGTTGTTCTATATTTGAAAAGGATTGACAATGTTGAATTTTTTTTGCAAAAGTAGAGGAGTTTGTTGATCACATGAAGAGCATACATGAAGAGGTAAGAAAGCACATCCATAAAATAAATTTTCAATATAAGTCAAAGGGTGATTTGAAGATGAGACATAAAGATTTTTAGGTTGGTGATGAGGTGATGGTGCACTTGAGGAAAGAAAGGTTTCTAGTTGGTACTTACAACAAACTACAAATGAAGAAGTTTAGGCCTTGCAAAATCATAAGTAAGCATGATTCTGGTAATGCCTATGAAGTAGAGTTTCCAAGTGAACTTAATATTTCACCTATTTTTAACAATTGTTGATCTAACAAAATTTCATGAGGCTGAAAATGATGAAGGTATAGTAGATGAACAATTGCATACACCAGTACCTACTTCGGAGAAGGAGAAGATAAAAACAATTCTTGATAGTAGGGTGAGTACGAGCACAAGGAGGAAATGGTATATGGAATATTTGGTAAAATGGATCAAGGGAGGCCTATATAAGACTCATCTTGGTTGACTAAAACTAAGATTATTCACCTTGGTTATCCTCTTGAAAAGTGACACAGTCACTTTTCTTCTACCATGGGTGTCTTATGCAGGAGCATCCACAAGTGGTTGACAATCTTGCATCAATTAATTTTTTTTGAAATTAGGAACTTTCATTTGCATTTCATGATTAGGAGGTTATTTAAATGAGTTATTTTAATTTTATAAAAGGACACCTTTGTTATGCAAGTTGGCAAGTGGGGTTGTGGAGGTGTAATTGCATTTTTTTTGAAAAATATGAATTTAAAGCAAGTTTAAGCATTGGGGTTGTGGAGGTGTAATTTCATTTTTCTATTATGGAAACAATTCATTATGAGGAGGTGGTCGTAAGTTTTCCAAGGTGAGGGAAATATTTGATATTTCAGATTTTTGGTAAAGGGTTTTGTTGGCAGTTTTTGGGTTTTCATTTTGCACTGTAGGTTTTTGAGATTGGAGAGTTGGGCATGGCATTTCTCAAGAATTTTTTGAAGTGATTTTTTGTAGGTTGAAAGGTTTATTGCAACTATTGAAGGTTGAAGGAACCATAGTTGAGAATTGATGAGTTGCAGGTGATTGTTGCAAGAGAAAAAGTGCAGATTTGGAGGTGCTCATGAAGCACATAGTTTGATTTTTCTTTTGTTGTAGCTTATTTTATTCCATTTCTAGATTATGTAAAGGTAATATTTTTCTTCCCTTCACTCATTTGTTGAATACAAACTTTATTGTAATCATATTTCCATTTTATGTAGACTTGTGTTGCAAGTTTTCAAATAAATTCAAGAAATCTTGTTGCAGATTGTTCTTGCATTATTGTGGTTGTTTAAGTGTAATTTCAAACAAGAGGATTTCTTGAGAACCCCCTCTTTCATTAGTGGTATCAGAGCATGTTGAGCCTATTACATTATTAGTAGCTTCATTAAAGGTATAAGGGAACATGCAACATGAAACATTCTCTTAATGGAATTGAGCATTAATCAAAGCATCATTTTAGGTGCATTCTCCTAATGGAGTTGAGCATGAATCAAAGAATAATTTTAGATGTATATGTTTTCTTCAATTGTTTTATCTCCATTGTATTGAATAATTGTATGAATTTTTCAAGATTCTTGGTTATAGGGTTCAAAGCCCAAGTTCTAAGGATCTAGTATCCAAGTTGTACGAACTATGATAGAGAGTCCAATGCATCAAGGTAAAGAGAAATTTTTTGTTGGTCTACAATCCACAATCCATAAGTCCAATATTCAATGTCTAATGTCCAAGGGGTTCTTTGAATAGGGTCAATAAATAACTAAGCCATGGTCTATGGTTGAGTTTGATTTGAATTAAATTGTCCAAGGTTCAAGAGGTGGGGGAAACTAGTAATTTCTTTCAATCTAAGGTTCATAGTTTGAAGTCTACAAAATTTTAAGTTCTAGGGTTGCAAATATCCATTGCACAAGGCCTACATAAGAAAGGGGGAAAATAAAAATAAGGAAATATTAATAAAAAATAAAGAAATACTAAAACAATAAAACTTAAAAGTAGGTAGAGACTAAAGCACAAGAAGAAAAAAATGAGTTGGAGAAGGAAAGGGAGATTTAGACAATGAGATAAAGAGAGAATAAATAGACAAGGAAATACAATAAAAGAAAAAATAAGGAAATAAGTAATAGAAATGGGGAGAGATAGTATGTGTCTAGTGCCAATTATTTGTGGCAAGTTTCATGGTTATAGTTGTATAGGAGTAAATTTGCATCCCTTGGGAAAATTCCCCTTTTACATACCTTCACCTTAGAAAATCAAATCTGAAGGTGAAATTCCACATCATCCACCTACCTTCCATCCACTTGGAATTTGTCTTCTGCATCGGCGAGAGAATATTTGTCGGGGATGCATGCGTTGTGTGCAAACGTCCGCGCGACACACTGTCATCCTTAACAGATTCCTATGTTTGAAGCTAGCAGAGGCATTACACACCTAATTGGGGCCAAATTGTAACGTCCCTCTTCAACCAACTGACCTAGAAATGGCAGATTCTTCCTTATTCTTCCTTCAAATTCCTTCATTTTTGCTTCATTTCATCTTCTAGCAACTATCTACACACTTACATTCAATCTCTCAAGCTCATTCTCATTCATTCCAGCATTTTAGCACTCCATCTTTTGAACATTGTAGCAGTAGAAACACTCCATCAACTCCACATTGCAAGTGTGAGGTCATTATCGACATTGCAAGCTTGGAGTCTTGCGAGACCTCCCTTCACCACAGTTGCGATGGTGGTGACTTTTCCAAGTTTGTAGATTTCTTTTTCCTTCCATTGGCTAGTGAGCTTTTGGGTGGAGGTGGTAATGCTTCACTCCTCTCCTTTGTGATTTGATTGAGTAGTGTAATATTGTTTATAATGCTTATTACTTTCTTTCCTTTATCACATATTCTACTTTGTTGCTTTTTGGTTGTCTGTGGAGGTGGAAACACCAAAATGGGGGTTTGACTGAGGTAGGCCCCTATCAGCCCTCAACAGTTTTCCCTCTTGTGTGTGTGTAGGTGAACGTGCATTTGGAGCTAGCTGGTGAATTAGCATTTGTGTGAGATTGTTTTCGTCACCCTAGCTATCTTTTATCTGTTTTATCATATTCGTCTTTATTTGTTGTACCTTCTCATTCTATTTTTTCCACCTAAATCAACTAGCTAGGTTGTTAGTACATTTTTAGGAAGTCCTTGTACTTTCTATTTTTTGACCATATGGACGCCAACGCGCTGCGTTATTGTCCCAAAATTGTGTCGTCATCCTCAAATAGAGAGCTGTCTGAGGTGCAGTATTGACTCTGAAAACTGTCTTTCCTAGCCCAAACCTAAAACTCAAGTTTGTAGAGTGACAGAAGCATGTCATAGTGCTTTTAATTCTCAATCCTCGCCCTTTAGAGTAAGGTAAGTTAGGGCAGCCCTCCACTCTTGGCTCTCCATGATTTGGAGCCTTGATGTGGTTGGTCCCCCTCTCTTACAATAGTATACATACCCTAGTGTCTAGGGTCAAAGCTCTAGCCTATGAGGTTGAATAAATTGGAAAATGCTAGAGCATCAAGTAATTACATTGCTATTCACACACAAAATAATATTGAATATTCTATTATGATGATCTTACATTTGTTTGCATTGGATTATATAAGCCTCTTCCCTTCAAACCACTTCACATATGCAACCTCCAAGCAAAAATTAAATCCCACTTAACTACTAACATTAATTTGTTTACTAGCTTATTTTTTATTTGTAAATTAACATTAACATACTAAATTGTTAATTTATATTTATCTTCTAATCTATATCATATACCAAGATATAATATTCCAATATTCTCCCCCTTATTACATCAATCTAAACCAAGGATGGAACACTACATAGACTAAACAGAGTAGCCCATCTAGAAATTTGATGAAACACCTCCACTAAATCTCCCCCTTAGTCAAGATGCAACAAATTGATTGCATTAGTGGATGCCTTGACCATCCAACAATACCTTTGAGTCAAACACTACTCAACTATTCACAAGTACACCTCTCCTCTTGTGAATCAAGAAATACTCAAGTATCTACAAAAATACCACTCTATGTGTGAATTGAGACACACTCAATTATCCATAGCAATAACACTTCTTAAGTGAATCAAGCCATACTCAACTAACCACATACACACCTCTCGATCTATCATTTGACATAATCAACCATCTATAGATACAAATCACCAAGTTTGTGGATCAAGACATAATCAACCGTCTACAAATACAATGAAATTGCCAAGCCCCCTTGCTCCAAGAATAGACACAAATACAGTTGTGCTTCTAAAACAATCTACAATCTCCAAGTGAAAAGCTACGTCAAGATTTCAAAAACTTTCAACCTCTTTTGTCCTCTAGCCTCCTTTGTTGACTTGTTTATCTTTATCTACTTAATGTCTCATTTGAATCTTATAAATTGTGTTTGGTATAGTAATAGAAGGCTATTGAAGTTGGCATAGCTAGTTCTTTTACCTTACAAATCATGTCCTTAATCTATAGGTGATTGATTCCTTTCTATCCACTACAGAGTAAGGTATTTTTCACAGAAGTTGCAAACCCACTGCTTGGTTGCAAACCAATTGGTTTAATATTTTAATGCAGTAGATTGAATTTGTATATGTAGTGCTTCTGAAATGAATCTGCACTTTATACATGTGGGAATCAAATCCACAAAGATTTGAGTATATCAAATTATGGGCACTCTAGTTTAAGCAGGAACAACCATCATGCAAGCATATTATGTAATATATAAATTTGCAATCTAAACTTCCATAATATTGTTGATAAAATTATTTTCACTTTGATGCAATCCAATTTATTCCCATTCACAAATAAGAAAATGCAAATCATTTTAGCACATTCTCTTCTCCATTTTGGAATTTTCATGTACAACACATTGGCAATTATTGTTTCCTAGAATAATAGCCTTTACTATCAAAGACAATAGATATTCATGGGTGACACTCTTTGGCATAAAATTTGGAAAGAGAAATTCATGAAATCCTTCAAATTCCTTTCACATGGCTTTAATATCTGCAGCTAAAACAAATACAGAAAAACAACCCTACTAAGCATTTGAAAAAATATGAAGAATCCTCAACGGTCGTATTCTCTCATGCTAACTTCACCCACACAACCACCTACATTTCTTCTATCCATCTTTCTCTTCCAAATTTTGTGGCTTTAATAACAACTTAAAAAATGGAAAAGCATAAATTGAGATTACACCATGATACGCACACAAAATAATATACAATATTATATTATGATGGATCTAAGAGGATTTAGGGGCGAGGGGCCTGGCTCAATTGGCTAAAACATCATGTTGCAGGCAAGAGGTCATGAGATCTATTCTCCCCTCGTCCTCGTGGTACCAAAGGGCATGTTGCACTAGCATCACCGATCACATGCAAAAAAAAATCTAAGAGGATTTAAATTTGCTTGTATTGATTTTAATAAGCCTCTTCCTTTTTAACTTGAGAATTATCTATGCAAATTTTTATCATAAAAAATAACTCAATTATTAATAAATTAATATATAATATATTAAGATGTAATATTCCAACACAATGGGTGGATCCAAGTATTTTAGGTGCAAGGTAAATGTTCCTACATCTAATGTCCATAATTCATAAGTCAAAATCCCTACTTTAACCATTACTAAGCTATTTCTAATTTTCATTTAAATCTTTGTTTAAAGCCAGAGATATATCTTTAGTTGTCTGTAGGAAGCTAAGATTAACAATAGTGTATGTTAAATTACCCTTCTTTAAAAGTGAAAATCTTATTGCTAGTCTTGATCGGTAGTCTAATTCTAGCACCAAGGCAAACACATATTCAATTAGATATTTGTATATAATGGAAAAGTCCATTCAATTTTTTTACATTATGTATACATGTAAATTATGTTTATAGTTTTGAGTCTTTCGATATTACAGAGCTTCTCTATATAATTTCAATAACAATTCCACTATACATACAATCTTATGCATTGTGTATACATGTAAATTATGCTTATAGTTTTGAGTTTTAGATCTTATGGAGCTTCCCAATATAATTTTAATAACAATTCCACCATATATACAATTTGGTTTGAGTTGTCATAAAATGGACAAATTAAACTACTAATAGGACCTATAGCAAAATAATCATTTAAATTATAAATATTTGATTTGGTCTAAGACTTCAAGGTAAATACTAAAGGTTTCTTTGTGAAGGTTTCAACATCTAGAGGGTTAAATGTCTTGGGAAAAATGTCCAATTTCTAGCATTTAGGGCATAAAGAAGTTTGTGTAGCATGTCATTAATTTCCTTTAGAAATCAACCTGACCTTCCCTTTTTTGAGTTCATTCTAATCATTTGACCCCGTGCAAATCTGTCCCTTTTTTGCTCTATGGATTAATAAGCCATGGTGCCCAACTCATGAACTCCCTACATTTGGATTTATGTATGTAGAATTTAACTTATTCAAGCCTGCAAGGGAAGCCTCAACAACTCTTTTTTATTTTTCATGTTTCGTACTAAAAAATTCCTCATAAACCATGTGTTTGTTCTTATTGGCCCTCAATAACTTGTATGGTGGCCTTATGAATAATTTTCATTCACCGCCTCAATGAACAATGCCTTAGTCTCCACATGTTGGTTGTGACCGCCCGTTTGGTAGAAAAGGCATAGTTTGAATTTTTTTATCACCAAATATAATCTTAATCAAAAAAATTGTAACTGTACAAAATTATTTTCGAAAAACCATAGAGAACTATTTTTAAAATACCTTTATTATTTTCTTAAAAATCCATGGAATTAATTGTGCACAAAAATCTACTCCTTCCAAGCGTTAATAATATTAAGGTTATTTCCGCCCACAACTTAACAACTAGGCTTTGATACCAAAGGAAGAAAAGTTTGCATTAATATAAAACTATTTGGCTAAACTTCATGAGTGAAAAATATGCAAAAGAATAAACAAACCTACAAATAAAATGACATGAGATATATTGTAAAAAAATCTGCACGAGGGAAAAACCTATCCTCCAAAACTATCCACACAATGTATTATCTCATTAATAAAAATTACACTACAAATATATAGTCTCGGTGAATATGTCCAAAACATCAATCTCTCTACTTGACCCCATGTGAACAAGTAAATGAAAATTATGTAACCTACAAGAGATGCTCAATCAACCTTAACCAACGGGCAAAAGGTTATAGAAAAAATAGATCAACAAAAAGAAAAAAATATGACAAATAGAGAGAAAGAAAGAATGGCAAATCTACAATCAAAGATAAAAAGAAAAAAAATAGCAAAGAAATGAAAAAGAGAAAGATAAAAGATAGATGGGGAGAATAAAATAACAAAGAGTGAGTGAGCAAGCGAGCGAGAGAGAATAAAGAGAAAGAAACTAAGAAAAAATATAAAATTGTAAAACTATAGAAATGGGCAGGAAGGTAGATAGACAAAGAGAGATAATTGAGAGGATGGAAAAAAAAAACAAATAAGAGATAAAAAGATATATAGGGAGAGAAAAATAAAGAAATGTTTTTTTATTGGTGAAGCCATGGTTTCTAAATTTCAATCTTATGACAATGAATTCCTTGGTTTTACCAATTTTGATTAATTCTTTTCCATCCCTCTTTAGTTTGGGTTGATTCTATAATACACCTATCTTCCCCTTTGTAATAGTGTTATGCAAATGTCATGAAGGAAAATAAAACTTATTCTAAGACACCTTTGATCTAAAGACAGAGGAGAGGTATGCTTCATTATTTAATACAAATGGATTGTTGGTGAATCAATCAATAGGTACACTAAAATCACACTATGATTTTTTTATAAATTGGCTTCCAATTAATCAAAATATTCCAATTCAAACCCCTTTCAAAGACGATAAAAAGGTATGAACTTATCTTTCTAAACTTTTTTTATTGACTCAAGGGTATCTCTGCGACCCAACCCAATGCCTAGCCCACCTTACCTTGGTCTTACACTTTGTAAAGTTGGGGGCAGAAAGAGTGAGTCGGATCACAAGGATAGAAATTCTTCCAAGACAACTTTAATCCAAAGGGTGGAGGAGAAAGATGTTAGGTTACTTAATACGAATGGATTGTTGGTGTATCAATCAACAGGTACATTAAAATCACATTATATTTGTTTAGTGAATTAGCCTTCAATTAATCAAAATATTTCAATCCAAACTCCTTTCAAAAATAATAAAAGGTATGGATTTTCTCTTTCTTTCTCTTTTTGTATCCTCGTGACCCAACCCAATGGCCAACCCGCCTTACCTTGGTCTTACATTTTGCCAAGTTGGGGTCGGAAACGAGTGAACTGGGTCACAAGGATATAAATTCTTCTAAGAAACCTTTGATTTAAAGGGTAAAAGAGAAAGATGTATGGATTGTTGATGTATCAATCAATAGGTACACTTAAACCATATTATGATTTTTTTGTAAATTGGTCTCTAATTAATCAAAATATTTAAATTCAAACCCCCTTTAAAGACAATAAAAAGGTATGAACTTCTATTTATTTTCTTTTTTTGTTGACTCAGGGGTATCCTTGCAACCCAACCCAACCTGTCTTACCTTGGTCTTACGTTTTGCCAAGTTGGGGTCGAAAATCGATGAATTGGGTCACAAGGATAAAAATTCGTCTAAGGCACATTTGATCCAAAGGGAAAAGGAGGATGTTATGTTAATACAAATGGATTGTTGGTGTATCAATCAACAAGTATATACTAAAATCAAGTGATTTTTTTATAAATTGTCCTCCAAGTAATCAAAATATTCCAATCCAAACCCCTTTCAAAGATAATAAAAAGGTATGGACTTCTCTCTCTTCTTTTTTTGTTGACTCAAGGGTATCCTTGTGACACGACCCAATGCCCAACCTGTCTTACCTTGGTCTTACATTCTGCCAAGTTGGGGTCGGAAAGAGGTGAGTTGGATCATAAAGATAGAAATTCTTTTGAGACACTTTTGATTCAAAGGAAAAAAAAAGAAGTATGTTATGTTACTTAATACGAATGGATTGTTGGTGTAACAATCAACAGGTACAATAAAATCACATTATTATTTTTGTAAATTGGCCTCTAATTAATCAAAATATTTCAATCTAAACCCCTTTCAAAGACAATAAAAATGTATGAACTTCTATTTCTTCTTTTTTTGTTGACTCGGGGGTATCCTTGTAGCTCAGCCTAATGCCCAACCCACCTTACACCAGTCTTACATTCTGCCAAGTTGGGGTCAGAAAGGGGTGAATTGGGTCACAGGGATATAAATTATTCTAAGACACCTTTGATCTAGAGGGAAAATAAAAATGATGCTATATTACATAATAGAAATGGATTGTTGTTGTATTTATCAACATATACACTAAAATCATAGTATGATTGTTTTGTAAATTGACCTTCAATTAATCAAAATATTTCAATCCAAATCCTTTTCAAAGACGATAAAAAGATATGAACTTCTATTTTTTCTTTTTCTTTTTGTTGATTCGAGGGTATCCCTACGACCCAGCCCAACGCCCAACTCGCCTTACCTTGGTTTTACATTTTTCCAAGGGGGTCAGAAAGGGATAAGATGGGTCACATGGATAGAAATTCTTCTAAGGAACCTTTCATCCAAAAAGCAAAGGAGAAGGATGCTATGTTACTTAATATGAACGAATTATTGCTGTATCAATCAACAAGTACACTAAAATTACATTATGATTTTTTTATAAATTGATATCCAATTAATCAAAATATTTCAATCCAAACCCCTTTCAAAGACAATAAAAAAGTATAAACTTTTATTTCTTTTTTTTTTGCTGACTCAGGGGTATTCCTATGACCCAGCCCAACGTCCAACCTGTTTTACCTTGGTCTTACATTCTGCCAAGTTGGGGTTAGAAAGGGGTGAGTTGGGTCACAAAAATAAAAATTCATCTAAGACATATTTAATCCAAAGGGAAAAGGAGAAGATGCTATGTTACTTAATATGAATGGATTGTTGGTGTATCAATCAATAGGTACACTAAAATTACATTATGATTTTTTTTATAAATTGGTCTCCAATTAATCGAAATATTCTAATCCAAACCCCTTTCAAAACGATAAAAAGGTATGAACTTTTATTTCTTCTTTTTTGTTGACTCATGGGTATCCTTACAACCCAACCCAATGCCCAACTCGCCTTACCTTGGTCTTACATTTTTCCAAGTTGGGGTCAGAAAGGGGTGAGCTAGGTCACAGGGATATAAATTCTTGTAAGACACATTTGATCCAAAGGGCAAAGAAGGATGCTATGTTAATACAAATGGATTATTAGTGTATCAATCAACAAATACACTAAAATCACATTATGATTTTTTTATAAATTGGTCTTCAATTAATCAAAATATTCCAATCCAAACCCTTTCAAAGATAATAAAAAGGTATAGACTTCTCTCTTCTTTTTTTGTTGACTTAAGGGTATCCCTGTGACCCAACCCAATGCCCAACCCGCCTTACCTTGGTCTTACATTTTGCCAAGTTGGGGTCGAAAAGGGGTGAGCTGGGTCATAAGGATATAAATTCTTTTAAAGAACCTTTGATCCAAATTATAGAGGAGAAGTATGCTATGTTACTTAATACAAATATATTGTTTGTGTACAATCAATAGGTACACTAAAATTACATTATGTTTTTTGTAAATTGGCCTCCAATTAATCAAAATATTCCAATCTAAACCCCTTTCAAAGACGATAAAAATGTATGAACTTATTTCTTCTTTTTTGTTGACTCAGAGGTTCCCTGCAACCTAATCCAATGCCCAACCCACCTTACCTTGGTCTTACATTATGCCAAGTCGGGGTCGAAAAGGGGTGAGTTAAGTAACAAAGATAGAAATTCTTCTAAGGCATCTTTGATCCAAAGAGTAGAGAAGGATGCTATGTTAATACAAATGGATTGTTGGTGTATCAATTAATAGGTACACTAAAATTACAATATGATTTTTTTATAAATTGACCTTCAATTAATCAAAATATTTCAATCCAAACCCCTTTCAAAGACAATAAAAAGGTATGAACTTCTATTTCTTCTTCCTTTTGTTGACTCAGGGGTATCTCTATGACCTAGCCCAACCCTCAACTTGCCTTACCTTGGTCTTACATTCTGCCAAGTTTGGGTCAAAAAGGGGTGAGTTGGGTCATAGAGATAAAAATTCTTCTAATGCACCTTTAATCCAAAGAGCAGAGGAGAAGGATGCTATGTTACTTAAAACGAATAGATTGTTGGTGTATCAGTCAATAGATACACTAAAATTACATTATGATTTTTTTATAAATTGGCCTCCAATTAATCAAAATATTCCAATCCAAACCATTTTCAAAGACGATAAAAAGGTATGAACTTCTATTTCTTTTTTTTATTGACTCTAGGGTATCCTTGCGACCTAGCCAAACACCCTACCTACCTTACCTTGGTCTTACATTTTGCCAAGTTGGGGTCAGAAAGGAGTGAGTTGGGTCACAGAGATAGAAATTTTTCTAAGACACCTTTGATCCAAAGGGCAAAGGAGAAGGATGTTATGTTACTTAATATGAATGGATTGTTGGCATATCAATCAATATGTACAGTAAAATTACATTATGATTTTTTTATAAATTGGTCTCCAATTAATCAAAATATTCCCATCCAAACTTCTTTCAAATACAATAAAAATGTATGAACTTTTATTTCTTCTTTTTCGTTGACTCAGGGGTCTCCCTACAACCCAACCCAACGCTTGACCTGTCTTACCTTGGTCTTACATTCTACCAAGTTGGGGTCAGAAAGGGATGAGCTAAATCATAGGGATATAAATTCTTCTAAGGAATATTTGATCCAAAGGGAAAAGGAGGATGCTATGTTAATACAAATGGATTGTTAGTATATCAATCAACAAGTACACTAAAATCATGTTATGATTTTTTTGTAAATTGGTCTCCAATTAATCAAAGTATTCTAATCCAAACCCATTCAAAGATAATAAAAAGGCATGGACTTCTATCTCTTCTTCTTTTTTTGTCGACTTAGGGGTATCCCCATGACCTAGCCCAATGCCCAACCCGCCTTACTTTGGTGTTACATTCTGCCAAGTTGGGGTCAAAAAGGGGTGAACTGGGTTGCAAGGATAGAAATTATCTTAAGGCACCTTTGATCCAAAGGGTAGAGGATAAGTATGTTATATTACTTAATATGAATGGATTGTTTGTGTACAATCAATAAGTACACTAAAATCACATGATTTTTTTGTAAATTGGCCTCCAATTAATCAAAATATTCCAATCCAAACCCCTTTCAAAGACGATAAAAAAGAATGAACTCTTTCTTCTTTTTTGTTGACTCGGGGTTATTCTTGCAACCCAACCCAATGCCCAACCCGCTTTACCTTGGTCTTACATTATGCCAAATTGGGGTCGGAAAGGAATGGGTTGGGTCATAAGGATATAAGTTCTTTTATAGCACCTTTGATCCAAAGGACAAAAGAGAAGGATGCTATGTTACTTAATACAAATGGATTGTTGGTATATCAATTAATAGGTACATTAAAATCACATTATAATTTTTTCGTAAATTGACTTCCAATTAATCAAAATATTTCAATCCAAACCCCTTTCAAAGACAATAAAAATAATGAACTTCTATATTTTCTTCTTTTTTGTTGACTTAGGGGTATCCCTGTGACCCAATCCAACACCAAACTCACCTTACCTTGGTCTTACATTTTTCCAAGTTGGAGTTGAGAAGGGGTGTTATGCTAGGGCGAGACAAATCCCCTATGGATGTATACAACATCCTACAAGCCACGTGCATCGAGTAAACTCAGACCTCAAAGTCAAACTCAAGACTATGGGGAGCATACCCACAACTTAAGCCTCCTTTGTTATTTGTGTGGGCTCTAAGACAAACCCGACTTCTATTCCTTCTTAGGAGAGAGAATGAGGGTATGGAGGTCAATTTTTTAATTCAATTTTAGCATAGATAAGCCAATTAATATATGTCTCTAACATTGTCAAATGATTGAAAGCACGTTATGTATTAAAATTGAAGGAGAAAGAGAAAAAAAGAAAACGTGAAGGGAAGGAATGGGCTTGACAAATTATATGCAAGGAAATATAATAGGAAAAAATATCTAGATATAAAATATAGAATGAGAAGTGAAAGATAAAGAGTTAAAAAAGAAAAGAAAAGAAATAAATAGAGAGAAAGAGGTAGGGACATGGTGATACAACAAAAGAAAGGTTGTGAGAGAAAGTCAAAAGACAAAAAGTGGACAAAAACTATAAAAATAAACAAAAAGAAATATTAAAGTTAAAGAAATAAAAATATAGAAATAATATCATAGAAATAAATAAATAAATAATGAATGACCCAAAAACATAGAGGTAGAGAGAGATAAAGAAAATGAAGATGGGGAGACAACAAAGATATACTCACGTAAGCAATTTGAATAAATAGTAAACAAATTTAGAAAGACTTAAGAGAAGAGGTCCATCAGATGAATGTTGAGTTACCTTGACCAAGAAAAGGTCTTAGGAGAAGAGGGCCATTGGATGAAGTGATCTACTCTAGATATTGCATATAGAAGTGAATTTGGTTCATAAGATAAGTTTACTAGATCAATTTTGTAGGAAACAAGGTTGATCCATGCATTGCCATTGTTTCTATGTGTATGAGGTAGACCATATGTGTTATGCTTTTGTGTATTATGATCTTACCCAAAATGAATAGAATAAATGTGTTATTGCTGCAATGAAACTTGATGAATATATCCTTTGATAAATCTCAAAACACAAACCTCAATCATAGTGTCTATGGTTCTCTCCAAAATTTCTCCTAAGGTCTCTCTAAGAGTCAAAATCTATTATTTATATGTTTCTAAAGATTTGGTTTGTCTTTGTTGCACTTGGTCAATTTTTTTATTATATCAAATTTGATTGAAATTAGACTTAGATGTCTATTATTGATAGTAATTCACTTTATGGTGTTTCAAACTAGGTTTTGATGAGTTTAATCTAAAGTTTATGGATTTTTTGATGTGATGTGTTTAGATGTTTATTGTGTCTTTTATGTAAGCCCTTATCTCCATGTGAGGGATGAAATCTACTTCAAAGTAAATATTAGTATATGATAAAGACTTTACTTTGAACTCATATCTTGGAGGGTTTAAAATTTCCATGGTTGGAGTTTCTTGAGCCAAGGGCTCATTGATGCCTTTGGAAATTTCTTTTGTTGCCATGTAGACAAGAAAGCATTTGTAGTTGGGATAAAAGGCTTTCTTGGATGCATGCTCCTTATTAAGTTATTGTTTATTGTATTGATTTCTTGATGGATAGATGAGTGATGTGGACAAGTGATTGATTTTTCCTTTATATCTATTTAACATCATCCCTATTCTTGATAACCTACAAAATCACTTAAGGTTCCACTCCCAATTGAGTTCTTCAATGATGTTATGGATGTCTTTTCACAAATGAAGTACTCTCCCTTTTATATCTTAAATTTGAGGGAGTCACAAATTTTCCCTTCAATAGTTACAATTCTTCATTATTGCATTTGGATACTAATAATTATTCAATTTTAGATAAGTTAATTTAGCCAAGAAGTATTTTGATGGACACTGTTTTTAACACTTTCGTAATAAAGTAATTGTAAACACACATGGTGTAATCTTGTTGAAGACACATCCGATGTGAAGCAAGCACATAGATACACGTAATACACAAAGTATAAATACACATAAGGCATAAAGCATGCACATAAGTCATACACATGAATACACGCAAGTCACACATGAATACACGTAAGTCACAAAGTAAGTCACATGAATACACATAAGTCACAAAGTATACCCATGAATAGACGTAAGTTGCAAAGTATACACGTAAGTCGCATGAATACACATAAGTCACAAAGTATACACGTAAGTCACAAAGTATAGTCACAAACACATGAATACACATAAGTCAACACGTAAGTCATGAAGTATACAGTTGAATACTTGCAAGTCACAAAGTATACACTTGAATATATGTAAATCACAAACTACATTCGTGGATGCAATGTATACACATAAGTCACAAAGTATTCACCTGAATACACATATGTTGTAAAGTATACACTTGAATACACATAAGTCACAAAGTACATTCATGGGTACACGTAAGTCACAAAGTATTGTCATGAATACACCTAAGTTATGAAGTATATGAATACATGTAAGTCACATAGTATTCACATGAGTATGTGGGTCACAAAGTATACACATGGAAGGTACATGCATATAGAAATACATTATTGGCTTGCTTGAGAAGAAGGTTGAATAGTTAATTCTAATTGAATGGTGGTTAAGGTAGGTATGTCCCATAGGCTAGCAGGAACATGCTCTAGTACCAATTGTAATGTCCTCTTTTGGGATAACCCTAATTCTTGCCATAGAATTGCAAGTTTAATGTAGTTAGGGTTAAAAATTAACAATTAAATGCTTTAAGTTGGACAAATCTTGGTTTAGGTCCTACAATCATGTTAGATAATATTGAAATATAATTCATATGATCAAACATATATAATAAATATCTTATCTATTTAAACCAAATACCTAACTATTCAAATAATATAAACCACACGATATCCATAATGCACAATGGAAGTTGGATCATAATGGGAATTGGATGAGGAGCATGATAAGTCCGCTCGAAGCTATCCATACCAAGCCCAAGAGCAGATATACCATCCCTCTTGGCCCTCAAGTAGCACACACAGTCATCCAACATGTGGTGGTGTAGTTGGCAGACAAACTTGTATCTGCATTCCCTACCCTTGTTGCCTTATCCATCCCTCTTATGATTGAAACTCCTCAAATTCATCTCAACAACCAATCCATGTAGAGGTTGGGGAAAAAGGCTACCATATGAGGCTTGTAGACATCCTCTCCCTAATTCCAAGCATGGATATCACCCCCTAGCTCCAAGTGGAAAACACAGTTGAGTCCACCATGGAGTAGTGTACCTAGGAAGAAGTCTAGCATCTGGTCAATCTACTGGTATCTCCCTTATTCCTCCTCATGGTTGCTTGATGAGTAAAATAAATACAAACTATGATAATAAAAAATTGTTTCATTACATACAATAATCATGATAGAGCATACCACAATAGTTATTAACACATGAGATGGCTATACAATAGCAATTGCAATAGTTATTGATTTTATCCTTGAGTGGAAAATAACTCACTCAGGACTGCCTCCTTGCCTTTTAATATTCAGAATCTATTTGATGTTTTACTATATATTTGCAATTAAGACTGATTGATGTATCTAATCTATAGATTGCTTGAGTAGTGAATGCCTTTATGAAGATGATTGATGGTTTAATATTTAAAAGATATTATCTTTGTTGAGTAATGTATTTTCTCCTCTCAATCCAATCGATGATCCTTGCATTTGAGACATCCTTCATTGTATACCCACGATGGGGTTGAAGGTCACACCTTTTCATTGTAATGTTTCCACCAAAATTCATGTCCTCGGTTAATTGCTTAAAAATCCTTACCTTCATTTAGTCGCTTTGAGGGATAATTAATTCCATTAAAATCATCCCTCTCAAATTGTTGATCCTATCTTAGATTGTTTGTTGCAGTTGCAAGAGTGAATCGATGATTTTCTTACATTAATAATAATGGTCTTATACTTTTATTTTATTATTTTAAAATGGTTTTATCACTTTTAAGAAGATCATTATGATCTCATGGCAAAGACATGACACATATAAACTTACAAAATGTCAAATTTCAATGCACGGTTTTACTCAGGGTCCACCCCAAGGTGCCGAGGCTAGACCCTAGGTGTATCCATAGGCTATCTTGAACTGTATTTTTCCAATTCAACCAACTGTGCTACCAAACCCAACTTCTTAGGGTTATATAAATCTAACAAAAATAGTGTGAAATTGGCAATGGGGGTAGGAAACCATGATGACAATGAAGTTCTTATATATACAAGCATGTTCACATAAGGCAAAATTCAAAGAGTGTATCCTCTTTCGTGAGCTTACTACAAGAGATAAATTACTAGCTACACTAATATTTCATATGGAAAACATCTAGATATATGAAACTGAATTTTTGTTCAAGAAAAATTGTGCCCATTAAATATTCCTAAAATGACTGAATTTTGATGTGGCAAATTTTGCAAGTTTTGGAGCTTTATAAGCATGCAACGATGTGTATAGCGAGTACATCTCTTTTTCATTTATTCATTCTTCACAAAGTTCAAATAATGACTTGTTCCATTATTTATTTTTTAAACGACAGTCTACAAAAACTCATCACACTCAGTTACAATTAAATGAACTAGTTAACAAAGATGGATACTTGATGAAAAAGAAATGAAAATAGTATTGGAAAAGCATTAATGAGACACTTACTGGGTCAAAGTTAGGCTGAATTATCCCTCTACTAGGTAATTCTTTCTTCACTTCTACTATTAAAGTTGGTAAACCAATTTCTGTTGCACAGTCTTTTAATCCACAAATAAAATCTTTGGGAGGCAATACATGTGATAGAGATTCTTTCTCGCTTTCCAAATGCATGTTTTCTTTCATCTATTTCATTCAAAAAAAAATTGAATAAAGGTCTAGTAGTTTGAGTAATAAAAATCATCAAACACAATAGAATGAGAAGACCAAATCCCATAATACAGCGAAGTAAGCTAGAAAGCACCCCAACGATTGGTTTTCACTTTTCCACATGAAAACCTTCATGTCCTAAATATAGGCTAAAGTTAGGCCAAACATTCCTTTTACGAAGTTGCAAAGATTCAAACTTTCATATCAGGATTTGGGAATAAGCCCATGGGCTATGCTCAAAATCCAAACAACCCTAATTAAGATGTGGAGTTTGGCATGCAACACTAAAGCTATAGATTATTTCCCTTCCCATTCACCATAATTAAGATGTGGAGTTTCACATACAAAATTAAAGCATGGTTTATTGAGAGGTGTGTTGGATTTATGGTGGATGGAAAGGGAAATGTACTGCTCCCTTTTTGACCCACAAACACTGAGTTGTTGGTAGTTGACATGGATTGGGGTTGATTGGATTATGTCAATTGTTAGATTTTGTCAATCTTCTAGTTTGTTAGCTAGTTTTAGTTGTGTCAATTAAATAAGGAATGTTGTATTTATTCCATTAATTATCTTTAGTTAAATAAGGAATCGACTTCAATTAAATAAAGATTCAAGTAGTCAGTTACCTCCCTGAATTTTGGGGGAGTGCTTGTCAGTTAGGTGGCATTGAACGCGGGATTAATTCCCATAATATGTGGATCGCTTGAGTTGAAAATCATATAGGTAGTGTTGGGATGAGGAAAGGCATCAATGATTATCACAAACACAAAAATTTCATTATGTTTACAGAAATTGGATGTTGCTACAACAACTTGTTGCTTTAGACAAAATTGTAATGCCCAAAACCTTTTACAACAAACATGAAACTATCTTGCATAAGTTTTCTTCCAAGCAATTATGGAAGGACCTAAGGGGCTGGACCTATTCCTCAGGGGTTCATCTTTGATGGCCTTGTCTACGTGACATGCAGAGAATTCGTAATTCAACAACTTGAGTTCACCCAAGTCATATTTGATTGACCAACAATAGTTATAACTACTATACTTCAAAGAAAGTCTCTACCTCATTTAATACTCACGTACCAAATATACTTTTCACAAAGGATTACTAGTAGAATATGCAGCATACAATAAAAACTCATACTTGCACAAACAATGTCATAAGTTACAACAAGATGTTAGGAAGAATTAAGGTAATCCTAATAAGTATTCACAAGATAGAAAGTTCACTCACTTTGTATATTGAATAATTGTTTGTGGGACATAGCTTCATCCTTACTTTTGATCAATTTCACCACTAATTTGGTTTAACAATAACGTAATATAGAATTAATTATGACATACTAATTTATAACATATCAATAACTATTTAACACTATCTAGATCTCATATCAATATTTATCAAAACAATAAGTAGGGAATAATATTGATTAGAAATCCATATATATAGTAAAAATACTAATGATTAAATATTATGATAACTAAGAAAATTGTAATAACATATTAAATTAATGATTCAAGGTATCAACTTGATTTATGTCTGAAATGATAGCAATATAACAATAATCTAAATAAATTACAGTCTCTAAAGTTGAATTAGTAGTAACATGATCATTATAATGATAAAAGAAAAACAATTGTTTTCAAGATAATATTTATGTTGTTAACTAAAACAAAAAAATAATGAAAAGTTCAACCTTCTAATCCCCATAATTTAATAAGAATAAAAGATTTAAATAAAGTTTTTAGGAACAAGTAACCTTTTTTTTTTTTGGTAAATAAGAGGCCAAGGCCAAAATTATTGATAAATCAAGAATAATACATCAGGAAACATATAATATGCAGTTTATATGTATCTTGCGAATGCTGCACTTAAACACAGTTTCAAAGCATTCTTACCATAAGGCCCAAAAACTATAAATAGCATAAAGATATTAAACAGTCTGTAAAAGAACAACCAAAAACATAAACCCTCCACCATATACTTCTTCCTGCTGCCTAGTAGACTTCGAGCGATGAGCAACTCAAAGGGGTTTAAGAATAACCGCAATTTCCATCATTATCTAACCACCAATTTTCTTCGTAGCCTTCCACTGCTAACTTAGATAACTCATCAGCCTCCTTGTTTGCCTCTCTATAGGTATGGTTGATGGTGTAGCACTCAAAATAAGCTAAGATTGACATTATTCTGTTCAAAAGAGCTTTTAATCTCTAGTTTGGAGTCAATGCTGATCTAACTGCATTGACCGTTAAGGCTGAGTCTCCTTCAATCTCAAGATTCATAACTTTCCTATTTTTACATTCAATTAGTCCAAGATATAATGCATTGAATTCTGCAATATTATTAGTATCTTTTGGAAGAGGAACTGCTAACTTACCAATGGTGAACCCCTTGTGATCTCTGATTATGCAACCTGCTCCCGAAGGGCCAGGATTTCCTTTGGAAGCCCCGTCAAAATTTAATTTCAGCCAACCTTCCTGTGGCGGAAACCAAACTGCTTGTTTTCTCTTAGAGGAAACATCATAATTTCCTAAGAAAGGGGGAATTTTGAGACCTGACTAGTTGAATCTCATTCTACCATCCCATTTTTTAAAGATCCCCTTAGTGTTAAGTTTCAAGGCCAACTTACTATTTATGTTCTCCACTATGGAGCTTTCTACCAAATTAAGCACCGATTCTACAGAACGAGCTTTATTATCAAAAGTTATTTTGTTTCTTTCTTTCCAAATTTCCCATACCAAGACTGAAGGGCTGATTTCCCAAAGGCAACTCAGAAGACCATCTTGAGGTCTAATTGGCCAACCCTGAAATAAGGATATAATGTCATTTTGGAGGGCTGTAATCCAACCCAACTTCGCGCAAAGCCATCTCCAACATTTCGTTGAGAAAGGACAGGTTAAAAGAAGATGATCGGTGTTTTCCTCTTGCGCTTTGCATAATGTGCATCTTGAAGGGCCTTCAAAGCCCATTTTCCTAAACCTTTCAGCTGTTAAGATTTTCTTTCTTGACGCTAACCAGCAAAATACTCCTACCTTTGGTAAAATTTTGCTGCTCCAAAAAAGCTTAGTAGATATCCCCATATCCCTATTCTCATCTTGACTTGCTAATAATTTATAACCTTCTTTAGCATTATACTGACCATGATTGGAGGCTGCCCATATTAATACATCTTTTCCTCTTCTAAAAGCTAGTTGCCTGTTCTTAATAGCTTCCAATAGCTGAAGACCCTCATTGTGAGGAATAGGAAGGCCATCCAAGCTTTTCCATTCCCAGCCTAGGGCTGGGTCACCATGAGGGAAGAAAGCATAATCTCTGATTTTGTCTCCCCAACTTTGTTTAAGAAAGGACTTAGTATTTTCTAATGATATAATGCTGTCTAAACTTGGATAACCCCCCCAAGAATAAAATGACAAGTAACCTTATTCTACACTTTTACACTAATAAAATGACACATATTATCTTTCAAACATTTATAAAACTATAACTGATTTATAAGGCAATATAAAAATCTGCGCTTCTACTACTGCTCAGAAAACCTAACAGAAGGAAGAAGAAGAAGAGTATTTTGTTAACCTTATGCTTACACAAGGCTTGGTCAATTTTTGGCAAACAAGAGCATTTTTTTAGTGTTTCACAACTAGGAATAGCAGGAAGATGAAAACAAGGGAGCATAGACAAGCCCCTTGATCTGTGTGACAAAATTTCGCTAAGAATTGTGATCTCATGGAATATATTACATTCATAGGATACATATCATCTGAATACAGTAACATGATCTCATGGAATTGTTATTACTACTATTGTAGTTGGATGGTTGCATATGAGAACCGTTCATCATAATCATGTCATTTCTATTGTCAATAAGAGATGATTCAAGACTCTCTATCAGCTTCTTCAAAGAACACTTATGTTCAAATATAAGCATATCCTGATGAAATCTTTGTTGATATTTTAGATAAAATCTAGCTTGTAATGTTCTTGGGTTTGTGTCAGCTATTGTTGCTGTCAAAGAGCAGGTTGTTAACCTGTTGAAGCTGCATATAGGAAGCGCTGGGTGAGCTATTGAGGACGACAGTAGGGGAAATTATGAATAGATGGGAATCCAGATTGAGCAGTGGTTGGTTCTAATGGAACGATGATTCGCCTTTCAATTGATGTGTAATTAGATGTGACCCCCGATTTCTTGGTCCTTCATTTTGATTTACAAGACCTTGATAACTGTTTCACACTTGGAACAGAAATTGGATGTTGCTACAGCAGCTTGTTGCTTTAGAAAAAATCCTCATTTTTTTTTTATTTTCACATCAGCTCTCATGAGGACAGAAACCCTTTGAGATATTTAGTAGTATAGGGCAGCATCAAGGTTATTCCAGGGTATTCAACAGTGCAAGGCAACAATGAGGTCATTGACAGGTCTTCAATAGTACCAGGCGGCAGCAACAACCATACAGAGAAATTAGTGTCAATGGGTAGTATAATTTTGTTGTATTGTTTCCAAGTGTATGGATTTCAAAAATACAAAATATATACACCTGCTGTTAGAAATTTTTTTGGGTTTACTTTCTGTGTATTTAGACTTGTTACTAGAGTCTTTTCTGGGTTTACTTTCTATGTATTTAGACTGCAATACTACAGACAATTTAGGAAGTGTGAGATGAATTGGAAAGTGGTAGAAGATTTTGAAATCTGAAATTGATGCAAATGGAAATGAACTTAGTAAGGAAAGAAGGGTGAAGTTAATAAACAGAATGATAATTTCATTTGAATATCCATTGCACTATCAGCTGCAGTTCTGAGAATGATTTAAATCTACCAAAGTGGTTACTTCTGGTGCAACAAGATGACCAAGTGAAGAAGGAAGAGAATATGAAGGCAGAGGCTACTAAGGTAAGAGATCTCTGCTACTTTCTCTAAATGACTACCTGCTTTCTGCAATTCATCCAAACGAATGCTAAATGAGTGAAGTTGGAATCTCTCTTGTTTGTTATGGATTTTCTCTATCAAAGACATCTTTTTCAAACTGGATTAAAATTTGTGGCTTAAAATTAGACTTCGAGTGGGTTTTTAAAATAGTCAAGGGATTTATTTGGTCTCTTTATAAAGATTCCTTAAATGGGGCTTTTGGTACTTATACTTGTCCCGAGATGCTGTAGGGAGATTTGCATTAAATCTATGTTTGGACTGGTGAGAGCACAATTAAAAACTCCATTTTATGTTTGCAAATACGGAAGCAGGTGAGAAAATTCCCATTCACATCACTTGCAGTCTGAGAAGAGGGTCATGTTGAAGTTGTAATCTGAGACTGAATTTGAATTTTAAGATGTCCATTCGACCATGTGACATGAAAATGACAGCTTTCATCAAATTTTTGGACTAAATTTGAGGTAGGCAATTTACATTCAACCCACCTGATGAACAATGAGATCAACTATTTTTAGTTATGGCTGGGACCTCAACTATTCCATTTACATCATATGGTTGCAATTTGAGTGGCGAGATTTTTTCCCAAAGAGGCGGCGGCTTCTACATTATGCACTCTGTTTAGACTTTGATTTCAATGAAGCAAACTAGAGTGGAAAGATCATTTTAGTCCTAGTTTCTTTCTAATGAGATAATCATAAATCAGGTATATTTGGACCTTGAAATGATGAATCAAACTAAAGAGGAGATAATTACAGAACCATTCGTGGGCTAGAGAGAACGTAAACCATCTAGGGTGACAAAAGACAACCAATAAGGCACTTCAGCAGCTACACTGACATGGTTCTCTACTTTTGATCTGATCTGGTTCTCCACTTTCAATCTGGCCTACACATTGATCTGGTTCACTGCCTTCAATCCGCTTCTCCATTTTAAATGCCAAACCAGACAACCAGAGCAGTAGCAGCATATCTTCATCAGCAACTGTGACTTTCTTTTGCAGTAGATTCATTTGAATATTTGAATAATATCATAGTGGGAGAGCCTTAATTGAGTTCAAAAAAGAACATTCAAGATACTGATATCCGTATTTTACCTAAAGTGGGACACACACATGATGGTCTTTGAAGCTAGAAAATATCAAGCTTCTACCAGATGGGGCTACTTGTTGCATTGATTGTAACAATCAATCAACAAAGTCTGGAGAATATAATTTACATTGCTTGAGAGAATCAACCAGACCTTATACAGCACACCTACATTCCTGGTGTAGGTGTATAATTGTGGAATTTGAATAAACCATATTCCAAGGGAGCAAAGATATCCACAAAGATCCTTTCTCCATCCTTTGAAGGGTTAAACATATCCACAGGTGAGTTAGGCAAAGGAAATAAAAACTCTCTTAATATGTTCCATTGGGCTCTGGTCAAGATCTCAGGATTCCGAGCTATACCCCGGTCATGATTTGTACAGCTATGAAGTCTTTTTGTGTTTTGATGCTTGTACATACGGGCTGTGTTCCAAGCAGAAGTAAAATAACTTATTTGTATTTGTCAAAAGAAGGCCAGACTAGCTAGATAGGAGTAATTTTGAAATTTATGTGCAGACTAGGTTGCTATACTGTATTTATGGACTATATAATCGCCTTATAGTTATAATGCCAACGTTTTGGAAGTTTTTGTTGTTCTGGAAGTTTTAGCTGTTCCAATACTCTGGAAGCATAGATAAACTGTGTTGTCATCTCTGGTACTACCATCAAATACAGTCCATTGGAAAATCTTATTCTGTTGTATGTAAGGAATCCCATAGGATTTTTTTGGTATTTTTGTGTCTGCCAGAAATAGAATGGAGGCATTTTCTGGACAATTGAAACACAAAAACCTATGTCATTGAGGAAAGCTATGTAGCCTCTGTTTTCTTTTTTAAATTTAACGAGAGAGGAAACAGTTCAAACCCTGCATACCATAGAAACTTAATAGATCTGTCTTTTCTTAATCTTTTGAAAACAAACCAAAAACAAAAAAAAAAAGTCAAGTTCAATGGGTAGAAAAATAACCTAAATGTTCGTCAAAGTTAATAGACTAAATTGATATATCATAGGGGCTTTCATGTACTAATTGCTAGAACTAGAGGAGAAGTAAGGGAAAAATAGAGGGTGCCTGGGTTTAGATCGCCAAGACACACGTAAGAAAGAAGATAAACAATTGCATCCAACTATGGATGACAGAATTTACCAATTAGCCGTGAAAGAAAGAAGATGCCACTGTATAAAACTAAAATTAAAAAAAATCAAAAGCGTTGATGTAGAAGCTTGCCTATGGAACCTCCAAACAATCTCCTCCAATATATTAGAAGTAGCAGAACTCCCTTCATCCCCACCGCGAGGAGCAAATCTTCTAATGCCAACCTCCTGGACAAAGCCCACTATGAACAACGACTAAAAAAAGCAACCCAACACAATGCAGAATCCCCTGAAATGACGAGGAAAACATACATAAAGCATATTATTCTACCTGGTATGTCTGTTGCTGTCACTGGTGTTCCATATCAATGCTTTCCTCAAAACAAAAGTTGGAGCTAAATCTTGTGTATCCCAAAATATGATGCCGAGTTGTTGGAAATGGCCTGCGATGGTCCTTGTGTGGGCTGATAAAGGCTGAGAAAGGAAACCCACATGCCAGAGTTTCCATTATCTTTTGTCGTCTTATCCCTCACTGTATCCAAGAGCCTATACTGCTTTCTTGCGGCTGGTATGCCTTCAATGTATCCAGCTGGTGCAAACTTAGGATCGTGGGGCCATCCACCTTCATCAGCGGGAGCAAATGGAATGGGTTTGGGAATGGCAATGTATTGGTAGGGATATTATAGGCCTCCTGCTGGACTTTCTCATTTACCACAACAACACCCAGGCGTGCCATCTCCGTTAACACAACAAGAACAAGTTCAGTAGACTACTGTAAATTTGTCTTCATCCATGCCTGCTTCATTGGCATTCGATAGTCCTTTACAGCAGCCTGTCAATATTTTGTCTGATTCCCCTGCCTCTTCAGTTTTCCCAACCTGTACAACAACAATTGATTCTGGATCAAAACTATCTTCATTACAACAGCCTCTTCGAAACAAGAAGTTAGTGTTGTTTTGAAGCCCAGCCTCAAGTAAGCCTCGTATACTGCTTTCTTTTAACGGTAAAACAAATCTACCTATTTTAAGAACGGTCTTTCAAAATTATTTTTATATCTTATTCTAAGAGCTTTTAGAAAGGTGTTTTTTTATGAACGTCACTTTGAAAATGGAATTTATTAATATAATAATTACTTTACATTTGTTTGGATAAACTTTGATTTAAATTTAGTACATGAGGGGATCTTATCTTCATTTAGATTATGCATTCATTTCTTTCAAATATTTAAATATGTCCTTAATAAATCCATAAATATCATTGAATTCAATCTTATTTGTGGGATATGTTATAAATTATAAAATATATGAATTATAATTTTTTTAAAAATATTTATAACATTATATTTCAACATAAGTTGTAATATATTATTTTAATTTATATTTTATATTTTCTTTATCTCATTGATGCATTTAAAACATTTATTTCTATATTTATCTAGATATAACTATTATAGAGTCCAATTTGATTATGTGCTTGTCGAAGGTCATTTTCAAAGTTGCAAGGTTGACCTTTATCTTTTTAAAATCCAAATTCAAAATTTGTCCAATTCATCATCTTTATTTTCTTGCCTTGCAATATTTGATACAATGCACTATTATTTAAAGACATTTAATTACATTTGTTTCACATAGCATCCTATCTCATTTCAAAGCATCAAAGCAGCTATCATTAGCCAAACATTTGGATTTGGTGCATTAAAAGGAGTAGCAATTTTTTTGGTAGGTTCCATACACTTTGCAATCTTGATGTTTCTAATTACAACTATGACAACTTGTAAGGTGTGAGTAGTCAAAAAGGAAAGAGCATGGGGATTTGGAGAGAATCATGCAGTAGTTATGGAAACGTTAGGCTAGCACTACTTAGCTAACTAAGCTTGATTTGGGTGTTGAAATTTACATATGGAGATGGATGTCTAACTTATATAGTAATTTACAACACATAATTTTTTTTGCACACTCATATATATAGAGTGCTAGGGTTGGAGATATTATCATAATATTTTATGGGTACATATATATTGTCAAAATATCTCTAACACTATATTGATTCATATGATCTTCTATGGAACTTGATCATATTCCTAGTTCAGAGGTCCTCTCAATTGTCTCATGTACTACACAAATGTGCAAAAAAATACACCAATATATTGCCTAGTGATTTAATTATTATTATTATTATAATAATAAAAAAATTATAATATTAATATTATATATTATGAAATAACATATATAATAATTATATTTATTAAATAAAAGAATTACATATAATATATGTTTAATCTTAATTTATGCTATTTAATTATATAATATATCTTTTATATTTATTATTATATATTACATTATTAAATAAAAATATAAAATTAATATGTATAAAATATTTTTTACATATATTATTATTTAAATTATTATATTAAACAATTTAATTTATTTGTGTGAGAGAGGGAGGTATTATACCATCCACTAAAGTTTAAATTAAATTTTGAGACTAAATTTATTATTTAAATTAAATATATATTTATTTATTATTATATAGGATATTTACATTTAACCTATATTAATATTACATATATTATATATTTAATATTTATATATTTGTTATTTACGTTATAAATAAAATATATATTATATTTATATTTAATAATATATATTAGATATATGATACATAAAAGAGAAGACAAATATAAAATATATAGAGAGAGATTAAGAAAGAGGGAGGGGGATAAAGAAAGAAAAAGGAAGATAGAAAACATGAGAGAGAGAGGATGGGAGACAAATATAATGAAACAAAAAGAGAGAAAGAGAGAGATGGAGAGAGAGAAAGAAAGAGAGAAATATAGAGATAGAGGAGAGGAGAGAGGAAATAATCTTATATCTCTTTGTCCTCTACCTATCTCTCTCCCTCTACCTATCTATCTCCCTTTATATCCCTCCCTCACTCTATCCCCCCTCTCTCTATCTCTCTAAATTTCTCCCTTCCTCACTCCCTCCCTATCTCAGCTATCTATCTCTTTGTCTCTACTTTTCTCCCTCACTATCTTGGCTATCTATCTCTCTATATCTACCTCTTCTCCATTTTTATTTTCATATCCATCTCTCTCTTCCTATATATATCTCTCCATCTCTCTATCTCCCTCTATCTCTTTTCCTCTCTATCTCTCCCACTTTCCATCTCCAATTGTCTATTTCTACATATCTATTTTTGTATGCCTCTCTAACTAACTTCCTCACTCTATCTCTCTACCTATTTCACTCCCTTTTCCTGTCTCCCTCTATCTTCCTGTCTCCCTCTATCCCTACACATGTCTCCCTCTCTCTCTTTATCCATGGGTGATCCCATAAAGCTAGTTTACAATTTCTGGGAGATTTTATTTTTTGCTGAAATCACATATTTTTAAAAAATATAATGATTTAAGCCTTTAAAAGTTCCATTTAAAGAATTACAATTGAAGAGGGTTTGACCAAACTACCTTAGATCAAACCCCCTTGGATAGAACCCCGCTAGTTTTAAACCATACCTATAACATAGTCTCCTTTACACCTATCAAAATGCTGATAAAAAATCACTTTTGATTTACCTTTAGGGGGATCAAATGAATTCATTTAAAATTTATTTTTTGTAAGTATGTAGTTCTTATTATAAGATTCCCAAAAAGTATAATTTTAAATAAATTTAATTTTATTATTATATTTATTTTTTATTTCTTGTGAATGTAGGTTTTTCACCGAAAATCAAGCTCTTTGTTCTGCACATGTGGAAAAATATAAGATTATCAAAAAAATTTGAAAAATATGAGTACACTAGGTATTGAAGTCCTTGATCCAACCAAAAAAAAAATTGAATTTCGATACATACAAAAAAAGTTGTGTTATACAATCCGCCTATGTCTGAATTGTAATTGGTTTGACTTCAAAACTTGATTAAGAAAAAAATATTCAATAAATCACTATGAAACAAATTGGAAGCACTAGATATCATAGTTACAAATCTAAGTTTGAAAAAATTATAATTTTATCCTTCATGGAAAAAATGTTATGTGTTATACGATGAGTGTCACTCCTTAAAAATGGTGTTTACTGAAAAAAACTAGTTTTCGAAGGAGATGGAAAAATAAGTGCAATTTGATTCCAAAATTTTTGAAGAAAATATATTTAGAATTTGTAGAAAAAATGTCACAAATCACTAGTTTGCATCATCTTCAAATTCCTCACAGTTTAACCACTATAAGTGCTCAAAAGTGAATATTTAGTTAGAAAAAATCAGTTTAGTGTCCAGTTTGGCCAAAAATTGTATATGAGTATTGTGGGATCATCCCCATCCATCTCTCTCCCTCTCTCCCTCTCTCTACCCCTCCCAATCTCTATCTCTCCACATTTCCTTTTTCATCTCTCCATCTCTCTCTACCCCTATATCTTTCCTCTATATCTCTCTCAAGTTATATTACTTCCTACCTCTCTCTAGGATACCTCTCTCTATATCTCTCTCTACCCTTATACCTTTATCTTCCTATCTCCCCCTCTCTGTCCCTCTCCATATATTTATCTCTTCCATCTCCACACCTCTTCGGCATACCCATTACATACCAAGGTGTGATTGCTAGTTATATCATATTTCTTAGTTCATTATAATATATTTGAAAAATAATTAATTTACAAAAAAATAAATTATTTGTATTTTATTATTTATTTTATTTCTATTAATTTTTTTGTATAACTAGCAATTGCACCTTGGTTTGCAATGGGTACACCAAAGAAGTATGGAAGGTCAATTAGGGAATTTTTTGGTCTGTTTTTACAAAAAAAATGTGTATTATGCATGGTGTTAATTGGTAGGTCATTTAGAAAATGATATTGTTTGTGAAACAAAGGTCTCAATGAAGAATTGGTAGTTTCAAATCAACTATGCATCTACTTATAGCAATTTGAACACAACTAAAACAAAACCTCTAAATTAGGAAGATAATAAGGCTTCATTACCAATAGGCTCATGTTATGTTTGCAATAGGGAGAGAGGGAGAGAGAGGTGGATATGGGGATATAAAGAATCAGAGATAGATGGGGAGAGAGATAGGTAAGGAGATAGATATAGAGATGGAGATATAAATAAAGATAGAGATGGAGGAGACGGATATGGAGAGAAGGAAATAGAGAGATAAAGATAGAAGACAAAGGGGTAAATAGATATGGAAGAGATAAATATATAGAGAGGGGGAGAGAGAGGGGGAGAGGGAGAAATATAAAGATAAATATAGGAAGTGATATATAGATAGGGGTAGAGAGGGAAAGATATAGGGGTAGAGAGAGATGGATAAATAATGAGATGGAGACTTCTATAACTTGAGATATATATAAGAATTTAAATATGGAGAGATAGAGATAGAGCTAGAGCTAGAGATAAGGAGGGAGAAACAAGGAGTGTGTGTGTGTGTGTGTGTGTGTGTGTGTGTGTGTGTGTGTGATTAAGAGAGATAGGGAGAGAGATAGATAGGGAGATAGATATGTATAAATAGATAGAGAGGGAGGGATATGGAGGGAGAGAAATAGAGGTAGGAGAGAGAAGTAGAGAGATATAAAACGGGGAAGTGATAGTGAGAGGAAGAGAGGGAGAGATAAGGATATAGAGGAGAGATACAGAGATAAATATATCTTGGGAAAGATAGAGAGGGTGAGAGAGAGAGATAGAGAAAAAGACAAAGAGAGATAAATATATAAAGGGAGAGATGGAAGGAGAGAGGAAGAGGGAGAGGGAGAGATAGAGATAGAAAGATGAGATAATGAAAGAGGGGGAGATGGAGAGAGAAGTATAAAGATATAGGAATTGATATATAGAGAGAGGTAGAGAGGGATATATATATATAAAGAGAGTAGGAGAGATGGAGGGAGAGATGGACTAAATGAGAGAGAGAGATAATGATATATATAAATAGAGAGGGAGAGGGAGATATGGGAAGATAGAAATATAGGGGGTAAGAGTGAGAGATAAAGGACGTGATACCAATAATTAATAGAGAGAGGGGGGAGAGAGGGAAATAAGTAGAGATAGGATAGAGAAGTTGAAAGAAATATAAAGATAGAGAGATAGGGGAGAGGGAGGGATATGGATAGAAATAGGGAGATATAGAGAGATAAATATAGTGGGAAATATATAGGGGAAAGAAAGAAAGAGATGTAAGGAGAGGTACAGATATAGAGATAGGGAGAGAGATAGAGAGGAATATAGAGATGGAAATGGAGATGGAAATGGAGAGAGAGGGAGAGAGAGAAATAGAGATAGAAAGAGAGGGAGAGAATGAGAGAGGGAGAGACCAAGGGATAAAAGGATAGAGATAGGAAGTTATATAGAGAGAGGTAGAGAGTGGGATATATAGATAGAGAGAGGTAGGGAGACGTACATATGGAGAGATATATAAAGATATATGGGAAGAGAAAGAGAATGAGATCTCTTTATATCTTTGTCTCCCTCTCTATCTTTATATTTTTAATTATCTCTCAATCTCTATCTTCCTCTCTCCCCCATTTCTCTCTATATTTATCTTCCCTTCTCTCTTTCTCTCTCTTCCTCTCATTTCTTCTCTTTATCTATTTCTCTCTCCCTATATTTCTCCCCTTACTATTTCTCTCTGTCTCTCTCTCTCCCCCTATTTGTTTTTCTCTCTCCATCTCTACCTCTCCCTCCCTCCTTCCCTCTCTCTCCCCCTCTCTCCCTCTCTCTAAATCCCCCAACCCTACACTCAACCCTATACCCTCAAACCTCATCCCGATACGCTAAACTCTAAACCCTACACCCTCAACCTTATACCCTATACTTAAGCTCTAAACCCTACACTCTCAACCCTTAACCCTATACCTTATACCCTCAACCCTATACACTAAACCCTATACCCAATATCCTAAACCTTAATCCTTATACCTTATAAACTTAACCTTATACCCTCAATCCCCAACCCTATACTTAAACCCTAAACCATATGCCCTCAACCCTTATCCCTATACCCTCAACCTTATACCCTAAACCCTAAACATTAACCCTTAACCATATACTTAAACCCTAAACCCTACCTTCAACTTTATACCCTAAACCCTAAACCCTAAACCCTAAACCCTCAACCCTATACCCTAAACCATACACCCTAAACCCTCATCCCTATACCCTAAACCATACACCCTCAAACCTCACCCTTATACCCTTAACCCTCAAATCTCAACCCTATACTTAAACCCCAAACCATACATTCAACCTTGTACACTAAACCCAATACCCTTATCCCTATTCTCTATACCCTCAACCTTATACCCTAAACCCTAAACATTATACCTTAACCCTATATTTAAACTCTAAACCTTGCACTCTGAACCCTTAACCCTATACCTTAAACCCTATATACTAAACCCTAATCCTTATACCCTATACATTTAACTTATACCCTCAGCCATAAACTCTCAACCCTAAACCCTATAATTAAGCTCTAAACCCTACATTCAACCTTACACCCTAAACCCTAAACATTAAACCCTCAACCCTATACCCTAAACCATACACCTCAACCCTCATCCCTATACCCTATTCCCTTAACCCTCAAACCTCAACCCTATACTTAAACCCTAAACCCTACATTCAATCATGTACCCTAAACCGAATACCCTTAACCCTATATCAAATATCCTAAACCCTTATCCCTATACCCTATACACTTAACCATATACCCTCAACCTTGAACACTATCACTCAACCCTCAACCCTATACCTTAAACCCTACACCCTCAACCCTCATCCCTAACCTATACCCTCAACCTTATACTCTAAACTATGAACATTATCCCTCAACCCTATACTTAAATCCTAAACCCTACACTCTCAACCCTTAACCATATACCTTATACCCTAAACCTTACACCCTAAACCCTATACCCAATATCTTAAACCCTAATCCCTATACCCTATACACTTAACCTTATACTCTCAACCCTAAACATTATCCCTCAACCCTCAATCCTATACTTAAACCCTAAACCCTACATTCAACCTTGTACCCTCAACCCTAAACCCAATACCCTCAACCCTATACCCTATATCCTAAACCCTAATCTCTATACCATATACACCTAACCCTATACCCTCAACCCTAAACATTATCCCTCAACCCTCAACCTTATACCTTAAACCCTAAACCCTACACCCTCAACCATCATCCTTATACCCTATACCCTCAACCTTATACACTAAACACTAATCATTATCCCTCAAACTTATACTTAGACCCTAAACCCTAATCCCTTAACCTTAAACCTAATACCCTCAACCTTGAACACTATCCCTCAACCCTCAACCTTATACCTTAAATTCTACACCCTTAGCCCTCATACATATACCCTATACCCTCAACCTTATACCCAATATCCTAGACCTTAATCTCTATACCCTTAGCCTTGAACACTATCCCTCAACCCTCAACCCTATACCTTAAGCCCTAAACCCTATACCCTCAACCATCATAGGGGGAGAGAGAAATATTGGGGAGGGAGGGAGGAAGGGAGAGAGAGAGAGAGGGGAGAGAGAGAGAGTAGAGAGGGAGACATAGGTGTGATATAGATATAGATAGAGACACAAAGAGAGAGTGGAGGGAGAGGTAGGTAGAGAGAGTGAAAGGGGAGATAAAGATAAGTATAGAGGGAAGGAGAGGTAGAGAGGGGGTGAGATAGAGAGGAGAGAGTGAGAGAGAAAGAGGGAGAAAGAGAGGGAGACAGAGAGTGGGAGAGAGAGGTACATAGAGGGAGGGAGAGGAGTGATAGAGAATAGAGAGGGAAAGAGGTGAGGGATACACAGGTGAGATAGAGAGAGAGTGATGGAGGGAGAAGTATGTTGAGATAGGGAGAGGGGAGATAAGGATAAGTAGAGAGGAAAGGAGAGGTAGAGAGAGAGGATAGATAGAGAGAAGTAGAGAGGGTAGGGAGGGAGGGAGAGGGAGGAAGGGAGAGGTAGGGAGGAGATAGAGGTGAGTGTGTGTGTGAGAGAGAGACTTGATATAGAGAGGAGAGTGGGAGAGAAAGAGGGGAGAGAGAGAGGGGGAAGGAGAGAGTAAGAGAGAACGAGTGGGGAGGGAGAGAGAGAGAGAGGTAGAGAGATAGAGTGGTAGGGAGTGATGGAGGGAGAGGTAGGTAGAGAGAGGGAGAGGGAACATATAGAGAAGGAGAGAGGGAAGGAGAGAGGGAGGGAGGGAGAGAGAGTGAGATAGAGAGTGTGTGTGGTGAGATAGAGAGTAGATATGGAAGGAGAGAATGAGAAAGAGAGAGGGAGAGGTAGAAAGGGATAGGTGAGATAGAGTAGAGAGAGATGGGGGAGGAGGGAAAGTGAGAGAGAGAAAGAGGAGGGAAATTGAGAGGGAGGGATGGAGGGAGGGGGAGAGAGCGAGAGACAGAGACAAAGAGAGAGATGAGGGAGGGAGGGAGAGATATGGAGGGAGATAAAGGTGTGTGTGTGTGAGAGAAAGAGAGAGAGAGAGAGGTGAGATAGTGAGAAGGAGAGAGAGAGAGAGAAATAGGGTGAGGGAGGGAGGGGAAAAGGGGGAGAGAGACTGAGAGGATAGATAGAAAGAAGGGGATGGAGGGTGAGGTAGATAGGGAGAGGAGAGATAGAGATAAGTAGAGAGGGGAGGAGGGAGAGAAGTAGAATTAGGGAGCGTGATAGAGGTGTGTGTGATAGAGAGAGAGTGGTGAGATAGAGAGGGAGGGAGAGGAGAAATAGAGAGTAGAGAATGAAATAGGTAGGGAGGGAGATATAGGTGAGATAGAGAGAGAGTCATGGAGGGAGAGGTAGGTAAAGAGAGGGATAAGAGAGATAAAGATAAGTATAGAGGGAAGGAGAGGTAGAGAGAGAGAGGAGAGACAAAGAGAATTAGAGAGGGGAGGGAGGAAGGTGATGGAACCTACCTAAAAAATTTATGTTCCATCTCAAATCCTCATTACATTTAAATGTTGGGCTAATATCTTAGGGATTAGGGTTATGCTTGTCATCACTGTTGAAGGGTTATTGTATTGGCTTGGAATCTTTCCTTATGAAACCATTGGATCTAAACTCTTGAAAATGATCTATTATGTTGTTGACTTCATGTTGCCTATTGCCGGTCACATTAAAATTTCTTATGCCATTCACAATCATTGGGTAACCAGTCCCCCATGCCTAGGTCTGAATTTCTTATTTTTTATGAGGTTAAGTAAAGAGCCTTTTTGGCCTTTACATCCTTTGCATTTTATGACTTAGGAGTTTTTTAGCCCTTTCTGTCGTATCATCCTAGAGGGTCCCCTTTGTTAGAATAACTTATGAGCACGTGCCTAAAAGTTTTCACTTAAGTACCGTTGGCCATCTCTCTTTATCACTCATTGCGGATTACTTCTGGAGTGTATGTTTTGAACTGGCAACAAGTGATGAGTGGTATTTATTTGTTTTCGCTCATTGCAAATAGCTTCTGAAGCTCTTGATATAAATGCACAATGAGTGATGTTCCTTGTATCATTGAAGGATCACCTATCACTAATGGCTTTTGAGCCTTGAATATTGTAATAGTGATAAGCAATGGCCTATGGTCTTATGTTCTTATCTTCATTGCTCATCGTGGATGGTTATGAAATGGTAAATTTCCAATAGCGATGAGCGATATGATGAATCTCCCATGCATCGTGTATCGTGGATAATTTTTGAGTGGTAAGATCTATATTAGCTATACACGGTACATTTATTCAATATCATTGTGTAAATCTCATCATCGCTAATTTCTTGCAAACTGTATGAGGAGAATTAGCGATGAGCAATGACATGATGTTTTTTTATTTTATCGCTCATCGCAGATTCATTCCAAAGTATAAGTTTCAAAACAATGATGAGCGATGAGATTCTCTGAAAGGTTTCTTTCGCTAATTTGAAAAGATCTTATGTGCAATGTATTTTGTATCATTGATTTTCATGCAGGTGTATGTGTCTTAACCTGGCATCTTTAATGTATCTCCCATCACTAATTATATCCAAGGTATGAAGTTTAAATTAGTGATGTGTAATGGGAAAATGAACATGATCAAAGATGGACCACAGATCCAAGGGTTGAGATTTCATTGCATGGATGTTTACATTGCTGAATAGAGCTGTTAGAGGATGAGATGCATCAGTGATAGGTAACGACTATTGCTAGAAAGGGAAATGTGGTAGAATCCTGAGGACATTGTATAAATCAAAAAAGAAAGTAGTGGGATGAATGGAGAGTTTTTGTGTGGTTTTAAGACAAGATGATCCAACGGACTAAAATTCATCATGGTAATACTCTCATCGTTGATTGCACCCTAACATTTGAGGGAGGCCAGCAATGAGCGATGAAGTATATGAGGAATTTTTCTCTTTAAAATGTCGATCTTATGTACTTCATCAATATTAATGAAGGAGCATGGATTGAGTTGGCGATGCATGTTAATTGTCAAATCGCGTATGATTAATCAGGATTAAGGGAAAATGTGGCAGCATTTGAGGTGGCATCACTATTTTCTAGGAACAAGTTGCTAATGGTCGAAAAATAATGCTCATGATCATGATAGATGAAGTTTTAAATGCTTTAAGATAAATGTCCCAAATTCAAAGCTGAGCTACTAAGTTATCAACTCCCTCGCTTGAGGAGTTCTTGAATCATTAATTTTTGCATGCTCCAAATTGTCTATTTAATGCAGATTGCTCATTGTTTGTCTTCACCATCTTTCCAATCTACAGTGAATGTGAGGTGTGGGTTAGTAAAGAATTGTGAAGGTGTTAATTCTCCCTGAGTTGAATAGTGAATGTTCTTGTCTTGGGTGAGTTATTTTTCAATTGGGCTCTTTATTGTCCATGCTCTAGTCTGTTTAGGAATTCCTTTTCTGGGACTAGTTGCAATTGTCTGGGTTTGTAGGTGTGTTGCCCTACAACTTTGATTCAGAGTCTTTTAAATTGTCAACTTCTGTTCATTCTAGAGATGGGAAAGACTAGTGTGCCAATTTAGCCTATTAGGAGGTCTAGCCAGCTTAATGTGTTTGAGTGTTGTGAGGATATGTATGTGGTTGAGCAAGAAGTCCAGGAATCCTCTGAGGTTTCAAAGGGTAAGAGGAGGGATCGAGGTCACAAGAAGAAAGAAATTGTTCAAAGTACATACAACTTGAGAAACAAGACCATTCCAGAAGAAATTGTCAAGTTTAAGGGCAAGGAGTTGGCTCAACTAGTGAAGAAGGCCAGGAGAAAAGACAAGAGTCATAGGGCTTGCCTGAGAAAACATAATTCTCCCATTTTGCTCTCTGATAGTCCTTTAGATGTTGAAGGTGATACTAACTCGGGATATGGAAAGTATCTTCTCTCTTTGGTGCCATATGGGAGCTCTGATGATGATGTGGTAATGGTTCCTCCAATTTCATCATGAACAAAGAGTGGTAGAACATTCTCTGATGTTGATGACTCAGAATAGAGTCTTATCCTTGTTTTTTGTTTTCGATGACACCATGGTCTTTGCATAGGAGGTATTTGTTTCAACATTTCTGTGGTTTTGGTCTTTTACTCTTCTATGCTAATGTGGAGGTCCTCCAACTAATATAATATAGAATCTTTTTGGTCAACATGGACGTGGCGACAACAACTAATGGTATCCTGCACATATGTTTTTCCTTTTGTCCTTCCCTATTCTCAAATGATTGCATAAAACCGCTTGGAGAGTTTTTCAAAAAATTGGTTGAAATTAGGTTTTGAAATGAAATGAATGAAATTCTAACTCAGTCGGATGCTTGTTGCTCCCCTGTTTGTAAAGAGGATTTCATGGTTGAAGTATGAGAGTTCAAAAAATTTTGAGTCCAAGAAAGGTCTAGGTGAAAGCTATGCTCAAAGAGTAAATAGAATGTAAATAGATAAGTTAGTGAATATATCAGATGCCAGTCTAGGGCATAAGTTATACTGTATGATGATCTTAAATAAAGTTTTACAAAGAAATATCAGTAATGAAAGATAATATTAGTTCTAAAATATTGCTCTCTTATGTATTTTCTTGCAAATTATAAATGAAATTGTTAATTATAATTTCATTTGTCTTCTGTCATTTACACTAAATGAATGGGTTTGTTTATGCTTCAATTCAATGAGTTGATTAAATGCTAAAATGAGGCCATTAGTTTGTCGGAAAAGGATATAGGATTTGGTAAGGAAGCATGTTTTAAAACACAGATAGTTAAATGCCACAAAGTAGCATTCTAATAGTCCCTTGATTACTGATGTTCAATTATAGTTATATTACTGATTGATTACAAAATATGACTCCATTGTTCCCTCAGATTTGGCACTAGTTTTTTTGTTAATTTATCTTATGGTTGACTGAGCTAGTAATGAATCTAGTCCGAGACTTAGAATGGGAATAAATTCATAACATAATTTAAATTACACCACGCCAACCTTTAGTAATAGCATATTCCCTGAAATAAATAGTAATTTCATAAGATGCCTTCCAAGCCTTAGATGGTGTTGGTTTCTTGAGGAATACATTTGTGTATGGAAATTATCTTGATCAAGTAGAGATATTATGAGCATGAGTCGGATTACCCTCCTGGGTCTCACAAATCCCAAAGAGAAGAAGTGAGGTTCTAAATGCTTCACTTAAGTGTTGGCCAATCCTCAACCTTGCTGATAATTGAGTTTTGGCAGATTCATAGGTAAGGATTGAGATTAAGTTTAGTTTTTAAAAATAAAACCAACAAAAATGGCAACTTCGTTGGGGATTTACTTGGAAACATATTTGTAGTACATCAGTTTTCCTTGATTGATTCATAATGGTTCTTAATACAAAGTTCTCATTGACAGTGAGTGGTGACTCCAAAGAACTTTGTACTAGTGAAGATATTGAAGAACAAGGAATCTTAAAGTAAAATCAACCAGTGAAAGCGACTTCATATGGTTGAAGTTTGATCCTCTACAAAGGAGATGGCGACTCTATGCAAAGAACCTGATAAAGTGTGATATCTGCCAATATATCCAGGTATTTTCCCTTGTTTTGACTTGAAAGAGGAAATAATTTTGTATGAAATCCATTTTAGAAATGTGGAAGAAATACTTTATTCCTAATTGAGTGAGTTAAAGCACTAAGGAATGGAATAGTGATAGTCATTTTTCATACATCTGAGTTGAAATCTATAATATCTAAATGGAATGGAAGAAGTATGATTATTTTTTTAATGTGCCTTTTAAAGGTATTAAGGCATAAAATACATTTGAGCTAGGCATTTACCATAGGGTTAACATTTGAAGAATGAATAAAGATACAATAGAAATGTGTTTTTCCCTTGTATTCTTTGGTAAAATATCAAATACAAATATGTCAGTCATGCAATTTCTAAAATACCCTCAAAGGAAATTCTCTATTGAGAGATATACGTCTTTAATCTTTGGAGGTATAAGAGGTTTTCCTAATAAGATTCCTGATGATATTAGGAAACATTTACCAAAATTTATAGGGAAAAAATCTGAGTCAACTTCCAAACACTTAAATGCATTCATAGATTTGATGGGTGATTTTGAAATAAATCATGAGGATGTTGTCATGAAGTTTTTTTCTCAATCATTAAAAGAGGATGCCCGAGACTGGTACTCATATCTACCAAAATGTTCTATAGTTTCATGGGATGCTTTTATGATAGCATTTATAGAACAATTTGGTGAAAGGATTAGTCCCAATGAGATAAGAAGAAGATTTAGGGAAATCCAACAAGAGGAAGATGAATTAGTTCCTTCTTTTAATCTCAAATTCATGAAAGCAGTAAATGATATTCCTGAGTATTTGAGACCTAGTGATGCAGAGTGTTTAATTACATATCTAGGTGCTTTTGACAATAATATGAGTTATTTGATAAGGGATTAGGAACCTACAACATTGCAGCAAGCATATTATATTGCTATGGACATAGAAAGTACTATTAAATACTCAATGATGAAAGGGTATATGGCTGCAATTGTTTGTTCTCCTGATACATATTTTAAAGATGAAATAAATAAGAAAGAAAAGGATGATCAATGTGATGGTAATCTTGATGTATCATTTTGTTCATTCTCACAACATATTGATCTTGAGCAAAGTTAGGATAGTTTTCAACAGTGTTCAGATAGTAATGGCTAGGAATTGATAATTCAAAGATTGTCTAGTATGAAGAGAAATAAAGAGGAATCACCATACAAATTACTAGCAAGGTTTTTGGATTCTTTGTTATAAATCCCTAAGAGGATAAGACCTGAGGATCCAATTTGCATTGACTAATTTTGTGACATCTATGAGCTAGGGCTTAGTACCTTGCCTAAGGAATTAAAGCCTCAAGTTTTGATCAAATAATTGATTGGATTAGAATTGCTGAGGAAGCAAAGCATGACTATGAACAAACGATGAGGCTGCAAAATGGCAAGGATGCTAACCTTAGTAACAAAGATCAAGAGTTCACTCAAAGGATGTTTCTAGAGGTAAATGTATGCATAACAATACAAATGATGATATTGTCATACTTACAGATACTGTTGGTGTATTATTAAAGTTTGATAACTAGGTTAATGAAAGTGAAAATTTTAAATACTCTCATAAGGAATACAAACCTTTGTGTGAGGAGAAATAAAGGAACCTTTAGTACTCAAGGAATTTGACTGTGCCAATACTCATGAATTTTTTCCTTTTCCAGTGGATAAACATGTTGCATGTGATAGATTCTTGCAAAGTACTCTAACTACTTCAGAAGTAGAACATCCTGATGATCTGATTGGTGTTAAATCTAAAGTAAAGAATGCCTATTTCTAGAATCTGGAACTTGATTCTAATGATGGGATGGGTACTGATAGTCAGCAAGGTTGGGTTTCTAAATGTTTATATGGAGCAGAAGTAGGATGTTTAGATCTTGATACAAAGACATACATGGTTTTTTTTTACCAAAGTTTTGTTGAAGAAGGAAATAAAAAATCTACTTAGAAGAATAGAAACTATGTTCAAATTGTCATCATGAATTAGTAGACATATCATTTGGAAATACATTTGAAAACCTTACTTTTGATCATATAAATTCTAAGCTAGGTGATCCGTCTTTTAAAAAAATTGTTTCTAGTTGAAAGATGATGAGTGGGAAGAAGAATTAAATTATGGTATCAATTGGTCCTGAAACAAAAATCATTCCTGATATCTGGAATGATATAAATGATGCCTTTTATAAGAAGGATTTTGTTTTAAGTAAAAGTAAAAGTGCCTTGGATTATGAGAAATTTATTTTTCAAGAAAATGAAGCATTATGCAACATAATTGATTTATATTGTTATGATGAATATGAACACTAGCTTGAAAAGGAACTTGTCTATCAGTATTTCTTGTTTATTGCACAAGATGGGTATGATGTTGATCCCACTGAATCTAATATCAATCAAATGTACTGTGAATGTTTCACTTTTCCATACCAATTAAGTGGCCATTTGATGAAATATAATGATAAGATGAGTCGGGTGGAGTGCTACACTAATTAGATATTCCAGTTAACACCATATTACAACACATAGAGGGACATAAATGATAGAAATAAATGCAAGATTAGGCAAATGTCTGTAATGGTTGAACAAAGTAGTTGCACCATGATCAACTTGTGGACTCTTCATGGTAATTTTTTAGATTGGGCCTGGTGCAAATGGTGGAAAACAGGGTTTTTGACAAAGGTAAACACCAGTTTAAGATTGGTCTAGCTCTGTAACTTATATAAATACTATACATATGTTGTTTGGTTTTGGTTCTTTTGCTTTGTCCTTGGTTTTTATTTTATGTTCTTGGTATGCTTCACCTGAGATTCTAGATTCTAGCTCTATTCATTGAGGAACAAACATCCCCAACTGGAGCCACCGATGGAACCTGCAATTTTTTTTATGTTCCATCTCAAATCCTCGTTACATTTGAATATTGGGTTTTTATCTAAGGGCTTAGGTTTCTGCTTGTCATCACTATTGAAGAGTTATTGTATTGGCTTGGAATCCTTCCTTATGAAACCCTTGGCTCTAAACGCTTGAAAATGATCTATTTTGTTGTTGACTTCCTATTTCCTATTGTCGGTCACATTAAAACATCTTATGCCATTCACAGTCATTGGGTAATCGGTCCCCCATGCCTAGGTCTGAATTTCTTATTTTTTATGAGGTTAAGTAAAGAGTTTTTTTGGAATTTACATCCTTTGCATTTTATGACTTAGGAGTTTTTGAGCCCTTTCTATCGTATCATCCTAAAGTTGTTAGAACAACTTATGAGCACGTGCCTAAAATTTTTCACTTAAGTCCCTTCATCCATCTCTCTTTATCACTCATCGTGAATTACTTTTGGAGTGTGAACTAACGATGAGCGATGAGCAGTATTTATTTGTTTTCACTCATCGCGAATAGCTTCTGAAGCTCTTGATATAAATGTGTAATGAGCGATGTTCCTTGTATTGTTGAATGATCACCTATCACTAATGGATTTTGAGCCTTGAATATTGTAATAGTGATAAGCGATGGCCTCCAGTCTTATGTTCTTATCTTCATCACTCATCACAAGAAATAGTAAATTTCCAATAGTGATGAGCGATATGATGAATCTCCTATGCATCATGTATCGTAGATAAGTTTTGAGTGCTAAGTTCTATATTAGCGATACGTGATACACTTATTCAATATCATTGTGTAAATCTCATCATCGCTAATTTCTTGCAAACTATATGAGGAGAATTAGTGATGAGTGATGACCTGATGCTTTTTTATTTTATCGCTCATCATGGATTCATTCCAAAGTATAAGTTTCAAAACAACGACGAGTAATGAGATTCTTTGAAAGGTTTCTTTCACTAATTTGAAAAGATCTTATGTGTGATGTCTTTTGTATCGTTGATTTTCGTGCAGGTGTACGTGTCTTAACCTAGCGTCTTTGATGTATCTTGTGTCGCTAATTGGATCCAAGGTGTGAAGTTTAAATTAGTGATGTGCGATGGAAAAATGGACGTGACCAAAGATGGACCACAAATCCAAGGATTGAGATTTCATCGCATGGATGCTTACATCGCTAATAGATCTGATGGAGGATGAGATGCATCAGTGATAGGTAACAGCTACTGCTGGAAAGGGAAACATGGCCGAATCCTAAGGACATCGTATAAAGCAAAAAAGAAAGTAGTGGGATGAGTGGAGAGCCGTTGATGTGGTTTTAAGAAAAGATGATCCAACAGACTGAAATTCATCACGGTAATATTATCATCGCTGATTGCACACTAACATTTGAGGGAGGCCAGCAATGAGCAATGAAGTATATGAGGAACTATTCTCTTCAAAACCCTAGTCTTATGTACTTCACCAATATTAATGAAGGAGCACAGATTGAGTTGGTGATACATGTTAATTGTCAGATCACATATGATTAATTAGGATTAAGGGAAAACATGGCAACATTTGAGGTGGCATCATTGTTTTCTAGGAACAAGTTGCTAATGGCCGAAAAATGATGCTCATGATTACCATATATGAATTTTAAATGCTTTAAGATTAAAGACCTAGATTCAAAGCTAAGCTGCTAAGTTATCAACTCGCTCATGCGAGGAGTTCTTGAATCATTAATTTTTGCATGCTCCAAATTTTTTATTTAATATAGATTGCTCGTTGTTCATCTTCACCATCTTTCAAGATTGTAGTGAATGTGAGGTACGAGTCAGTAAAGAAGTGTGAAGGTGTTAATTCTCCCTGAGTTGAATAGTGAATGTTCTTGTCCTCGGTGAGTTAGTTTTCAATTGGGATCTTTGTTGTTCATGCTCTAGTCTATTTAGGAATTCCTTTTTTTGGACTAGTTGCAATTGTCTAGGTTTGTAGGTGTGTTTCCTTGTAGCTTTGATTCATACTCTTTTAAATTATCAAATTCTATTCATTCTAGAGATGGGAAAGACTGGTGTGCTAATTCAGCCTATTAGGAGGTCTAGTCAACTTAATGTGTTTGAGTGTTGTGAGGATATGTTTATGGCTGAGCAAGAAGTCTAGGCATCCCCTGAGGTTTCAAAGGGTAAGAGGGCTTGAGGTCACAAGAAGAAAGCAATTGTTTAGAGTACATACAACTTGAGAAACAAGACCATTCTAGAAGAAATGGTCAAGTTTAAGGGCAAGGACTTGGCTCAACTAGTGAAGGAGGCTAGGAGAAAAGACAAGAGTCATAGGGCCTTCCTGGGAAAACATAAGTCTCCCATTGTGCTCTTTGATAGTCCTTTGGATGTTGAAGGTGACACTGACTTAGGATATGGTCAATATCTTCTCTCTTTGGTGCCATATGAGAGCTCTGATGATGATGTGGTAATGGCTCCTCCAATTTCATCATGAACAAGGAGTGGTCAAGCATTCTCTGATGCTGACGACTCTGAATAGATTCTTCTCCTTGTTTTTGTTTTCGATGACACCATGGTCTTTGCATAGGAGGTATTTGTTTCAACATGTCGTGGTTTTGGTCTTTTACTCTTTTATGTTGATGTGGAGGTCCTCAGGCTAATATAATACATAATATTTTTGTTCAACATGGATGTGGTGACAATGACTAATGGTATCCTGCACATGTGTTTTGTCTTTTGTCCTCCCTTGTTCTCAAATGATTGTATAAAACCGCTTGGGGAGTTTTTTGAAAAATTGGTTGAAATTAGGTTTTGAAATTAAATGAAATGAAATTGTAACTCAGTTGGATGTTTGTTGCTCCCCTGTTTATAAAGGGGATTTCATGGCTGAAGTATGAGAGTTCAAAAAATTTTGAGTCCAAGAAAGGTCTAGGTGAAAGCTATGCTTGGAGAGCAAATAGAATGTAAATAGATAAGTTAGTGAATATATCAAATGCCAGTCTAGGGCATAAGTTATACTATATGATGATCTTAAATATAGTTTTACAAAGCAATATTAGTAATGAAAAATAATATTAGTTCTAAAATATTTCTCTCCTGTGTATTTTCTTTCAATTTATAAATGAAATTGTTAATTATAATTCCATTTATCTTATGCCATGTGCACTAAATGAACGGGTTTGTTTATGGTTCAATTCAATGAACTTTGATTAAATGCTAAAAAGAGGCCATTAGTTTGTGGGAAAAGGATATAGGATTTGGTAAGGAAGAAATTCTTTAAAATGCAGAGAGTTGGATGCCACAAAGTAGCATGATAATAGTCCCTCGATTAATGACATTCAATTATAGTTGTATTATTGATTGATTACAAAATATGACTCCATTGTTCTCTTAGATTTGGCACTAGTTTTTCTGTTAATTTATCTTATGGTTGACTAATATAGTAATGAATTTGGTCAGAGACTTAGAATGGGAATGAATTCATAACATACTTTAAATTACACTGCACCAACCTTCAATATCAAACATCCTAGAACAAATAACATTCCTCAGCGGTGGGTGTGAAAAATGGTAACTAACTCTTTGGTGACCTCTTGATTACTGGTTGTATATTTATTATTTTAATTATCTGTTGTTTTTCTGTGGATGAGCTAAGTAAAACAAATTGCACATCACTAAAATATATCGACTATTTTAATTTGTTACCAAATTGTCAAAATAATGTTTCAATATTTTTAATTTATTTTAATTATCATTTTAAAACTAATTATTATTTTCATCTAATTAATATATATCTTAAAATTATTATTATCTTGTTTAATTAATTAATTAATTATTGTTATCTTTATTTATTATCTTCAATTATTATTTGTAGCATCCAATTAATTAAGTAATAAATACTTTATATTTTTTAGAATTATAAAGCTTTATAATTTGAATAGGAAGGGGTCATGTTAGGTGCCCATTACAAATGTAATCTCTAACAAAAAGAGAAAAATGAAAAATATAATCGGACAAAACTCCTCCCTTGAAGAGAGAAAATACAAAATTCTCTTGAAGAAGAATGAGAAGAACAAACCCCATATAAGGAAAAATCCGCCTATAAGAGAGAAGAAGAGGTACCATGCAACCCCACCTCAATGAAGAGTCTCCTACAATGATGGTAGATGCTCAATAATAAATAATGAAGATGATCCAATCTCATTGAATGATGTCCCTCCCCTTAGGAAGAAACTCGATAAAGACCATATGGATGTCTTTACGTTCCTAAAGAGAACAGTATGGAAGAAAAATCCAAGATGTGAAGTCTCTAGAATTATTATCAAATTGTCCATGTGTCAATGCTGAAAACTACAATCATATCCGTGTTTTAAAGCCATGATGAAGAGATGAAAATACAACAACTGTGAGGCGAGATGTAGGGACAACAATCTAAGGAACAAAGGTAAACTCCTCTAAATATTTACTTAAAGGTCTCAAAATAATAATGGAATTATCCAAAAATAATCATATGAGATATTTGAACACCCCAAAATGCGAGAGGGGTGGGTGGCTCCTAGGTCATTAACTTAAAAAGTGCATTCTGAGCATCTTGTTAAACTTGCTTGAAAATGGAAATAAATGGTGATTGAGCAAGCTACAAAAAATAACAAAATTCCATATTTATGTGAGAGAAAACCCTTGAAAAGGAAAAACCGCGTGAGGATAACTCACAATATATTATTGTTTACAATAATGGAGTACCAAAGAGCTCACTGCTTGAAGGGCTCACTGCCCGGAGGACTCACTATCCATAAAATAGGAGGGATCACTACCCAAGGAAGATCACTTCTTCCAAAATTATAAAATATGTACAAAAGGATGTCTCACTACCATAAATTAAACAACTTACAAAGCATTTGTTATATGTTGGAGATACAGTTCCAATTAGGCTCAGAAAATTGACTTTACATAATTCATTCCTCACTATCACAAGATCACCACTATCACATTTCACACTTCACTACATACCTCTCTTATCATCTCTCATCTCACATGCTTCACACACATTGAATTGAACTTCTATATATATGTATATATTTAACAAACAATCATATCGCCAATTAGGTTAGCCTAATTAGATGAAACATGTGACCTCATAACCTATCAACTCAAAAATATTACATACCTTGCAGAAGTAATTGAAGTGTGTTCTTCACCAAAATAGTTCAAAATGACCTAAAGATACTCCTATGATTCCACTCCATACTTAATTCATTTTTGCACGACCCCAAAACCCTTAGGTTGACATTGCACAACAAAACTAGTGAAGCAACATCTAAATGAACCAACTATTCATCCCAAAACTTGACACACAAACCACAAAACCACTTGAAACTTGGAGTGCACACACATCTAACATCTCCAAACACTTCCTAAAATGTGCACAACATAATGATCATCCATAGTGGAATACAGAGCATTCCAATATGAATTTTGCAACTCTAACTATGTCTCTACTTAGTTTGATACTATGTCATCAATATCTTATGTTGCAGAAGACATAAACCCTAAAAATTTGGATATAGACTCTTTCAATATGTATCATTATCACCTCAAAACTGCATGACAAGATATTGTAGTGCAAAGCAATATGAACCACAAAACCGATGCTCTAATATATCACTATCTTAGTCTGGGACTTAGCCAATTTCCCAAAAACACTTGGTTTGGTCTGAACTATATAAATATTGATAAACCATTAATTCTACAATGGGTTGACATCAATGACAATACAATACATCATCATGCTCATGTTTCCAAAAATCTCCCTATATTTCATTGATGGAAACATACTTCTTTGCTTAACTCTCCCTTTGACATCAAGGGCAAAGGGTAGTAACTCCATATTTCATCCCATTATTGATCTATCTACATGATAATATCTCCCCCTATCTATGTTATCCATCACCAAAAATAAAAAAACTATACTACAACACCGTCTACTAACTCCGCATATGTACATTGATATCAAAAAAATTTTATACAATTCAGAAAAAATATCCACCTTAACTTGATGAGGGTAATATACCCTAATATGATGCCTTTAATTTTGCAAGGTGTGTTGGAAGAAGGAGAAGGAGATTGTTGGAAGTTTTGGACTGTTGGAAACATGGGCATGAGTTGCATACTACTGCTTGATCCAGTGTTCATTAGTGTCAACATTGATATGATCATCCTAGCATGATTTGAAGTGCTACTAAAGACATATGCATAGAATAAGTTGGTCTAGTAAATATGGTTGTACAGGAAATTAACTAAGTACTACTATTTATTTTGTGGTTCAATGTGTCAGTTTTTGGGTCCGCACTCCACCGCACTATGTGATCTCTCTCTAGTATTTTAACCATGGTTTGAAGTCCATTAGATACAACCAAAATCAAGATTCAATCATGTTCTGTGAAATATGCTAGAAGTTGTGTATGATAGAGCTTAGCTCTGTATATTGCAGTTATTTTTCTACTTACTATATCAGTGTGGGAGATTTTGTATTTCATGAGAAGAATTATTTTGTGTTGCGGTTCTAAAGATAGACTTATTGATGTTGACTAAGTGTGAATTTGAAGAAGGATCAAGTCTCAGAATCGCTTGTATGGAGAAGCGAAGATTAAATATATATTGTGGATATTCATAGGTTCTATTTTAGGTCCATGCCAACCTAAATTAAGTATTACATGTTTTATTTAAGCGCAAGGATGGTTGTTGAACCATGTGTAGAGTCAACAAAGATATTTTGAATTGTTTGTAAGTCATATCTAATTAGGTTAACCTAATTGATGTATGAAGATGTAATTGGATATATATGTGAGACAATTTTGAGTTGAGTAGAGGATGAGAGAGGATAAGTGGTACATCAGATGAGAGAGAATAAGTGGTACATCAGGTGCGAGAGGTCTCATATGATGTGAACATGTGAATTCAGAGGTGTGAGATCAAAATAAGAGAAGAGTTGTTGAGCGAATACTAAGAAGAGTAGTACTTTGTATTTAGAGCTTCAAAGGAACTAAAATTCAACATAAGGAAGGTGTACTTTTATTAGTTCACATTTTGGCTAAGTAGCCATCTCTATTTTGTATCTAATTTTGGATGTGAGCCTTTTTAAGGATAGTGTGTCCTAGCAGTGATCCCCTGTAATACACTATATCTAGATATAATATATTGTGAGCTAATCCTCACCATGGTTTTTCCCTTTTTGGGTTTTCCACGTAAAAATCCTAGTATTCATGTGTTATGTGATCTTATGGATACTTTATGCTTTCATTCCTTATTTATGTTAATATATTTTGGTGATTGGATAAACTATGTTCAATAGTTTAATAGAATATTTATTCACCCCCCTCTCAGTATTCTGGGTGCTCAACAATTGGTATCAAAACATGGTTCCTTTTGAAAAGCCTAAAAACTTGAGGAAGATCTTGGAGGTTGGACACATGGCTAATAGAAAGTATCTTATTCCTCTAGAAGAAAATTCTACAAATGAACACATAGAACATGATTGTTGGATTGACAAAGAACTTAAAGCATCCCTTGAAGATCTTGACAAGGTTGAAAGTGAGAATAAGGGTTTGAAAGAAAACCTTTAGGAAGCAAATGACTGCATCAAGAAGTTAAAAGATCAAATCAAGAAGTTTAGAGAAAGACATAGGGAAGTCAATACACAGTTGAAGCAAGTAAAGGAAGACATCACTAGATTGAAAGTGCAAATGGAAGAAAAAAGAAGGATTAAGGAATGTTTGAATGCATTGGTACAAAGAAATATTGAAGAATTCTCAAGAATTGAACAAGAAGTGGTAAATATCATATCAGATATGGAGAAGGAAAGAATACATGAGGAAAAATTCAAAGCAAGTTCCACAATGCTTGATGAATTGATTGAAATTCAAAAACCTTCTAAGGATAAAGGTGGTTTGGGACTTGAAGAAGGACAAAGTTCAAAATAAAATCAGACACCTAACAAGGTTGACAATCAAAACAAGACTCAAGGAAATGAAAGACAATTCAAAAATCAAAGAAGCAATACTAGAAGACCTCTCATCAAACAACCAAATGCTCAAAGGTACCCATCTTTCAACGGTATTTGTTTTTCATGCAAAAAATTTGGACATAAGGAAATAGAATGTAGGAGTAGAATGAATCAGAATGCTAGACCCTTCTCTAGACAATGTTTTTCATGCAAGAAATTTAGACATGGAGCTGTTGAATGTGGAATTCAGATGATGAATAGATATAATACTAGGAGAATGGCTCAATCTTTAAATGGCTACTGCTATACATGAAATATGTTTGGACACAAAGCTAACCACTATAGATCAAGGATAAATAGAAGTTGGAGAAGTCTTGTATGCTACTTTTACAACAATCCTGGACATATTTCAAGAGTTTGTAGAAGCAAAAATAGAAGACATACTAATCCAATAATGAGGAATGACCCTATGAAGAAAGTTGATCCTACTGAGATTAAGATGGAAATGGACAAGATATGGAGAAAGAAAGAGGAACCTGAGAACAAAGATGAATTAGGAACTTCAAATGCATTTGTACCTCCATCTAGTGTAGATAATTCTTTTGAAAAAATAAGCTCATGTCAAGGTTTAGGGGGAGAAATAACATAAAATTCTAAGATTCCCCTAGAAATATGAGGTGTTAAGACATGGCATGAAGATATATCATAGAAGAGGAATTTTTGAAGCTATACAAGAAAGTTGCGAAAGGAAATATTGCAATGCGGCAATTTGTAGAGCATGGGAAGATGTCTCTGCAAACAATTTTAGGAACATTAGTTTTTTGGTCTAAAGCATTTATTGCAAGGATTAGGTCAAATTGAAGAGTTAAAATCATATGTGTGAAGGGAAATTCATATATTCCAAGGAATTTGAAGAAGAAAAGAAGAAGAAAGAGGTGTAAAAAGGTTCGAAGCGTCATTCAGAAGCTAAACATCAAGACCCTAGCTCGCCGAGCTATTCAAGAGGCATTTTTACAAATCCTGCATATTTTTGTCTTCCAAAACAATTCTCTAAAATAAATTTAAATATAATGGAATTACCAAAAGTAGTAGACAATTCACAAAGATCGTAACTAGTGCTTAAGAGGCATTATGCTAAAGTATTGTTGGATGATCCCTTGGGTGCATTCTCTCACAATCCTATTGGGGTTTTAGTTACTGAAGATATTAAAGCATACACTCATGGAAAATTTGAAGAGGCATTGCCTGGTAGGTTATCTATTCTATGGATAGATGAATTGGGAGAAAATGAAGATACCCTAAAACATGAGTACAAAACCCTAAGTAATAAGAAGTTGGATATCTAGTGAAAGTTTTTGAATTTTGAAAATCAAGAGAAGTATATAAGAATAGTATTGAGAAGAATTCATGACCAATCCATATGGATTGACGACCCTCACTCAATAACAAAGGAAATAATTAAGGATGTAACTAGTTTGTGGTCCACTAGACCAATTCTTGATCAGAAGGAAATCAATACAAAGGATATAATGGAGAAAACAAGTGCTTCTCTTGAACAAAAGGAGTTCACAATGAACTCTATCATAAACCCGATGGTTAGATTTGCAGTTGTACTTATTGGGTAGAAAATTTATCGGTCAAATAGTATAAGCTTTGTTCCTCCTATTGCAGTTCATATGGCCCTTGATATGATTGAAAGCAATGCTGACTATGACCTTTGTGAGTTGCTCTAGAAATAATTAATAGAGAATCTAAGAGACATTAAGAAAAATAAGTGTACATTTCAGTATGGAACACTGGTAATTTTCCTATTTCTCTACTTCTTGAAAGAAGTATTGGTGGTTGGTCAAGTAAATTAGGTAAATGCGAAGCCAATTGCACATCAAATAGAAATGTACATGAGAAATATTGGAAGTTTGGATGCTCAAGAAGATGCTCTTGCAACATTCTTTGGATTATTTCAAAGTAGGATGAATAGGAGAATGAGGATTTCCAAAGAAGTGGTAAAGAGATATTCAAAAGACATTACCTTTCTTGTCTCCACAAACTTTTTCTTTATTGAAGCGATCAAACCTAGAACCATTTGGATATCAGAATTGGATTATGAAGTATTTGAATATGAATTAATTAGCTATACAGAAGCCCTTCTAGGTAGTCCTAAAGATTCTAGCAGATCAAAGGTGAGTGCAGAGGCCTCCGGTAGCTCTAAGAGAGCTAGTAAAAAGAGAAAAGTCACAGATAGTCCTTCGATTGTTGGTAGAATAAAAAAATAAATTGTTGATATTGAAAGAGTTCATGATGCTCAACATGAGCATGAGATCAGTGTTAGGTCTACATATGCACAAAGTTTGGATGAAGCAATAAAATCCCTACAAGAGGTAATCCCTAGTACAAGTATTGATGTTTCATTATCTACTATGGAAAATCTAAATATGTTGGTCAAATCCTTTAAAGATTATGTCCCCAGATTAAAAACTCAAATTGAATCTAAAATTGAGACATGGCTTATAAGAAAAAACTTGGTGAATATCACAAGAAAATGTACAATAGCACATAAAAAGGATACAAAATGCTTGAGAGAAGTGCAAGGCTGTACGAAAGAAGCAAGGAACATATTGTCATACTACATGAAATGGATAAACATCACTCAAAGTATAAAGGATGACATGAGTACAATTGAGACTCAGATAAACATGGCCGCATATTCCTATGATCTAGCGAAAGACAAGGATGATCAAACTTGGATCTCTATAATGGAGCTTCATGAAAAATTCTTCACCCTATAGAGTCAAAGAGATGAAATGATCAAGAAAATTATAAAGTTAAGGGATGTAATAAAGATAAAGTATATGTCGGTCTCAAGTGCTCTTGGCTGTACTAATAAGCTCTCAGAAATAAATATTGATCCTAGTACTCTGGAAGAAGGAGAAGAAACTCTACTGGAACTTGAACTTCTATACAGGGCACTTACTACTGCAAAGAAATAATGGGAACAAGGAAAGTCTGAGTGACAACACTTTTCAGAAGCTTCAAGTTTTTGCATCCTCAGGGTAACTATCTATCATGATTTAACAATTAGATGTTGATATATGCATATATATATACATAGAAGGCAAACAATTTTTTTGGGTTGACCTCATAAGGGGGAGCTTATGAAGTTTTGGCACACCCTTTTCCATTGAATTCAAAGGGGGAGAGAGAAGAGGAAAGGGGTATGATGGTAATGAAGGGGTGAGATCTCCTATTTTTATTATGCATGTTGTCATCAATGACAAAGGGGGAGATTGTTGGAAGTTTTGGACTATTGGAAAAATGGGCATGAATTGCATACTAATGCTTTATCTAGTGTTGTCATTGATGTCAAAATTGATATGATCAACCTAGCATGATTTGGAAGTGCTACTGAAGACATGTGTACAAAATAAGTTGGTCTGGTAAATATGGTTGTACAAAAAATTAGCTAAGTACTTCTACTGACTGTTTTGTGGTTCAGTGCATCAGTTTTTGGGTCCACACTCCACCACACTATGCGATCCTACTTTTTTCTTTTAACCATGGTTTGAAGTCCATCAAATACAACAAAAATAAAGATTTTTTGATGTTATGTGAAATATGTTGGAAGTTTGGTATGCCAGAGCTTAGCTTTGTGTATTGTAATTATTTCTCTACTTAGTATATCAGTGTGGGAGAATCTACATTTCCTTGAGAAGGATTAATTTGTGTTGTGGTTCTAAAGATAGACTTACTGATGTCGAATAAGTGTGAATTTGAAGAAAGATCAATTCTCAAAATCGCTTGTATGGAGAAGCATATGTATGATTGAAATTTTTCTGATTAGGTCCAATTCCTAGCCAACCTAATACATGATGTATTGTGAAGATTAAATATATATTTTGGGTGTACGTAGGATCTAATTTAAGACCATGCCAACCTAAATTAAGTATTACACATTTGATTTAATCACGAGGATGGTTGTTGAATCAAGTGTAGAGCCGATAAAGCTATTTTGAATTGTTTTTAAATCACATCTAATTAGGCTGACCTAATTGATGTATGTGGATGTAATTTGGTATATATATATGTGATACAATTTTGAGTTGAGTAGAGGATGAGAGAAGATAAGTGGTACATCAAGTGCAAGAGGTATCATATGATGTGAGCATGCAAATTCAGAGGTGTGAGATAAAAATAAGAGCAGAGTTGTTGAGGTGTGACACAAGGAAGGTGTAATTTTATTAGTTCACATTTTGGCTAAGTAGCCATCTCTTTTGTATCTAATTCTAGCCATGAGCCTTTTTTAAGGATAGTGCATCTTGATAGTGAGCTCCTATAATATACTATTTCTAGATATAATATATTGTGAGCTAATCCTCACTATGGTTTTTCCCTTTTTGGGTTTTCCACGTAAAAATCCCAATGTTCATGTTTCATGTGATATTTTGGATATTTTATGCTTTCATTCCTTATTTATGTTAATATTTTTTGGTGATTGGATAAGATATGTTCAATAGTTTAATAGAATACTGATTCACCCCTTCTCTCAATATTTTGGGTGTTCAACAAGGTGTGCCTCCCAATAATTCTTGGTGAAGGAAAGCGTGTAACTTTAGTTTTTAAAGTAAACATAGAGGTCTTCTCCTTCTTCTGAAGAGCTAGGCGCTATTGTATTTTGCACAATATTCTTTGCATTGTCCAAAACTCTAATTAAAGATGTAAGCCTTACACTTACCATATCTCAGAGCTGACTATACTGAATTATGATTTTCTCTTTTTGTTCCTGCAATAAAAATAATTGACCATGTATATTTTTAGTGACCATTCTAGTTGCTCCATACCCATAATTCATGATATCATACACACTATAGGCCTAAGAAATTTGAGACTCAATTGAATCCATCTGATCCTTTATGCTCTTTGTAGACACTAGCCGCTTCAAAAAAAATTGAAACAATTGTTTGGCTTCCTCCAATCACTTTTGAACATCCTTCAAGTTTCCTTTCAACTTGGTATGTGTAGTAGCACACTTATATGAGGCATCAACTAGCCTCTTATCATTCAAATTATTTTTTTCTTCCCTTTAATCTTCTCTTCCAAACCAGTAGAGTACTTAAAAGAATCTAGAAGATGTATCAATGGATACTTTGGGAAGGCCTTCTTGCAACACCTTGAAAACTTCATCAACCAAATATGTGCTCTTCTGATGAGTTTGAAGCATCTCCTTTCTTGTAGGCACATGAAATACATCACCAAGTTGCAACTTATGGAGAGGAGAGATCCTATCCATATCCACTTGACCTTGTTGCATAGGAATTTGTAGCAGTTGTGCAGACACCACTGGTTGGAATTGCAATTGCATATCTAGAAGATCCTTGAATGAAGCTCTAGAGGGTCTAGAGGATTCATAACCTATTTTTGTGCTTCCTCTAGTTGTGTATCACTCTTCTCCTTCTCTCCACTTCCAGAACACTCTTTTGTAATCTTCTCAACTTTCAGAGGAGGCATAGTTTGTTCCTTTTGAGCTCCAGTCTTCTCTGGGACTCCTTGCTCATCTTCTTTTCTTTGCTCAGTAGTTATCTCCACATCTAGAGGGTTGTTATTTTTCAACATATCTTCTTGCTCATGTTGCTAATTGATTGGATCATTTAATTTTGAGAGGAATGTGTCTTGCTGCAATTGATCTTCATCATCTAGAGAGGATCCCAATTCTTTAAGAATATTTTCAATTATTTTCAATTTTTCTTTCCTTAGCTTTTCTATACCATCCTTGTCTTTTCCAATAAAATTATTCTCTTTACTTTGTCCTAAATTCTTGGGCATACAATTGAGAAAACTTAGCTCTTTCCTCATGAGTTAATGAGGAACCAATCTTCTCCAAGGAAAAAAGTTTTCATCTTTACATCTTCTCCAATAGCCTCTTGTCTCTTCGCACTCAATACTCCTTTTAGATCATCTAACAACTGATCCTCTATCTCACTTAGGCCAACATTAAATGTCATCATGTATTTGAAAATGGCTTCTTCAATTGCTTCCTTATTTGTTGCATCATTGGTATTCTAGATACATTTCAGTTGTATCATTTATAATTCTAAACTCAAATATAGAATTGAATAATGCATCAAACTTCATGGGACTGTGCTCATGGACCAGAGGGACCTCCTCTTTCTTCTTTTCCTTTTCTATACTAGTCTCTTCCTGAGAGAATTTTTTTTTCCTTTTCTAGAATAAATTATTTTCTTCCTCTTCATCTTCTTCTTCTTTTGGATTGATATACCTATCTCTTGTTTCTTTTTCATTCTTTATTCTCTTTGGATCCTTTTGTTGCTTAGGGAGGCTATATGTTTCTATCTTCTTAGAACCCCCTATTGTTTTTTTTCGTAGGACTTTGAAATAGTAGGTGTAGAGACTAAGGTCTTTCCTGACCTTCTTGATCTCTATGGAGTCTCTAGAGGAGCAGATGTACCTTTAGATTTCTTTGCAGGGTCCTTAGGGGTACCAAACTCCTTTTCCAACTCAACTTTCATCTTTTCAAACTTTTCTCCAATATCCTTCTTTTTCTTTTGCAGGCTCTTACTTTATTTCTCTTTATAAGTACCAAACCTTTCAACTGTTATACTCTAGGTTTTCTCAACACAATCTCTACAAGACCAATGTATTTGGACTCAACTACCTCATAAGGAAGATTTGGAACTATTTCCACCACTTTTAGTCACCCATTTTAAATGAAGAAATCACCCCTTTACTTATTCTAAAAATTAATTTTTTGTCCTTGTCGGTCTTTTACTGAGTTTGCAAACTAATGTCAGAAGTTGATGGAGTTATATAACTTCTCTCCCACCCAACATTTCTAAGATTTTAGCTAAAAAGACCTTATGTGTTAGTCCTTTTGGTGGTTGTGAGTCAACCCTTGGCTTTTGAAATGTTTTTATAGCCGATAAGTGAATCAAGGCAAGAAATTTTGACAATAACGGTACTTGGCATATTATTGCAAAGTTTGGAAACCTTTGTCAGTTCTTGACAGGGTTCCCAAAACTTCATCATTCCCATTGTTTTTTTAAAGCTAAAAGGATGGTCACTTTTCTAAGTGTTATTTATGAAGGTGAAAAAGGATGATGAACAAGTTTGAGTACTTCAAGGGTCATTACAGTATGGTGGAGTATGAACAGGTTTTCACATCTAGGGTGGAGTTTGAAGCTATTTCATAAACCCTACCAAAAAATTGATAACCAATGCATTCAAAGACGAAGATTACTTCATTGACATAAATGTATTTGCAAAGATGAAAATACATGGTAAAATATATTCATAAGCATCAAAATATATTCACCATGAGCGTAAAATGAGAAAAATATTATCACAGGAAGTAATGAACATAACAACAAGCAAAATATTTCCAAAACATCCTCATTATACAAATGGTTGAAAATCCAAAAAGATAGATATATTTTTATATTTATCATAAAAAAATTTGTATTACATCATCACAAAATGGAGGGATTTTCCAGCATAGGGGGTCTTAAGCACAAAGATTAAAGGTGAGGAGCTTAATGGCCTTAATAACTTCTTGCATATGCTCGATCTGTGCAAGGGAGAAGAGATTCTCATTAAATTCAACAAAATGGGAAAAGGTCTCCATGTTGTTGTGCTCTAGTCAGAGCAAACAACAGGGAAATTGCTTGACCAACTTGCTCATTACGCAGTACAAAAGTAATGCAAATTACATCACCAACTAAGCCCATACTCAAATGTGCATAGAGACCTCTTAGGGAATTTTCAATGGACAACAAATTTCTCAGCCTCACCAATAGCTCGTAGCCCCCATTCAAAACTCTCGGAGGTGCACACAATGTTGTAGAGGAAACACTTGAGCAAACCGAAATTGTGAATGTGCGCTTGGGACATGAAGTGCTCACCAATGATCTTACGAATCACTTCCTCCTCCATATCATTGTAGATTAGGAATATTTCTCTAATTTGGTCTATGACCAACATGCTAACGACACTACACTCAACTCCATCAATAATAAGGAAATCACTCCTAATCTCCAAAGCTCCATCACTTGATGTGCTCAACATATGGGAAGCTAAAATTAACATTGTGCAAATGAGCAATGAGGTAGCTAATTTATAGAATGGAAAAGGTAAGTTAGTAGAATTCATTGGAGGATAATTAATGCCTAAAGTACATTCAAATTGTCGAGAGCTTAAAGAACTCAACAATGTGATGTGATAGAAATTTAGTAAGTTGGATTGATGAGATCTTCTACATTTAAAGAACTCACATGGAAGTAATCTTAGGTGACACACAAATGACCACTAGGAATGAGAAGTGGTGGTGTTTTGCATGAGTATGTGCCACGAGGCCAACTCACAATATTCGATGGTTCACTTTTCCTATCCTGTCAATTGAAGATGGCAATGAAATCATAACTACCCCTTAAAATAGTCATTAATGATTGTATTGTTATAATTAGGCAAGAATCATTTGTTTTTTTGGCTAACTATTTATTTGATGAAGCAAAGGTTACCATTCTTTCCAAGAATTGGTTTTATTTTCAAGAAATTCATACCGTTAGGTTAAGATGTTGTTTTAAATATGTATACTTCTAACATTGCAAGGGTCCAACAATTTTGATCTCCCTTGCATTGTAATGCATGAGTGAGTATCGGTCATAATCTAAGGATCAAATTTTGCAATTTGATATTTTGTTGTGAATGTTTGTTGTCTGTGTGTAATGGATTTATGAATAGAATGCTAATGTTTATGTGTAAGACTATGAGCTTAGATGAACATTTGAATATTCCTTCCATTTGAGGATGTGTTGTTCAGTTGTATTTTATCTATTTATTTATAGTGAATGTTAATTTTTAAGTGAGTCGAGTCAACAAGCTCTTAATAATCTAGTTTGTGAGATATGATATTGATTATTTGTCAATCTTCATTTCAACACTGTTAGTAGTTTAGAAGCATTTCTTAGCACAACTATTTTCATGGCTATGGGTAGATGTTAGTTTTCCTTTCCTACTTTCTAGTTAAAAGAACACCCTATTTCCTTATATTTCAAAAAACCAAATTATATCAGAAGAGGAAGTTGTACCTCAATTAAAATTTAGAGGAAGATCACCAATGCAATTGTGATCTCTCCAACTATTGTTGATAGTTTTTTTCCTCTACTTGGGAAAAATAGAGTCAATTTGTGTTAATTTTTAAAGGACAAATCTGTCAACCAACAGGAATTCAAATATTTTTGGGTTCAACTGCTTTCATGTCGCAGTAATCTCTACTAACCATAAATGTTAATTCATTCTTATACTTATCCACAAATTTACATGGAATCCTTCATCTCTCTTGCATTCGAGCTTGAAAAGGTTTAGAGAATACTCACAACATTGAATTACAAGAATCTTTACAAAGAAATATCCTCAAATGATCTCTAATTTGAACAACTATAGGAATATTATCTTGCCATACAACATTCTTCACTTTGGGAAACTCTAAGAAAATAAAAAATTAATAAAATGATAAGAGTACCATATCAGAAAGGGTGTTTTGACTCCTTTATCTTATGTAAGTTTTCCAACAACTGTAATCGCAGAATCTCACAAAGATCAAAGTTTTCGTCTTCTTTCACCATTTGATAAGTTGTGTGCATTATGGTGGCAATGAGAAAATTATCTTTTTTGTGTAAAATATCTTGAAACCAATCATTATTGTAGCATATTTGGTTGTTGGATCTTCAATTTCACCCACTATTAAGGCACACTTGTCAAATTTGGCTCTAATAAGCTTCATCACCATTTCATTCTTTACCACCTTCATGAATATCAGGATGTCTTGTGGAGCTTAAACCAATAACAACCCTAGTTTCCTCTTTAGTTATCATATGTGGCATGTCCAACCACATGAATTCATCATGAATTCTACTTAGAACATACTATTGGAAAAACAAGGACATACAATTGAAAGGGGGGGTGAATCAGTTGTCACAGAATATTTAAACTTTTCAAACTTTACTTAACTCAATCTTAGATCTGATGAATGAATAATAAACCATAAACAATCAACACATCAGAAACACAGAGAACACCAAGATTTTTTACGTGGAAACCCTGTTAGGAGAAAAACCACGGTGGATGTTAGTCCACAATATTATACCCTATTAAAAGTATAATGAAAAATAATGGGAATGCACATGCATTCAGGTGCACTGCCTAGAGCTCACTGCTCAAGTACAAGAGGGATCATTGCCCAACAACATACAACAATTTGGATTAGATCCACAGAGTATGAACTGAGAAAATAGCTTCTACACAAGCCTAATTACAGTTCTAGTTAAGCACATAAAACCTTCTTCACACTTCACTCAAACTTCTTCTCACTCTGCTTTGCAATCAAATGATTAGAACACTTCACATATCTGCACCTTTTTTGGCATACATTCACTCTCTTATGCACACTAACTTCGCTCAAACAATCACTCTTATATATCCGCAATATGGAATTACATCAACAACCTTGTCGGCCAAAAAATATAAAACATATTTACAATGTTGGCCCAAATTAACAAATAAATTTTCAATGTGGATAAAAAAAAGTCAGCTAAAATTATGATGCAACCAAAAAAAATATCCATGAGCGTGCCAAACATTCAAATTTCAATCTCCAACGATCCACAACACGTTACAACCATCATGTCGGCCAAGAACATGAAAACCCGAACATGCACAAGAAAAATATTTGACCATGAGCACATCGATCAACACGGGCGTACAACAATGATGGAGAATGATCTAGAATCATCCAAAAACAACAAGAACTAACAGAGAAATATCCGCAACAACATAAATTACCAGAATCACATAAACTTCAATCAAGAACACTGATAGAACCCACAAAAATACTGTCAGAACACAACTATTCATAGCACGATCAAATTTTCACGCAGACCTCTGAAACTTCCGGTAGATGAACTAGAAACCCTTGAATCCACAACAATTGATCTTCAACATACAGAACAAGACACCTTCATGACCTTCATTGTTCCACTAGCAACCTGCAACTCTTCTTTTAACAATTTTCTCAATATCCTCGACATATATAGCCTTCAATACAATAATTCTAATAGTGTTGACATCAATGAAAACCACATATCAGCAACACAACCACAACATACAACACATACTTCACCCATTCATCCTTAAAATAGAAATTAGGAATTTTTTTCCACACATCCAACTTTTTCTCTGTCAAGCTGGCATACTCTGGTTTCAACTCAAAATCATCTCCAGTTAGCACATTTTTCCAAAACTCCTCTAGTTTCAAGTGATCATATTCATCCATCTTTGAATGAATGTAAATTCACACATAATCTATGTGCAACACATTTGAAGGAACCCTAGAGAATTCCCCTTCTTTATCTATTTACATTGATTTTTATTGATGCTTCTTAAATTTAGGCCTCGACCTCTCAAGCACATCAATAATGTGAGGAGTAAACATTATGAACTTCTCTAAGCTAGGGTTTGTAAGAAATTATTAATACCTCATGGAAATTTTTTGATAGGGTTTCTATGAAAACTTCAAATCCTCTTGAAATTCTCGAACAAAAATGTCTTTTAGAATTTGCAAAATGAAATATAAATAGTTTATCTATGACCTAAAGAGCGCATTCAATGTAGTAGTGAAAAGTGAGGTCAAATACTATCAAGCCTTCACTGTATCATTCCAGAGATTCCTAAACATTCCACAAATCTCAACACCAAGAGATTTCTCACCAAATATTTCACCAATGGATTAAGCCAACCAACCTATAGATGCACTAATATGCTGAAGACATCAACATCTCATCTTTGGCAGAGGTTTAGAAATTTTTCTGTTAAAACTCCCCCTGAGCCAAAGCTTTCTATCTAGTTTCCAGAGGAAACATTTGCACCATAATTTGGTACAATTTTATTCTTCACATCATTCTCTTCCTTTTGATGGGTCTACTTATTAGTATCTTTTTGTTGCTTTTCATATAATTTTAAGACACTTTACATATGTTTTTAAAGTATATCTCAGACAATACCTCCATAATATGTTATCTTGTCATACATGCCTTGCCACCTTGAACCCATTTTGTGGAAATGAAATATGGTGAAATTATTTGTAGAATAGTATGGATTAAATATGAATGTGTATGCATGTGAATGAATGTTGTGATTTAATTATGGTAGTTAGTTGCATATGTGTGTTGGATGGGTTAATCTCTTTTATAGCTTAGCACGCGGTGGCAAGGAAGGAGTATTTGTAGCAAGTACCATGCAGCAAAACAGGGGATTAATAAGTTTAAGCTGGTCAAAGTGAAGGAAACTATTGAGTTGAACGTGGTCATTATAAAAGGAATAAATGTTAGAAGATATATGTTCTTGAATGTTGGATATTTTCACATGTTTTTTACATGCAAGTTGTTTGTATTTGAATAGATCTCTTTTTCAATTAGATGAATAGGTCAATCATTATTTCACCTCCTCATATCTAGGTGTGAGATTTATGATTGTTGTTAGCTAGCTAGTTGGCAGTTCAAATAAGATTCCCCATTTTATATAAAGTTGGGTGATTTTGTTACAAGTTTCCAACAGTTAGTAGTTTTCCATATTTTCAGTTATCCAAAGACATGTTGTTACAATGAAGTTATGAAATAAACTATGAAGACGGATTTTGTCTGATATCTAGTGTTGTGTAATGAATGGTGTTGTATGAGTCATGGATGTGTGAGAATCTAAGTTAGATTTTTTTTTTAGTAAAGTGAGGTAGTCTTCTAAGCTAGCCACTCAGGTACTATTCATCACTTCATTTATCCATTTGCTGATTTATGCATTTCCAGTAATTATGTTTTCATCATTCTTACATATGCATTGCAAGTAAATGGTTTATGGTTAGTTAAAGTTGTATTTGTTCATGAATAGAGATAGGACATAGTTCTGCAGAGATTAGGATTGATTATCTTATCATTTTAAATAGTTTTAGATTAATTTTGTACTTGTAAATCTTTAGTAGTCTCCTACAACTTATGTTGCAGGTACCCGTAGCCACTAGGTTCTGTAATTTCTTTCACTATTTTTACAATTCTATTAATTCCAGCAAGGTAGAATAGTTTGAATAAGTTTGAGTAGAGTAATTTAGGTTAGCACAAGCCTGTGAAGACACATATAGTGGAGTTCCATCATAAGCTTACGCACCTTGCTCGATAATTTAATGTAGGCTTGCAATGTCAAGAGGAGTGTTCAACATGGCATGCCCCTGAATTGTGTAAAATTTACGAAGTCCATAACACATTAGTTTGCCTCTACTTTTTTGGTGTTGTTTCTAGGGATGGTGCTATCTTCATAGGCTTATTTTTTATAAGCTTTCATAGTTAAAACATTCATAGTTAAAATTTTCTATTATGCATTAGGACAAATAGAGTTATACTAACATTGTGTAGGGTTGTTTCCTTATAAAGATAGACCTACCATATGTGGAGGCGTAAAGATAACCAAGGAAGATTCATCCCTTCAGACACCCAAGATAGAGAAGATACTGGCGGTTTTGTTGAGTATATTGGAGAGATTATTAAAAGAGTAGACATTGTCCTTCCATCTCCATCAACTTCATCATCATCATCATCTTCCACAAATACTAAAGGAACCTTTCAAACAATGGGGGACTCACCAACAGATGATCTAGAGCATGGTACCTTTGAGTTCCTTATTACTGATCAAGCCAAAGCTACTGTGCTGAAGAATATTCCACCATCAACATTACCAATATTTTATGGCTTGGTAATTGAGGATCCATATACCTTTCTCTTTGAGTTTGATGTCTTGTGCAAAAGTTATGTTTACACTACCGATGCCCGTCAACTCAAGCTCTTCCTAGCTACTCTTAAAGATGTTTCCCTCAAATGGTTTATGGGGCTTGGCAGAGATGTTTTCCCAAATTGGGACACTATGATTACAAAGTTCCCAAAAAAGTACAAGAACTATTGGAGAGGATTAGATCAAAGAAGAGATGACATTTTCTTATTGTCTCAAATGGAGAATGAGCCACTAGAATATTATATTGAAAGGTTTCAATTTTCCTTGAAGAAAAATCCCCAACATAAATTGTCAGAGGAGTCCCTTAAGTTGGTATTTTTAAGGGTGATTAATGAAGACAGTATGGATTCCCTCAACCTTATTGGGGGAGGAGACATTTCTATAGGACCATTTGAAGACATTTTAAAAGTCTATAGGAATTATTCTAGGACTCTTTCTAGAAAACCAAGAGGGAAGAGGTCATCCATCACAAGTGTCCTCTAATGGGGTTTCTAAGGTTGAAATTAGTAATTTATTTTCCAACATGAAGTGGGACATAATCAATCATCTAGCAACACAACTAGACACACTCCATATCAAGAAGAAGTAGGAGGAAGCAAAAGCCATGCTCACTGAGTACTATCCTACCTGTAGGCAGAGGAAAGCCAATTGTAAGTGCAAGAGAGTGGTCAGTATCCAACAAGAAAAGGTTGAGAAGCCAAATTTCTAGGCAATGGAAGGTGATGATGGAAAAATTTTCTACACAGCACAAAGGAGGCCTTGACAGCAAAGACAAGGTATGCCACTAGACCCCCTTAGTTTTAATCCATCTTTCCCTTTGAGTAATCAAAACTTTTCCACTTGGAATACTCAGCCTTGGAAAACAAATTAGAACTAGTGGCAAAGTCCCCAACAAAGGCCATAAGCCCAGTCAAATTGGAACAAGCAACCAAACCCATGGCCACAACAAAACCTTCAGGGTTCCAACTACAATCCACAATGGTCAACCTAGCAGAATCAATGGCAGACTTAGTGGCAGAAAGGCCAAAAATGGTAGTAAAATATGAGTTACCAGTAGCCTATGCTACCACCTCAGCAGCAAGATATAATGCCTCCATAAAATTCTCGATCTTAGCCACCTAAACCATCTCAAATACCTTCCCAACCTATACCTAACCCTAACACTAAGCATGTTCAACAGGCTTATACTAATGAAGTTGTCCAATACCCCACTTATGGGGTAGAGGTGAGTGACGTTCACCTCAAATCAAGGAAGCAGCTTGCAAGACCTTCATCTCCCAAAATCACAGAATTATACAATGAAGAACCTACAAAGGAAGCTTCAAATAACCCACATTTGGAATCCCAATACAATCAAGGGCTCCAAAACACATTACATTTGAAGCCTCCATTCCATGAATGTTTGGCTATCCAACAACAACATACAGAGGCTAAAATAGACCTTCTAAGCGAGTTAAAGGATGTCAACATTAAAATTCCCTTGATCCAAGCTATCAAAGATATTCCCATTTATACTAAGACTGTTAAGAATCTCTACCTTAAGAAGCTAGGAAGGAAAATAAAGGACCCACAAACAGTCCATGTTTTGGGTAATCCTGCTGATATAATGTTGGGAAATATAATTGTTCCCAAATATACTTTGATAGTCCAGTGGTGGACATGAAAATCAATGGGACTCTTATTAAGAATACTTTGATAGACCTAGGTGTTGCAATTAATGTGATGACCAAAGATACCATGCAACTACTACAATTATCCAATCTTAGGCCTACTTAGACATTTTTGTAATTAGTTGATAGGTCTACAATTAAGCCTAAAGGAGTTATTGAGGACTTGGTCATTGCATTAGAATCTTGGGATTACCTTGCTAACTTTATAGTACTTCAGCCCAAAGTAAATCTAGTTGGTTATCCACTAATCTTAGGTTGACCTTGGTTAGCCATATCTTATGCCTTTATAGGCTATAGGTCAGAAAAAATGATCATATCCAACAGATCTGTAACCAATAATTTAATACTTTATCCACCAAATCAGCCACATCAGGACCTTGAGTTGACCATTTGTCCACACTTAGATGATAAGGATAACTATTCATTGCAAACCTTAATGACCATAGAGAGTAGCCCTCTATATTCAAGATGAGGATGAGTTGATAGCTCATATCATACAAAATGACCATGGAAGGCACCCACAATAGCAAGGTTGTTTATCCTATTTGCCAGATCCTTTGGAAAGCATAATACCTACTAGTTCCATACAAGAAGTATCCCAAATAATCCATACTTTGTTACCCCAACAATGCTTTCCAATAATACCCAACTTTGATCTATCCTCTATACAAGACATGTCTATGAGATTAGAGGTCAAGCCTGGAAAAATGTTGAATGTTAATAGTGCATTGACTGATGAACAATGAAAGTCCTTGCACACTGTGTTGCAGTCATATGCAACAACTTTTGCATGGGATTATAGTGATATGAATGGAATTGATCCTACCTTATGCATGCACAATATTTACATCAATGATGGCTACAAACCCATAAGGCAGCCCCAAAGGCACATGAATCTAGCCCTCAAAGAAATTGTAAAAGTTGAATTACAAAAGATTTTGAATGCAGGATTCATATATCCTATCTCATACAGTGAATGGGTTTCACCATTAATCATAGTACCTAAAAAAGGTGGTAAATGGAGAGTCTATGTTGACTACAAGGAACTCAATACTACCACCAGGAAAGACAATTTTCCATTTCCATTCATTGACCAAGTTTTAGATTCTTTGGCAGGGAAGAAATATTTCTCCTTTCTTGATGGTTTCAGTGGTTATAACCAAATTAATATTGCACCTGAAGATTAGGATAAAACCACATTTACCTATCCTTGGGGTACCAATGCATATTATGTTTTACCTTTTGGTTTGTGCAATGCTCCTACCACATTTCAAAGAGTTATGCTTAGTATATTTTCTGATATTGCACATGATAAGATGGAGATTTATATGGATGATTTCACTACATATGCTGCAACATTTGATGAGGCTTTGCAAAATCTAGAAACATTCTTGAAAAGATGCACTGAAAATAATTTATCATTGAGTAATGAGAAATGTTTTATGATGATGAAAGAAGGCATTATCTTGGGACATTTCATTTCTAGTGTAGGGATACAAGTTGACCCTAAGAAGATTGATATCATATCTACATTGTCTATCCCTTAGAAACAAAAGGATGTGAGAAGCTTTCTTGGACATGCAGGTTATTACAGAAGATTCATCCAAGATTGCAGTAAAATGGTTGCACTTTTGTTTACTTTGTTGACAAAGGATATTGAATTTCAGTGGACTCTAGACTTCCAGCAGTCCTTTGACAAGTTAAAGACAACCTTGAATAATGCACCAATTTTAAGAGGTCCAAATTGGACATTGTCGTTTCACATTCACATTGATGCATCATATTTTGCAATTGGAGCTTTCCTAGGACAGAAAGAGGGAAATAAGGAGTATGCCACATATTATATTAGCAAAAACCTGCAGGGAGCATAATTGAACTATATTGTGACAAAGAAATAAATGCTTGTAGTTGTCTACACCATTAACAAGTTTAGACATTACATTATTGGTTACCAAGTATTCATACACAAAGATCATAAAACAATTAGATACTTGATGAATAAGCCAATAGTAGGTGGAAGACTTGTGAGGTGGTTGTTGTTGTTGCAAGAAAGTGATATAACCATAGTTGATAAACTAGGAAAAGCTAATGTGGTTGCTGATTTTCTGTCCAGATTTCCCACAACATCTTATGAAGGAGTGGTTGATGATTATTTCCCTAATGAAAAATTATTTGGTTTAACTATACATAATCCATGGTATTTTGATATAGCTAACTACTTGGTAACATGGAAGGTTCCGGATTACTTTTCTCCTAGGGAGAAAAGATAGTTAGTTCATAAATGCTTTCCATATTCTTGGATTTATGGATTCTTATTCTACACTGGTCTAGACAACATTATGAGAAGATGTATCAAGGAGGATGATGTTTTTGACATATTGAAAGTCTACCATGATGAACCTTGTGGTGGACATTTTGCAGCCAAGAGGGTAGCTTTTAAAATCTTGACAATAGGATGTTATTGGCCAACTCTTCACAAAGACTCTGTTAAGTATACTAGGAGTTGTGATAGATTCCAAAAAATGGGGAGACCTATAAGAAGTGATGTTATGCCACTACAACCTCAACTAGCACTGGCTCCTTTTGACAAATGGGAGCTAGATTTTGTTGGCCCTATATCTCCCACTTCAAATAAAAAACAATATATACTGGTATGTACTAATTACTTAACCAAATGGGTAGAAGTAAAGGTACTGTAGTTTTCCAGAGATGGAAATGTTTCCAAATTCCTATATGAGGAAATCTTCACTAGGTATGGTGTTCCTAAGGAGATAGTGATTGATCAAGGACCACAATTTACATCAAATTGCATAGCTCAGCTGGTTAAGGAATATCAGATAAGACATAAGAAATCTACCCCATATCATCCTCGGGAAAATGGACAAGTTGAGGTCACCAACAGGGAGATTGAGAACATACTGACAAGAACAATACAAATTCATAGGAGAGATTGGGTATCCAGATTGCCAAAATTTGTTTGGGCATACAGAACTACCTGGAAGACAACTACAGGGTTTACCCCTTATGAGCTAGTTTATGGAAAAACAACAGTGTTACCTATTGAGTTTGAATACAAAAACCTAGGCACAATAGTTGACCTAGGGATGGAATTAACAAAATCTCAGAAAGAAAGGTTGCAACATTTAAACGCCCTAGATGAAATTAGATTACAAGCATTGCACCATATAGAGGTTGTTTAGAAACAAAGAATTAAATTGCATGACTAGTACATAAAGACTAAAGAATTTGTTGTAGGTGACTAGGAAATTCTATATGATTCTAAGTATAAAGATTTTCCAGGAAAATTGTAGTCATGTTGGCTAGGACCTTATGAAATCAAGCAGGTCTTCCCTAATGGTGCAATTCAATTGTAGACTATTGATGAAGTCAAATCATCCCTCCTTGTTAATGGCCATAGACTCAAGATGTACAAGAAACCACTTGAGCATGATGATTTCATCCTATCTCTGATGGATGACTATGGTGTGATGAGACCATAAATTGTCTCATATGTTATCAAAGAAAATCATATATTTCTTCCTAATGCATTAGTGTTAAAGTGGATTTGAGTAATGATTGAAATTTCTTTAGCTTGTTTAGAGTAAAATATAAAGTAAATGTTTGATTTATTTTTAGTAATTAAATGTGATCCAAATTTCCTCTAATATGTCTCCATGAAGTGTTTAAGATGATATAATGCAGATAAATGAGTTATTAAATAACTCATGGGAAGAACAAGCTTCATAGACACTTGTAGCAGAGAGCTCTAGACACTTGAAGCAGTTAACTCCTGAAATCTTTAGAAGGATTTGAAGAAGTAATGAGAAGATAGAGAAGAATCCCAGAAAACTCCTACATTCATGCAAAATCATGGAGCATCAATCATTCCAAAATTAATGGGATGAGTATTTGTTTCATGTTGAGTTCAAAGATCTCTCACAATTATTACATTTCATAATTCCTTCTTCCACCAAAGATAACTCAAGTTACCACATCACTCAAATGTTGTTACATGATTATAGCATGTTATTCATGTTAATGATCAATGATTTTTGCAAGAAAAAAGGATAACAATCCCTTCGTTCACGTGGAGAACTAAAGACTTCATAAAAATTAGGCATTCAAAAATTGTCAAAAATGTAGTCTCAGTAAAACAGCAATATCTCCCTCATTTCTCAACAAAATTCAAAAATTCAAAATGATCTGGAAACTATATTTGAATATATAAAAACCCTTTTGATAATTTGGAATGATTTGTAGCAAAAATGGAATAGTATGTGTCATAAAATCACCGAGACAAAAGTGGCGTGATGGAGGACAACAACTTCAATTTTCTTAAAGTTTTATAAATGACCCCTCAAAAATAGGATCTTGGATCCACATTCTTAGTGAATTGATATAGAATATGAATTTTATAAATACAAGGTAATCATTGGAGAAAATGAGGGGACTAAAAAGGCTTGTTTCAGCCTGAGGAAATAGGATAGATCTAGTTTCATTTTCCAACAATGTAATTCCAGATTTCTAGATTAAATTTGAATCCAAGAAAGATTTTCATTTCCAGAAATTGTGAAGTAGTTTAGTCTTTCAATTCATGCAAGTGTGCCTTAGATTAGTTCCCTTTCATGCAAATTTCCTTTCATGAAAATTCCCTTTCATGCAAATTTCATTTCATGCAAATGGGATTTAATTTTGCAAGTAGAATATAATGTCAAGCAAGTTTTCTACTTTCTCTCTTGCATACAGCCATGGACACCACCTTGGATTGATAAATGAAATGATGACGATTACAATGAACCCATCATGGTGTACATAGTTCAGCTAATTTAGGATCTGGGACACAAGATGATGATCCATAGGATGCTTTTCCGCAAGATGATATTCCACAGGATGTTGTTGCACAAGATGATGTTCCAACAAGAAGTGACTTACCCACTACATTTGGTAGTATAGAGGTCAAGTTACACAACTCCACCTCTAAGATTACCCAGGTCTAATTTTCCATGCTCTATATCACATGCACACACTGCACAATGTCTGTAATGACAATGTTCTAACTTTAGAGGGACTTGTACTTTTTATTTCTCGAGACCTAATCACACGGGACCTAACATTCACATTTCAATTAGGCCCTATGATTCATGTACCTATAGCAATACCCATTTCATGCATGCTACAATCGCTTGGTGGATTCCAATCGTTTCTCCCATGGACTATTCTAGCGCACACATGTGTCCTTTACTTCCTAGTAAAGCGCATGACAACAGTACAACTACCACTTTTCATCAACTCCTATGCAATCAATGCACATCACATCACTTGTACACCATGATATGTGCCTTTTTCAATTCATAACTACATCGGGCATCACTTTCTATTTCGCACGTATGAAAGGTAACTTCATGTAATTAAATCTATCTTTCTTTTTGTATCCATTGTTATTCATTGTTTAAACTATGCATGCAAATTTTATCACCATTTATTTCATTATTATTCTATCACCCTAACCCAGTTTCGCATGAAGTGTGGTCACTTCACTTTAAGTTGGCGGGAGGGGTATCATTGCTATAATTCTTGCTATCAATTTTTTTTAATTTTTCCACCCAAGTTTGTTAGACTACATTAATAACCATCCTTTTACAACTAGAAAAACTTATGTGTTTCCGATAAATGCGATTTCTTCCTTGAGATGAGCTAATGTATAGAATTTGACTGCTTGATTGAACTAAGATAGAAGGATTGTGAGTATCGGGTACAAAGAAGACATTTGGAGAAGCAACTGATTGAGAGTTTTTAGGTGGTGAAGTTGAATTTGAATAATTTGAACTTCTTGAGGTTACAAGAATTGAAAAAATAATGGGAAGTGATGTAATTCATAGAGAACCATTTGCTCACAAAGAAATATTAGAGGATACAATGGTTAGACCTCTATTCACCAGAGTAGGGTAGCTGGACTATTTTCTAAAGTTGACAAATATGATAATGAGATGGTCAGGGATTTTGCAGCCACTCTAAAGTATGATGAAGCAACAGTAAAGGGATTAGTGGTGGATGGTTGAAAGATG
>VDFB02000363.1:168136635-168219539 GCA_007258455.2 Sequoia sempervirens
TATGAAAAGGACTCTAAAGCCTGAAAAATGTTGTTTGTGTTGTACACCATAGCCTCACCCTTCATGTCCAAGAAGTCCTTTATTTGCTATAGCATTGCTTTGAAGGTGTTAAAACTAAATGCAATTGAATTATTGTGATGAGTTATTGAAGCTAACCATAACTGGAACTAAGAAGGTGTTGAAGTTAATTGCTAACCATATTTGCTATGTTGCTACTTAGGTGATTGTTGATATTGACTGCTAACTAGGACAATATTGAAGCTACTAAATTGGACTATTCTAAAATCTTTAGCTTCATGCAATTCCCAAACTAGAACCACCAACTAGAATGTTGAGGACTTTTGTTCCTGACCTTTGTATGAGATGCCCAAGGGTTTCCATCCTTGTATCTAATGCAATCCTCAATGTTTTTGTTCCAGGATTAGTGAACAAGTGCTCAAAGGGGGGTTCAAGAAGATATATGTTGAATCAAGTTTCTATTGCCTACTATTTTTTAAATAGCTCAGGATTGAAAGTGATCATCCTTATATGTTATTACTTGATTTGATTTGAAAACCTTTCTTCACATGGATGATAACTTATTGTTCTCCTATAATGTATCATCTTAAAGATTTCTTCAGATATGCAGGACCAAATTCAGTCAATCTTGATTATCAACTCAAGCAAGATACAGTAACAAGAATTATCACCAAAGGACAATTAAAGTGGGAATCCTTCTTCTCTCATTTGTTCTTTGATAATAATGTTAGAGATTGGAATATCCATCATAAATTCCAAATTCATGCTTGATGGAAACCTCTAGAAAAGATACGAGTCTTCGATTATGGAGAAGAGACACCTCCACAACCATCACCAACACCTAGCTCATCAGTTGGTAGCAATGACACAATTAGTTCATAATGTAAATTATTAGTGAAGTCGTGGTGGACCTAATAATAATAGTCTCATAAAGTTTCCTAAAAATAAATATTATTATAAACAAATATTATGAAGAAAGTGGGAAAGTAAAATTTCAAAGTGGTGGGGATATTTCTCAAGATTATTGTACAATTTTCCATCTAAAAGACAAGGTGGACCCTTGTACAAAAAAGTATCTCTTGTACAAGATTTCAAAAATCTCCACATATTAAAAAATGAGGATAGACAATGTCTACACAAAATATTTGGTAGATATTCCTCCACTTTCATAATACGGACAAGTAAATAAGTTGATGTAAAATGCAAGGACTGACAATGTCTACCACTTGGCATGATAATCCTCCCTTGCATTCTCTAGAAGGTAACTTAGTAGAATAGGTAAAAGTTGAAGGTGATCGGATGTCTAGGTCATTTGAAGCCTATAAATATGGCCCCAAGAACTCATTTGAGGCATCGGGTCTTAGGAGAACTAGCTATTGTCACAAGTTAGGAGTTCTCATAGGGTCTTTATTTTGAGTCTTAGTAAGTCTTGATTCTAGAGTCTTGCAAAGCATTAGTATGCTCTTATCTTGCGCCATAAAGCAATCTTAAGAATCAGAAAGTGCAATGCATATGAGTGTAAATATATCTTATGTAATGCTTCTTTTTCTATAATAGTCAAAAGTTGTAACCATTCGGCCGTTAGCCTCCATCATTGTTTGCTTCTACTTCAACATATGTTCCTGGGGTGGTAGTTGCTAACACTAGGGTGGCCACCTCCTTTCACTTTCTTTTTTTCTTTCTAAAAAATAAAATCCTTATCACCTCAATCTTATTTAAGGTGGTTATTTTTGTCATTTTTGTTTCCATATATATAGCTTTTTTGTTTCTTATAACTATAATATTTACAATATTTTAATGGGGACATAAGAACTTTTAACCTCAATAATTATTGGGATTTGGCAAAAAAAATCCGTTCACTAACAATTCTCAATCTACTCTTAGTTCTATAGCTCATGGGCCAAACACATGGGGAGCAACAATAATGTCTTTTTTGCACCTTATACTTCACTTGCATTACAACTTAGTTTAGAGAGCACATGGTGGAGGAAGAATGTTTACGATTAGGTGGAGGCCATTGAAAATTTGTGATACTAGTAAATTCTATCATTTAATGGTGTTAGGGATGTCATTGCAATTGTAGGTCTTTAGTTCAAAATTTCATCATATGAAGCTTTGAGGGTTGATATTTTGAAAGACATAGTAAATGAAGTGAACGGTGTTGCTAAACATCATTAGGAGTAGACAAATACAATGCACAATCATGTTAAATATGTGTATAGATAAAAAGAATCATGCTCTCATTGACTTCCTTGTCTCACGTAATATTGAAACATTTTTTCTAAATTACATGGATGGATCAAAGAAGTCCAATTGTGTAGATATTTTGTTTTGGCTATTCGATAAGGTGATCATTGATGTATAGACAAGAATTGTGATCCAAATAATTACAAATAATGTCACTACTTGTGTTTCTTCTAAGAAACAACTAATAAAAAAGTATTCCACTATATTTCGAAACCTATGTGTAAGACACTTTCTCGATTTAATACTAGAGGATATTGGAAAACTTGAGAGGATTAATGAGATTTTGTAGAAAGCCCACTCCATTTCCCACAAGAACACAAGGCCATAAGCAACTCCATTGATCACTTCTTGAAGGTTGGAGAATTGAATAAGGAAATGGAATTGTCAACCTTCAAGAAGCAATCAATGTTCTCGATTTCATGTTATGAGGCCATAAGCAACTCCATTGATTGCTTATTGACAATTCCACTTCCTACATGGGGCACCCTACACTTGCTCACATTATGGTCGACATTAACATCTCCAAGATTCTTTTCAGGGATGTGATTTTGATGGTTAGGAAAAGGCCTTGGACTCAACCTCTTGATAATGAGGTTCTCCCCTTTAGATGTCATAATTGCTTCTCCATTGGTCATTTGGCTATGGATTGTCCTCTCTTGTGTCGTAAGAGCACTACTACTTGGTGGAAGAATGCTAATGAGGATCACTTGACTACTCATGCTCCCAATTCTCTATTGAATGACTCCTCGTGGTATGATGACAAGTCCTTAGCTTTTAGTACCACTTTGACATGTCCTCGAATGAACCCTACTAGGAAACCTCTTGCCCCAACCTTATAGCTTGTTTTTCCATTAGCTTCAGATCAGCCCCTAGCTACTCATGTGGTGGAAGGTCACCTTTCACCTCACCATTCTATGGCTCTCTCTTCGCACGTTGATGTTCTCTTTGTGGGATAACCCCCCCTACTTCCCCTTGTTTTGAGAATTTGGATGCTAATGTCTCTTGGATTGTTGCAAGAAGGAAGGTAGGTCTTCCTAAATCACTTTCCCAAATTCATGCTCATGTGTTGGGCGAAAGGCCAATTCATTCTAGGGTAGGCATTGTCTAAGTGAGACCCCCAACAACTCTTTCATACGTTTGTTGTTTTTGGCAGTTTGGCTACAATAGTAACTCTCTTTTGGTTGTGTTGTTTTGGACTAGCTTGGACATGTTTTGACTTGCCTTTAGGCAACTTTTGTAAAGTGCCAAGACCCTTGTTTCCCACTTAATCTAATAAATAACAAATTGATCTTAATGAGATTGATCCAAAATATGAATAGACTGTAAATGATGAGGACCAAGTTTTGAATGAGAGATTTTGATATCTTAGAGACTGCAAAGATTGATCCTAAGTAGACTGATAGAATTAACAGAGGCTATACCGCTAGAGCTTCATTAACAAAACCTACAAAACTATAGTGTAGTATGCTTTGCAGCAATAATAGTCATTGGTCCAGACCCTTTTTTTGTTATTTTGTACTTCACAATTGAACCATATACTTGCAATTGGTTACTATGTAGCAATGACTATCATACTATATTACTATGCATTGTATAATGTAGTCAATAATCTAAATATTAAAAATAAAATAAATATTCATATTGTAGTAATTACATCGCCTTTAAATTTAAAAAAATCTTTATCTTAATTTTGCCAGGATATTGTAAATAAAGATTTTATTTACGATGATATAAACATTGGAAGAACAATTGCCTTTTTAGCGAAAACAACATATTCCACTTAAGTTGGTGTATGGCGTATGAAAGCACGAATCAATTGAATACTAATTTGCTAGCACTCTAAACTTGTATTTCTAATAACTGGAATATAGCAATGACATGTTTGTGTCTGGCATCCAATATGATACTGGCAGCATCCAATCATTTGCAAGAATTGCTAGAATATCTGAATAATCTATCATTTGCTTAAGAGGCCTATAGTTTACATACCATGAAAAATAATGTACAGAGACATATATGTACCTTCAAAGAATGACACAAAATATAAAAGATAATCTCTAAAATCTAGATATTATTCTCTAGGGACACTATTTCTCTGTTGAATTGGCAGGACGGTGTCATACTTCATCCATAATTGTCTGTTACTGAACTTCCCTGAACTGGCAAAATCTTGAATTGTTGTTTTATTGTTTGCAACCTCAGAGCATCTGTGCATATTTCTTCTCCATCTGCTGCTATCGCTGCATCCTTACAAGCTCCACCATCATTTTGATCTGTTAGAACGGTTTGAAGTTGGGCCACCATATCCTCACAGACCTTAACCAAATCACATGCACACAAAAAACTATCCTTATTTCTTCTGCTAATACAAAAAAATTATTCCTAGTGATTTTGTATCTAGCATATTGTTAGGATTAGGGTTCCTTGTCAGCTCCTTGTTCATTTACATCCCTGGCTTCACTCCTTTAGCAGTTCCATTTCATTTTCTCAGCTCGTATCATGCTATTTCCATCTAATTGCTGTAGCTTTTCTCCTTCTCTAACTCCAGGAAACAAATTTAAGTGTATCATTCTTTCCCCATTCTGATCATTCATGGACATCGCTATTGTCCCTCGTTGCTAGGACTTCAGCTCTTTACTAACTAAATCCTGCTTTTTTTCACTTGTGTTATTTCTTGGCTTGCCATAAGTTTGCAACGCTTGTTTACACCCTCTTTACAATTTTGGTTCCACTCTATTTAAGTTCTTGATTAAATATTTGGTTTCCTGAAGAAACAGGCCCAACAAATTTCGCATCACAATCATTGTTTATGCAATGGCAAATATTTGAATTTTAGGTATTTTACGTTAATCTTATGATCCAAAAACACACAACTCCGAGGACTCATTAGTTCACCAAACAGCCCGACTAGTTTGCAAATCAAGAAAACCCTCAATCCAAAGAGACCTTTTAATCATAGCCCACAACTTGTATTTACTATTTTATCCTCTTTATGATCCTCACAGTCACAGTCCCTGCATCTATGCAAGTACTGTCATGTTACTCCTGTTAATATTTTTCCTCTGGCCTCAATAATGACTGATGCAATAACCTTGCTTATTGCAAACCATGTTGCTTTCCGTGCAATTCTTGTGGATTGAAGCAGACTAATTTATTGGAAAACAACTGAGTATTATTCAAAATCACTTGCCTGTAGAGCTGTTGTAATGCAGGGAAACTGTTTGGAAAAATTATACCTGCAGTTGTCTTGGAAAGGGTACTCTTTTTCATGATTTCACAGTAAAAACTTTTCAGGTGGATTTGTGGTAACCAAGCTCACACATGCTGGGACCTCTAATTCTTTGTTGGGACAGTCAAGATTTATAATTTTGATCCCACCAACACAGACAATTTGCTGTGATTGATTTAGACAGATCTAACATTCAAATTAATAAGACTTGTAGACTTCAGGGTGAGGACATATTTTATAGCTAACTACACTCTTCAAAAACCTGAAAACCTGATTGATTATAATTTACAAATAATTGAGCTCTTCAACAGTCTGCATCTATGTCTTGTAACATACACATACATAACACCCTCGTAATATGCTTATTGCAGGTCTTACACAAACAAATAAACACGAACAAATTTTTGGCCTTAAACTTGCACTTTAGGTTTACATAAAAAAATTCATCTCTTTCTCAATAACTTTCCATTACCTTCTCTTCCAATTTTTAAGATTTTATAATCAATCTGCTGCCTCCATTCTACTATTGTTAGTCACCGCTCTTTTCTATTTACCAAAACTCCAAGGCCGGAACTGGGTGCCCAGCTGCTCTTGTTTGCCTATAACTAACTCTAAAACACAATTATAAAAGCTAAACAGAGCTGCTATTCTCTATTGTGAAAATTTTCACAATATGAAATCTGAACAAATGGATTGTATTACACAACTATATGCCATATGTGGACGGATAAAGAGCTGCTACAAGGCAAGTCAGAAACAGATCTCAACCTTGGCATTATTCCAGTCTTCCCAGCCTTTACCTTCTCCACTAACTCACCACTTTTGCTTCCACGTATCTCCTCGAGTCTTGTCAACTGTTCCAATCTGTGTAGAGATAATAGCTCAACAGTCCACACATTGTTTCTTATTTGGGACATCCAAAACTTCAAATAAAAAACAATTGTCACATCCACGAAAGTCTATAATAATCCTATAAATTGAAACTCTTTTTATCAAATAAATATTGAATGAGCACATCACTGGCCAAACACTGTACGGGACTGCGTGCCTCCGCTCCAAACTGTTTAGAATGAATCTGCACCTTACACATTCAGATGAATCCTTTAGTGAATAACATAGATACGAATGAGTAAACAAATTAAAGGAATGCATGGCGCCTTGTCAGAGGTAAAAAGCAATAAATTAATGGCATTTCTTTAATAAAGTATGGGCTGCATAGAACAGAGAGGGAAGATAAGCTGTTGGAAGAGATAAAAGGCCCACAAACACCATTGAAGAAGGATATGGAATTCATCTGTTGCACTGAATCCAGAATTGACATGTGTTTGACTCGCCCAGCAGCATGGAGTGGATAAGACGTGTGATACTTTTCCTGTGGGGTACGCATGGCAGATAACTTTCTTGCAGGGTAGCATTGGCTCTGGAGCTGCAAGAGAAGGGCATAAAGTCATGCCATAGAATGCCATTCTGGTGGAGCTGCTGCTATGTTTTGAGGGGGCAGAGAGCTGTGAAAACAGAGAATGAAAAATTAGATTACTGAGATATTTTGTGTTATGCTTTGCTAATGAAACTATTATCAATATGATAAAAATTGAAAAAATAATAGCAACCAATTACAACAACCTGCTGACTGTTTATATTTGGGCCTCCAAAAGAGGAAACTGATGAATATGCAGCATAACCACCATAAAACTAATCCCTGACTCGCACAAGTAATTTATGTGAGACTCACCAAACCACATATCCAACTTGGCACAGAGAAACAATCAAGATAAAATTGTTGATCTTTCACAAATATTTTCTCTAGGAATGCTAGAATATCACACTCCATTGCAGGAATGTCCAGAATTCTCATTTTCACAATATACCATTTTCTACACATTATTACAAAAACAAGACACAAAAAGTTAACCAAGATTACATAAAAATATATTAAGAAATAAGAAGCAAAAGCATCCTTATACAAGATTAAGGATGACACCTCAAAGGATAAGATAGAAAACTCATAAAGCAGAAAGGTAAATCCTAAAATCACCATGATTTTATTGAAAAGATTTATGAAGTCTATCCTAAAAGCTAATTGACCATTACAATATATACTATTACTTTAATACCCTCCCATAATGGTCATTCTACTAACTACACCAAGCTTATCCCACAATTTTACAAATTTGTCAGGGCTCACTTGGTAAGAATGTCTGCAGTCTGGTCCTCAGTTGGACAATACTGCAACATCACCAATCCATCTTTTACAAGTTTCTTGATGAAATGACAACAAAGCTTCACATGTTTGGTATGCTTGTGAAAGACTGGATTCTTGGCAAGTTTTAGCACCCCTTGATTGTCACAAACAAGGGTGAAGGCCCTACCTAAGACATTTGCATGTCTAAAAGCATCCTCCAAAGCCATACTGCCTCACATGCTGCTTTGACAGTTGCCCGATACTTTGCTTTTGTCTAGGAAAGAGCTATCACCTCTTGCTTCTTACTGGTCCATGTGACTACACCCATACCAAGACTGAAAACTTATCTAGAATTGGACTTCCTATCATTCAACAGAACCTGCCCAATTTGAATCTATGAACCCAACCAGCCTAGGATCTTTACTTCTGCTATACAAAATGCCAGAGTCAAGTGTTCCTTTCACATATCTCAGTACCCACTTCACTGAAACCCAATATTCTCTCTTTGGGGCTGTCATAAAACAAGAAATGTAACTCACAACATAACTCAAATTAGGTCTAGTGGCTGCAAAATAGATAAGGCTGCCCACTAGTTGCCTAAACGCTAACTCATTGATTACTTTTGAGTCTGTTTTGGCTGAAAACTTCAACCTTTTCTCCATAGGTGTAGACAAGATTTTGAAATCTATCATTCTAAACTTGTCTAGCGAACTCTTGGCATATTTAGACTCTAACACGTGAATTCTATGGAATGTGGCAATGATGAATTGCTCCTAAGAGACATAGAAGAACATGCCAAAAAAAGTTGTATGGATTTGTACAAAGGTTTTTGGCCAATTTTTTCAATAATAGTGGGTCTATTTTTCTACAATTTTTTGGTGGATTTTTTACAAAATTCATGGGTTTTTCTTTGCTCAAAATCACACAAGCTTTTGTGTAGAAATCATGGAAATTTCACAACTAAATTCGCGAAAGGTTTTAAGACTTGTTTTTTGACATTTTTTAGAAAAATCATTATTTTTCAACTCTTTTTTTACAAAATCGTGGCTGTTTATTCATCACAGATTTTTTAAAAAAATTTACAAATTTTTGTAGATTTTTTCTAGAATTTTTGCAGATTTTTTCCAAATTTTTTACAGATTTTTTTCCAGAATTTTGATAGATTTTTTATAAAATTTCATAGCAAATTTTTACCATCTTTTTTATCAAATCATGGGTTTTTTACTTTGTTGCTCGGGTTTTGCAATTTTTTTCCCAAAAAATTCTATGGCTTTTCTAATAGTAGTGATTTTTTTCGTTTTCTGTAATTTTGGATTGTAGGAGGGATGGCTTCATTTCCCAACATCATGTTGGAAGGCAACTAGAGATTCACTAGTAAAAATTATAACACCCAGAAAAAACAAATGCTCACGATCTTTGAGTACAAGTGCCTTGACCGGGTCATCCCCAGTACATACACTTGTCCAACAATTGCAGGTAAAGACCAAAACAAGTTTGATGAGCGCATTCATGGAGTCATCATGCTCATTAAATTATCAGTAATAGATGCAATGATTATGGAGGTTCCATCAAGGAAAACCTCTACGGAGATTTCGACACACCTACAAGATTTACACCAGACATCAAATAAAGGCAGAGCCTTCTTCCTAAAGAATATGTTGTTCTCGATCATGATGGACAAGAAAATGTCTTTGCAGGATCATTTGATGAAGATCAAAGATATTTGCAATCAATTGTTAGCCATAGGTTGCAAGATGGAAGATATGGTAGTTATAATGCTGAAAAACTTACCACGATCATACGAGCATTTCATCGAAACACTCAACATCACATCTAGCAATGTTGACCTAAAATTTGACAATTTGTGCAACAAACTCTTGCAACAAGACAAATGGAAGAAGCAATGACTCAACGAGTGTGGGACTAGCTTTTTCAACCAAGTACAAGGGCAAAGGCAAGTGGCCTTAGAAGAAAGATCAAGGTGATTTTGATGATACTTCAAAGAATTTGAAGACTATCACATTTCATTATTGTGGTAAACTTGGTCACATGAAGAAGCATTGCAAAAAGCGGTTGGCTGATAAAAAATCCAACCAAGAAGGGCCTCCACAAAAGGCTCATGTCACAAAGCAGGAGTCAACCTTCTTTGCTTTCATGGTCAAACAACCAATAGATCAAGTCAAGTCTTCTGTGTGGTACATCAATTATGGAGTATCTCGACATTTTACACACATGAAGGATTGGTTCACTAAGTATATGGCTTGCTCAGAGACACTCCAGATTCGAAGTACCACACAAAAGATTTAACCTGATCTGCTAGTTGTTTGGCCATGAAAGCAAAGAAGGTTGACTCTTGCTCAAAATGCTCTACGTCATGAGCCATTTGTGGAGGCCCTCCCTAGTTGGATTTTTAATCAACCAACCACTTTCTGCAATGCTTCTTCATGTGATCAAGTTTACCACAATAATGACATGTGGATAGTCTTCAAGTTCTTTGAAGTATCATCAGAATTGCCTTGACCTTTCTTTTGAGGCCACTTTCCTTTGCCCTTGTCTTTGGCTGCAAAGGCTTGTTCCACACTCGATGAATCACTATTGCTACTAAACTGCTTCTTCCATTTGTCCTACTACAAGAGTTTGTTGCACAAATCGTCAAACTTTAGGTCGACATTAATAAATGCGATGTTGAGTATTTTGATGAAATGATCATATGATCGTAGTAAGCTTTATAGCATTATAACCACCATATCTTTTTCCATCTTGCTACCTATGGCTAACAATTGATTACAAATGTCTTTGATCTTCATCAAATGATCTTACAAAGACATTTTTTTGTCCATCATGATTGAGAAAAACATATTCTTTAAGAAGGCCTTGCCTTTATTTGATGTCTCATGCAGATCTTGCGGGTGCATCCAAATCTTCGTAGAGGTTTTGCCTAATGGAACCTCTGAAAGCATTGCATCTATTACTAATAATTTAATGTGCGCGATAGCTTCACGATTACACTTATCAAACTTGTCCTGGTCTTTACCTACAACTATTAGACAAGTGTATGTACCAAGAGGATTTGGTCGAGGCACTCGTACTCAAAGATTGTGAGCATCCGTTGTTTCCAGGTGTTATAATTTTTGCCAATGAACCTCTCATTGTCTTCCAACATGATGTTGGGCAATGCAGCCATTCCTCTTGCAATCTGAAATCACGAAAATGAAAAAATTCGTTGCTATTAGAAAAATCACAAAAAAAATTGCAAAACCTAAGCAGCAAAGTAAAAATCCTACAATTTTATTAAAAAAAATGGGCAAAAAATCTGCAACAACATTCTAGAAAAAATGTACAAAATTTTCAAAATTTTTGCAAAAATTCAGAAAAAAATCTGCAAAATTCTGGAAAAATCTGCAAAAATGCTGGAAAATTGCAAAATTCTGGAAAAAATCTGCAAATATTATGGAAAGTATTTGCAAAAATTCTAGAAAAAACATGCAAAAATTCTGGAAAAAATTTGTGATCAACAAACAGCCACAATTTACAAAAATTGTCAAAAAAGAATTGAAAAAATTGTCAAAAAATGGGGTTTTAAAACCCTACGTGATTTTTGGTGATGAAGTCCCCTGTTTGTGACCTTACTAGTTCATAGCTCCGGGTCAAAAGCATTTACCCCTCTTAATAAAAAATAAAACTAGCAATTGCACCTTGGTGTGCCATGGGTATGCCAAAGAGGTGTGGAAGGTCAATTAGGAAAAAAATTGGTCTATTTTTTTCATACATTTTGCAGTACATGAGGTTGATTGGCTGGTCATTTACGAAATGATGTTGTTTGTGCAACAAAGGTCTCAATGGAGAAGTGATAGCTTCAAATCAACTATGCACCCTCTAATAGGCATCCAAACACGATGAAACAAAACCTTTGAATGAGGAAGATAATCATGTAGTCATATATTGTTATCTGAAGAAATATTTTTGAGCAAGTATTTGGAACTCTAGAAGATAATAGTGTTCATTATTAAATTGAATGATAGACAATCAACACTTCACAAAGCAAAAAAAGCAGGTATGTTGTCTAATAGGCTATCTGTGGCCTTATGGACATTAAAAATCTTCTATTTTATTCAGCCAACAAAATACTGAAAAACAAGAGTATGTATAGAATAGCATTTTATCATATTTATGTTCATATATCAACAAGTTTAGATTAATAGGACTCAAAAAGTACATTAAGCTATAATACAGAAGACTAGAGTTGAAAGATCCTAGGTTGTGACAAGATCAAACAACTACGGACTAAAGAAATGCTAACATAACATGATGATAAACCCAAAGAGATGAATTTCAAACCATAAAAACTAAGTAAAAATAGTCTTATATGGAAAAGATCTCCCAAGGAAGCATTGAGATGACAAAGAAGAAATATGAGAGCAGCAATACCACCATGTTTGTAGCTATGATCAACACAAAAGGGCCAATGCAAGATATGATGATGCCCATAATATGTCTAGGAATAAGAGGGTCAAGATTAACAATACTCAAAGCAAGCCTGATACACATCCTAGAACCTTTCCTAACATCCACAACCAATGAACCTCCGGAAATAAAGAAAAAAGCTAGTGATGTGTTGTTGCTTCTGTGAGATGAGGAATTTAGGAGAGTTTGATATAAACAAGCATCACAAAAATAGCAAATAATTCCTGATAAAGAATAAGAAGGGAGAGCTTTCTAGAAGGAAAAATAGTTCAGATTTCTACAGTTTTGAATTCTCAGCACCTCTATCGAGCATTGATGCTAGAGTGCCTTGGCAAGGGTCCCACTTGGTGAGAACTTTGGTGTTGTGAGTCTTTCTTTGGCAAGTAAGATGTTGATTAGGAAAATTTATTTGATGTTGATGTTAATTGTAGTATTCATGCTGCTACTTGGAATAGCTACCTCTCCTTGTAGAGTGATAGTTCTCATTACACCAAACCAAAAAAACAAGTGGCAAAAATACTTCACAATCTAAGATTTGGTTAAATATTTCCTTTAGTAAATGATTTGACCAGATTTAATTAAAATTAAAGATGGGTATGACCTCATTCCCTATGTTATTCATCTTTTTGTCCAACTATTTGGTCCCTGCGATAAGGATTCAATCCCTAGTGGAAATGATTTTTCTCCATTTGGTGCACTCAATGGTGGACAATTTGAAAATAGAATGTCAACAGTGAAAACATGATGGAAGCCAAGGAACGCAGAATAATTTCAAATTTTTTATAGAGACGCAATCTAATATTCTTGTCATGCCTTGAGAGGCTTTCCTTTTGTGGGTGCAACAAAACTTCATTACCATGCTTCTATTGGTGCAACACCCATAGAAGAGATCCTATTGTTTCTTGCATTTGATGTTTTTCTTACAAAATGTTATGACTTTTTTCAAAATGTTTGTGTTTTCTCAATAATATCATTGCTTTCTCAGCTTCTTTCTCCATAGACGAAGATTTTATTGCTAAAGGCACAAGAATCTTCTACCTTTAGCAATAAAATCTTCCTCTACTAATCAAACTTGAAAAAAGAATTGCTAAAGACGCAAGATTCAGAATTGCTAAAGACACAAGATAAGCTATGAATCTTGTGCCTTTAGCAATAAAATATTCCTCTACTAAACAAACTTGAAAAAATGGTTGGCCTCCACAACTGATAGAGCAGAGAAGTGCCTGCTATGCATAGTTGCGATCACATTTTGCTATCAAAAATTGAAGGCCAACAACAATATGATCTGACACTAGACAAGGGTGTAAACACCCTTGCCCAGTGTCTAGCCCTTTAGGTAGTCAACTACGTCTAGGATTAGGTCAAGGTATATTTGGGTGTGAAATATGACAATTATTAAAGAAAAAACAAGAGGAAAAATAGAAGACAATCATATGCATCTAGCTCAATGCATCTACCCTAGAGCCCTTGCAAATTTGAGGGTCTGTGGTCTAGGAGTTTAGGATGTGAAATTAAATTAGCCAAAAAAGATTGAATCCATACTAAAAATCATAGATATTTTCTAAAAAAATTATGATTGTCCACACTCTTAAAATATGAAGATAACGATTCTTGTGCTAAAGACGTGTTCCTTCAAGAACATGAAGAATATATTCAAATTGCATCATTGAGAAGAGCTCTTAAAAAAGACTGAATATACCATGCATATCAAATAAAAATTTGTTGACAGACTGTAGTTTTTTATTATTGCTTATTTAAAATTGTGTTTGTGGATGTGATTCGTCTCCTACGCAGAAAACATGTACCATTTTATAGCCTTCAATTCCTTGATCTTTTATCAATTTCCTATCATTTGAACATCACCCCACTTGCCCACTTCTGCATAGATGTATGAGAGAACATCTGTCAAGAGATAAGACAACCCAAAATAAGCTTGTTATCACAAGCCACTACGACCACCAAACCCAAGAGCCTTTAACAACTAGTACATGTCAAACTGTGCTCTATTGAAACTATCTGACGTTGCCACATCTCAATGCAGTTTCCACAATGTCTACAATCAAGCTTCCTCTATTTAAATTCCACTGATCTTCCCTTTCTCTCCATTATGTGACAAAGGAATTACAGTCAGAGACAGGTTGTAAAGTCGAACACAATGGCAAAAGGGGCTCTAAAGCAATTATCGAGGTGCTGCTCTCAATATTTTTGCTTCCGCTCAGAGTTTTTTTCAGATATGGCTGTGGAGTATGTGTTTTCCTTTCTCATTTGTTGTGCCTTCATTTTTCGCATATAATGGCAATCTTAGTATTCTAATTTATCTGGATAATAATGGTGGATTTGCAGGTGGAGTTTTGGACAGATCTGCTGCTAACATTTTTGGGTTTCATTCCGGGAATTATATATGCTCTCTATGTTCTTGTTGGATGAAAATTGTAACTCCATGCAGAGAAGTAAGGGTCCTTGATCATGTTGAGCAGGAGGAAATGGGCATTTTTGCTCATCCACTTTTGGATTTTTTGTGTTTATGGTCTTGATTTGAAATTCATTATAATGTAAAAATGTGTTATGCTTTTCTGATCTATACATTGCAAAGATGTTGGTCAATATGATTTGAAAGACTCATATATTTATTAATGAAAATACATTAGAGTTTGAGCTATACTAAGATTTTCAGCTTGTACAGCTGTTCATTGCCTCATCGCAATGTTTTTTAAATTTCTCAGTATCCATTTCATTCACGTTTTTTTAAGGTGAACAATCGACTTACTAAATAATATATTTATGTTAGTTTTGGGTAATCCTCATAGCCACCGTATTAGTTGGGCAGGAATTTTAACCAGAAGCTCCCAGACCGTGAAGGAAACAGTAGATGATGTATATGATCCCACGAAAGGTTTCGGTAAGATATGGAGATGGGGATGGAGATAGAGATGGAGATGGAGGTGGATAAGGCAAGGGATATGGACAGGAGGAGGGGGAGAGATAAGGTCTTTATGCTTTGATGGATATCCATACCTTGTTCCAATGCTCCTATTTTGGCACAGGCAGAGAGAATGCTGGCAGAAGCTGCGGAGTCTGGCTATACACCTGCCAATTGCATTTGCTTGAAAGCTTCTAAAACTTTTTTAAAAATTCCATTTTGTGCATATCCTGCAATCATTTCCGTGAGATAACCTCTATTTGAGGCATTCTGTCAAACGATTCACGTGCCTTTTCTATGCTTCCACATTTTGCATACATGTCTACCAGAGCATTTCCAACTATAATATCTCAAAAAAATCCTCCTTCCATGATGCTTTGATGGATGTCCATACCCTGTTCCAAAGCTCCCATTTTGGCACACACAGGGAGCATACTGGCAAAAGCTGTGGAATTTGGCTTTACACCTGCCAATTGCATTTGCTTGAAAGATTCTAAAGCCTTTTCAACAAATCCATTTTGTACATATCCTGCAATCGTTACAGTCCATGAGATGAGATTATTTTCAGGCATTCTGTCAAACAGTTCACGTGCCTTGTTAATACTTCCACTTTTTGCATGTATGTCTACTAGGGCAGTCGTGACCATGATATCTGACAAAGTTCCTCTATTCTTTATTGTTTGATGGATTTATATACTGTTCCAAAGCTCCCATTTTGGCATGGGCAGGGAGGATGCTAGCAAAGGTTGCGGAATTTGGCTTTAAACCTAACAATTGCATTTGCTTGGAAATTTCTAAAGTCTTTTCAACAAGTCAATTTTGTGCATATCCTGCAATCATTGCAGTCCATGAGACCACATCTGTTTGAGGCATCTTGTCAAACACTTCACTGCCTTGTCTATGCTTCCACATTTTGCATACATGTCTACTAGGGCAGTTGTAACTGCAGAATTTGGCAGGTTCCTGCAATGCCATCTGTAAAAACGATGGGTTATGGGAATAGGATTATCGTAGCTTAAAAGACATGAGATGCTTGACTGGATTACTCGCCCACTAAGGTTTAATACTACAGTCCTCTTATCATTTTCTTCCATAGCAATTTTCTTCCATAGCGGGCAAGCAGGGCACATTGTCATTGTTGTTCTGTTCTTCATTCATATCCTTCTCAACAGGGCACAGCGAATATTGAACGCGATATCAATATTGGAAGTGATTTTGTGCTGTAATATCTCACGCGCCAAAAAAATAACCGATGCAAGTCATTCAATGGTGAATAGGGGGAAAAAACCGTTGACTGAAAACTACGAAAGTTGAACGGCTGAAATTATTTGAATCATCTCCCATCTTCTTTTGAGCAATTTGTGCCATCAATCGACAAAGTTAGCTTGCACTACTTCAAATAGGGAACGTCTTCGACGTAAAAAAAACCCTACGAGATTTTTAATTGTGAAATTTCAACAATTTCTACACAAAACCTTGCACAATTTTGAGCAAAGAAAAACCTACGAATTTTGTCAAAAATCTGCCAAAAAATTGCAAAAAAGTAGACTCATGAATTTATTGAAAAAATACGCCAAAAACCCTTCTATGAATTCTTACAGCTTCCTTTGGCACGTTCTTTTGTGTCTCTTACGTACAATTCGTCACTGCCACAATCTGTAGATTTCATGTGCTCACCTATCCAAGAATTTTCAAAACCCAAGCTCTGATACCATATTACAAAAACAAAACACAAAAAGTTAACCAAAATTGCATAAAAATCTATTAAGAAATAAAAAGCAAAAGCATCCTTATATAGGATTACAAATATCTTATCCACAAAGGATAAAGATGACACCTCAAAGGATAAGATAGACAACTCATAAAGCAAAAAGGTAAATCCTAAAGTCAACATGACTTTATTGAAGAAGATTCCTAAAGTCTATCTTAAAAGCTAATTGACCATTACAATATAAAACATTACTTTAATACACATTTCAAGTGTTGTTCACCTTTAAAAAGAAAACTTATTTTGTGGAGATCAATCAAATTGCCAACACCTTCTGTATTTAAGTATTCACTCTCTTCAATAGATATAATCGGAACCAATCTGATATCATTGTCAACAAATTCAAGAGCTTTGATATTCCCTTGGGCATTTGACTAAAGAAGCTCTTGTGAGCAGTCTTCTACATCAAGATGGGAAAGACACTTGAGTTTACATACCCACTCAGGTAGATGTAGTCTACAGCTATATCTTCCTAGGTTGCTGCTCCTGGTATAGGAATGAGAATGGGCACACCGGTACAACATTCCACCCTGCCCCAGTATGGGTTTGGGTTTATATATATATATATAAACAGAAATGCTCAATATAACTGTAATTTCTTATTTTATATAATATTAAAAATAAATAAAAACAGTGATATCCTGAATAGTTCTCATTTGGAATGCCCAGCAAACCTACCATTTGGGCTAAGTAATGTGGGTTACCATCTGAAAGACCAGGACATGTAATTGGTAGGTTGCATGCATAAAACTCTCAAGAGTCAAGAAAAAGATAAAAATCCCTAAACATGATGAAGATAGATGTCCTTTACCGACATAAATAATTTAAAAGTCTTTTCAAGGATATCTAAAATGAAAAAACCTTTATATATATATTGTTTTGTTTTGTTGGAAGATATGTTTCAGTACAACAGGAGTTTCATTAAGTCTTTTATGAAAGAAAATGATCTAGAACTCAATCTTATACTCCAAGGCTATCGATAGCATTAAAAGAAAACAATTTTACACAGCATGGTTAGGAATAGCTTTAACATAGTTCAACCTTACGATACATATTTAGGAATATGCATTTAAGAGAAGCAAAATATCTATTTGCATTTAGCATTGCCCTTCAAAGTTCAAACAATAGAACCATTCACAGTCATAGAAATTTATACCAGTTTAACATTCCATTATACTCTGGTGTCTATTTATCGTTTGCATTGATGGTGTGCATTTTAAAACTGATAGTCCTGCCTGGGTTTACCCAGGGTCAGCCACGGGCACCCTGGGTACAAAAGAATCCACAGGGTGCCCTGGGTGTCTGGGGACACAATCTGGACCCACATGGGTACGCAGGGGGGTTCTGAAGAATCCTGCAATATAGATATTTTCAAGACCTTAAAGAAGTTTCAACTATTCGACACATGTTGGCAATGTAGAGACGATTCAACATGTAGCTATGATAATGCTGCTCAAATCAACTTTGCAAGTCTTAGACAAACAAGTTAACAGAAACAATTTTTGGCATTAGACTTGCACTTTTAAGTTTATATAAAAATGCACTTCTCTTTCTCAATAAAGTTTGTTCTATAACCTTATCTCTTTCAATTTTTAAGATTTTACAATCATTTGCTGCCTTCATTCTATATTGTCAATCACCACTCTTTTAAATCTCATAAAACTCTATAGCAGGGGAACTGAACGCTCAGCTGCTCTTGTTTACACATAACTAAATCTTAAAGTTCAATTGTAAAATCCAAACAGAGTGAAATTTTTCACAATAACGAATCTGAACAAAAGGATCTTACACAACTATATGCCATATATAGATAGATAAAAAAGCTGCTACAAGTTGATGAATGTCAGAAGCAGAACTTAACCTGGGCATTATTGGCTTTTACTTTCTTCCAATCTTCCCCACCTTCCTTCACCCTGTCCTCTAACTCACCAATTGTCTGCTTCCACATCATCTCCTCGAGTCTTGTCAACCATTCAATCCGCCTAGAGGTAAAAGCTCAAACAGCCAGCATGTTGTTTGTTAATTGAGGCATCCAAAACTTCAGATAACAAACAACCAGCTGTTTGTTTTCTTTTAGACCTCCAAAAGAAGAATATGATGAATATGCAGCATAACCAGCTTAAACTTATCCATAACTCACACAATATAAGTTATGTGAGACTCACCAAACCACATATTCAACTTGACATAAACGATCAAGATAAAGTTGTTGAAGATCTCTCATAAGATCACCCTCCATTACAAGAATGTCCAGAATTCTCATTTTCACAAGACACCATTTTCTACATTTCAAGCGCTATTTATCTTTTAAAAAGAAAATTTATTTTTTGAAGATAGATCAAATTGCCAACATCATTTACATTTAAGAATTCACTCTCTTCAATAGATAGTGGGAACAAATATTATTTCGTTGTCCAAGATTAAATTACCAACATCTTTTATATTTAATTATTAACCCTTTGAATAGATAGTTGGAAACTTGGAACCAATCTGATCTCATTATCCTCAAATTTAAGAGCTTTGATATTCTCTTGGGCATACGAATATGAAGAAATTCTTACGAGTAGTCTTCTGCATCAAGATGGGAAAGACATTTGAGTTCACCTATCAACTCAACTTAATGTCTACTGCAAAATATTCAAAACCTTGAAAGATTTCAACTAATAAACACATTTTGGCAATGTAGAGATAATAGTTTTGCTAAAATCAAGTTTGCAATTCTTAGACAAACAAATCAACACAAATAAATTTTGGCATTAGACTTACACTTTAGATTTATATAAAAATGTACATCTCTTTCTCAACAAATTCTGATCTATTACCATTTTTTAAGATTTTATAATCAATTTGCTGCCTCCATTCTACCATTGTTAGTCACCATTCTTTTCAATCTAATAAAACTCTAAGGCAATTCAAAACCTTGAGAGATTTCAACTATTAAACACATTTTGGCAATGTAGAGATAATAGTGCTAAAATCAAGTTTGCAAGTCTTAGACAAACAAATCAACACAAATAAATTTTGGCATTAGACTTACACTTTCGATTTATATAACAATGTACATCTCTTTTTCAACAAATTCTGATCTATTACCTTTCTTTAAGATTTTATAATCAATTTGCTGCCTCCATTCTACAATTGTTACCCACCACTCTTTTCAATCTAATAAACTCTACGGCAGGAACTGAATGTTCAGCTGCTCTTGTTTGCATACAACTCTTAAATACAATTATAAAATCTAACAGATAGCGAAAATTTCCATGATAATAATTCTGAATAAAGGGATCTTACACAATTATATGCCATATTAAATGGATAAAAGGGCTACTACAAGTCATGTGAGAAGCAGATCCCAACCTGGGCATTATTGGCTTTGATTTTATTCCAATCTTCTCGCCTTCCTTTACCCTCTTGTCTAAGTGGTTCTGCATATCTCCTCAATTCTTGTTAACTGTTGCAATCTGTTTGAAGATAAAATCTTAAACAGCCGGCACGTTGTTTGTTATTTGAAACATTGAAAATTTCAAATAACAAACAACCTGCTGGCTGTTTATTTTTGGGCCTCCCAAAAAAGATAGTGATGAACAATCCCTGACTCACAGAATGTAAGTTATGTGAGACTCATCAAATCACATATCCAACTTGGCACAGAGAAGACTCATCAAATCACATATCCAACTTGGCACAGAGAAACAACCAGATAAAGTTGTTGAAGATTTTTCATAACATTTATTTTCTCTTGGAATGTCAGATACCACCCTCTATTCATTCTCTTCAATAGATAGTGAGAATAAATATGATCTCATTGTCCAAGATCAAATTGTCAACATCTTTTACATTTAACTATTCAATCTCTTCAATAGATAGTCAAAACCAATCTGATCAAATCTGTCCTCAAAGTCAAGAGCTTTGATGTTTCCATGCGCATATGACCATTAAAAAATTCTTATATGCAGTCTTCTCAATCAAGATGGGATAGATATTTAAGTTCACTTATCCAGGCAGGTAGAAGTTGTAATCTTCTTCAATAAATTCAAGACTTTAAGTTTCAACTATGCAACACATTTTGGCAAGGTAGAGATGATAGTGCTGCTAAAATCAACTGTTAAAGTCAAGAATCTAAGAATAATCTTACAACAAGATTAGGACTATGAGATAATAAAATCCAGAGTCAGTGTACCAAACTTAAACTCAATATTCTTCCACTAAAACCATTTCAAGTTGATGTAAATAATTCAACCCAATATCTCACTGTTATTTTTCTCTTCATTGTGGAATGAATCCTTCTCCTATCCACAAATATATGATATATTATATAACAAAACGAGATTTGAAATGGGAAGAAACAGAACATCATGCCAAATATATACACTTTCTTAGGATTTCAAAATGTATGCAAGTCATATGCTTCCAAAAGAATCTGTCGACTCTGTTAATGGCGAGTGGCAACTTAGCACATTCCTGTGAAATTTGATGGAATGTTTTACCCAGTTCACCCCTTCCCACGAGGGCAACAATCTGAGAAATTCATCCGCCTTGTGCTCCACAATATCCCTCACTTCCTGCTGCCATTTTTTCACAGACAGATCGTGCGCTCTTAGTTGATCTGCAGCTTGCAGATAACCACATATATGTCTGAGCTTCTTCTCCAACGATTCAAAGCCCTCTTTTAAGTTGAGCAACAGTGTTACCCCATCCAATACTTGCTGATCCACGTGAAGCCTTGATGCCATCTTTAACTGAAATCGCTAATAGATACAACTAAAACTAAAATATGCTCAGAGCAATCGTGAATTCTAAACATATACAACAAATAAGGAACAAATTGAAGCCCTTAGGGTATCTAGAGTTTTTCTAATTAAAAAATCTGTATAACAATTATTAGTAGTTAACTATTAATAAGCAAGGGTTAACCATCCTCAAAGCAAATTAACTATGATTGGAAAATTACGACAGGCAGAAAATCAGAAAGACAGCTGTCGTGCACTAAAAGAGGAGTGATAAAAATAAAAGGTCAAATAAAGCAATGTTTGTGGGACAGTTAGGGCTGATTAAAAATCACTAAAATTTTAGTTTTGTGGCATTGAAAAGATTGCCCACATTGCTCTGCCCTATCATGTGAATTTGAGGCTTTGGTTTAGGTATGGCTTTAAGGTTTTTAGGTCAAAATAGTATATTTTAGGTTTGTCAAATTACTTTTGTTATTAATCATGTTTTTTTTGGGGATGGGTTAAAGTCCTTAAGAGAAAGGAAATCAGTCTTTAAAATTGAGAGCAAGGGTTAATAGAATGATAATTTCATTTAGAATGTAATTGTTAGATTATTTATTAATGTTAGAGAGTGTTATTTACGAAAAAGATTTAGTCAAAAAAAAGTAAGAAGTTTTTGATATTTGTGAATCAGAAACTGAGCAACTAGTGAAAGGTCCTAAATCTTACGTGCATCGGTCTTGTTGGTTTGATATTTTATCTACCTTCCATTCTCCATCAACTTTTCCCAACTTCATTCCTACTGCACTCTCGTTTCCAAATAATATTCCAATCAACAATGGGGCGCCCTTCAATCCAAATTTATGGAGCATGTTTGAATTTGGCTTTAAAAGGGACTCTTTTTCTCAAGGGAAAGAAAAACTTAAAAAAAAAGGCAAATGGAATCTGGGGCCAAATGGAAAAACAAAGGAGATGGGAAATCGTTTGGCAAATAAAGTATGGTGCCTAAAGTAGCAGAAGGCGCTACAGTCCCCCCAAACCTGTCCATTGCACTCTTCTTTGCCTCGTCAGAAAATGAATAAAGAGAATAGTTGTGGCATTCCCAAAGGAGACATTACTTCCACAAATCCAAGATCTACAATGAGTAGCTTTTAATTTGTAAGGTTGGCATTATACCCCTGCTTTAAATCATTTGCAAGATTGGGTTTTTCAAAATGGGAGGGAACCAAACAAGTTTTTTATCTAAATCAAGGGAAATGGTTTTTCATTGTTATTTTTTCAACTAAAGAATGTAGAAATGTAGTATATAGAATTAAGTCATGGATTTTTGAGGGTTCAGGGTTTTACTTTTAGCCATGGTCCCCAAACTTTAACCCAAAAACTGTAACATGCCCATTGTTCTACCCATTGATTTTTACAATGTTTTGCCCACATGTGAACAGTTTATGATACTAGCATCTAGGCAATAGAATTTTTCCTTTCTAATCGATTATCAAGGTGCACATTTGAAACAATATCATTTCAAAATTTCCCATTGCATTACAAAGAAACATTACTAAATTCCAAGTAACGAATCCATATTACATAATTTCATGATAACATTTTCCATTTACAATTTCTCAATAAGAATAGAGATACATGATTACATACATAACTTCCATAGGCTTAATGAAATAGAGATACAATGGTCCAGATGTCCTTGCTAGAAAACATATCTAGAGCTACCATACAATGGCTACAACCTACATGTATGGCATTCCTTACCTAGTATGCAACCCTAGATCACAGTGAACTAATAGTCTAAATAGTGGTTACTTACACTACTTTGGCCAAAGAATTCAACACCCAGTACTTCGAGTGTAGGTCGTATGTTCACCCATCCTTCACTCAATTTGGTATTTGACCATTCATACTCTTTACAATTATAGCATACATTTTATTTAAAAAGGTGATGACATAACATATTGACTAACTAGGTTACACCCTTTCCCATGGATTATCCTAACCCCGGGAATAACCAAGCTAACCATCCATGTTCAAATTGACATTCCCATTAAAGTACTTCAAGACAACAACATATCTCATACTTCACGGCTTATGCAACATTCATATAGTTTTAACAAACCACATATAGTTCCTAATAACAACATAGCCACTCAAATTCCAATATACATAGTATATATGTATATCCCAAATAACAAGGTTTCACCAAAACAAGACTCTTTCAAGAATCATGCAAGCTTATCCAAACTAAGAAATAAACCAAATTCATAAAAGCAAGCTTAACAAGAAATTAAAATCATGTTTCCACAAACAATGGCATTCATAGACAAATAGTTGACAAGGACTCCCTCGAAAGACCTGCCATGTGACCGACTTGTCACTAATAGTAAGAATGTTGAAATTCCTTGTGACCAGCCTAACCTCCTAGCTACCCATGAATTGACTAAAGATCTAGAAGAAGGTGAAATTCCTAGAGTTGTGGAGGGAGAAGCCTCTAGGACCAGTGTGTTAAATACAACTGTTGAATCTCAAACTTACTACCAAACCAATGAAGAAGATGGATGGTCAACCCCAAAGAAGAAGGACAAACACAGGAAGGCGGATGTTGGTATTGAAACCAAACTTGGCAGACCTAACTAGAGACAAACCAGAAATAGGGAAATGGCCAAGGAGATTGCTATTGGAAAACAAAGGACGTTGGAAGTGTCATCAAAGAAGATGTCAAAATGAAAGTTCTTTCTTAGAATATAAGAGGGGTCAACGGCCCTCATAAACAACTAGCCCTAAAAAATTGTGTTTGGGAGCACAAGCTTGATATACTACTACTACAAGAGGTGAAAATGAAAAAAACAAACTTTGAACTCATTTCTAAGAATATTTGGCCTAATGCTCACTTTTCATTTAGTGATGCTAATGGGGCCTCAAGAGGCCTTGTTGTTTTTTGGAATCCAAACAGACCATGTGGTAGAAAATTATTTCAAACCAAGAATATCCTGGGAGATCAGTTCACCCATTTTGGGTCTACTTGGATCCTAATCAATATTTATGCCCCGAATGTAAGGAATGATAGGAAAGCTCTTTGGCTTGAAATTATGGATTGGATCCTAAACAATAAAGAGGTTCGCTGGTTGTTGGCAGGGGACTTTAACTCTCCTTTATATCCATTTGAAAAGTGTGGGGATCTTATGGACTATTTTGATAGTATGCAAGACTTGGAAGACCTATTAAGTACTATAGGGCTTGTGGATATGGATTTACAAGGTTAGAAATTTACTTGGACCAATAGGAGATTGGGTGATAACCTCATTCAGGTAAGACTGGATCGGTTCCTTTTTTCCCCTAACTAGGCAACTCTCCTCAGCTCTAATTTGCAGGCTCTTCCCCAGACTGTTTATGATCATAGCCTCCTCCTTATCTTGAATGAACACTCTGTTGTTGGTCCTTTTCCCTTTCGTTTTGAGATAATGTGGAGTTCTCACCCAGACTTTAGAAATAAAGTTGCTAGTTAGTGGAATGTCCCAATTCATGGCTCCCCCATGTTTAGAGTTTTTTAAAAACTCAAGATTGTCAAAAATAAGGCAAAGGGCTAAAACAAGTGGGTTTTGGGGGATGTATTCCATTAGAAAATAGATATTTTTGTTAAACTTAAAGAGACCCAAACAAGAATGGAGAATGGGGACATTAGTGAATAGACCTGTCAGGAGAAGGGATACCACACTAAATGGGATAAAATTTTGAAAAAAGAAGAAATTTTCTAGAAACAAAAGTCCAGAATTCAATGGTTGAAAGGATGAGACTACCACTCTTCCTTCTTCCACATCTTTGCTCTCAAAAACACCAAAAAGGAACCAAATAAAGAAGCTAAAGGATGATTTGGGAGTGGAAGCCACTACTCCCACCCAGATCGGTCGGTTGGCCTTTGGATATTTTCAAAATGCCTTTTCTAAGCCTACGGGGGCCCCTAACTCTATTATTGATGATCACTTATTGGATTCCATTCCACCTACTCTAACTAACTTGGATAATGTTACTATCCTCAGGGTTGTCACTCTTGAGGAAGTCAGATTGGCAGTTTTCAGCATGGATGCTTTCAAGGCCCTTGGACCGGATGGCTTTCGTCCAACTTTCTTTCAGGAGTATTGGGAAATTGTTGGAGAGTACTTATTTCTTGCTGCCAAAGAATTTTCAAGTCTAGAAAACTTCTAAAATAGCTTAACCATACCTTTTTGGCCCTCATTCCCAAAAATGAAGACCCCTAGACCATGGCTGACTTTAGGCCCGTCAACTTGTGTGACATAATTTACAAGATCTTCTCCAAAATCCTAGTCAACCGCTTGAAACATTTTCTTGATAAAATGATTAGCCCATACCAAAAAGGATTTGTCCTTGGTCACTATGTATTGGATGCTACAATTTCCACACATGAAATCCTTCACTCAATGGATAGATGTAACTGTGTTGGTATGGCTTTCAAACTTGATATTTCCAAAGCTTATGAAAAATTTCTATGGATTTTTCTCCTTAAAGTTTTAGTTAGGCTTGGCTTCAATCTGACCGTGGTGAATCTCATTTTTGAATGCATATCTATTGTTAAATATGTGATGTTGGTCAATGGGGTCCCTCATGGCTTCTTCAATGCTAGTAAAGGGATAAGACAGGGTGATCCCCTTTCCCCCCATCTCTTTATCATGGTTCTGATGTCTTAAGACGAAATGTTTCAAGAATGCTAAGGGATGGGCCTATTAAAGGTGTCAAACCCGCAACCTCCCTTGAACCTTCAACCATCCAACAATTTGTGGATGATACCATCCTCTTTCAAAAAGCTTCTATGGTGGAGGCTAGAAAATGGAAGAATTGTCTAAACAATTATGCCTCTAGCTTGGGCTAATGCATAAACTACAATAAGAGTATGATCTAATTCTTTAACAACACATAGGCCCTTCAAGACAAAGTGACTATTGTGTTGGGTTGCAAGAGTGTGTCCCTTCCTTTTGTGTACCTTGGGCTCCCTCTCACAGTTAAGGAAGTTTCTCCTAGCTTTTAGAACTATGTCCTTGAAAGAATGCAAAGAAAATTGGCTAGATGGAAAGGCTCTACACTTAGCCACGCAGGTAAATTGTAGCTACTAGTTGTTGCTCTTCAAGAGATCCAAGTTTATTTTCTTTCCATTTTCAAAATCCCTAAATATATTGGTGAGAAATTTGAAAGATTTCAAAGGAATTTTCTTTGGTCTAGTACAAAGGAAAAGAAGTAATTGGCTTTACTAAGTTGGGATACTATCTGTCTTCCTAAATCTAGTGGTGGTCTTGGCATAAGAAAAATCCAACCCATCAATAAAGCCCTACTTGTGAAGGTTGGTTGGGACTTGCTGAGGAACACAAAGAAATGGCGCATGCTTTTGAATGCGAAGTATCTCAACAACTTTCCTCTGATCAGCTACCTCTCGGATGATCATTCTAGTGGCTCTATGATTTGGAACAATATCTGTAGGATCAAAAATTTGCTACACTCTGGGTTGAGATGGAAACTTGGTAATGGCAGTAAAATTATGTTTTGCAAGGACCCTTGGCTACTCGAAATACCCCTCATTCAATCTGACTTCAGGAATCTGATGGTCCCTGCTACGGTGATTTTTGGAAAAAATGTGAGACTATTTTTGAAATGGAAGATACTTGAGTGTTGTTTCCCTCATTCCCCGGAGTTAAGGCACCTAGGTAAGACTCTTCAGGATATTCTCTCTCTAACTAGGATACCCATTTCTACTTAGGCGGATGAATTCTATCGGTCTAGGGAAAGCAAGGTTAATCTCTCTGTAAAGTCTGCCTACAATTTGTTGTCTTTGCAAGGAACTTAGAATAGTATTTAGAAACATGTGTGGAACATGCAACTTACACCAAAAATTAAAAAAAATTGGTGGACGGTGAAAAAATGATGAGTATGTCCCTCACCTATTGCTCCACTGTTCATTTGTTGTTGAAGTTTGAGAATTTGCTTTTCAAAGGTTAGGTATCCATTGCACCATGAATGGTGATCTTAAGAGCTTTGTTGAGAACTAAATCGGTCCCTTTCACCACCCTCTACCTAAAGAAATCTAGCAATAGGTCCCTTCCATTCTATGTTGGTGTCTATGGAAAAAAAGGAATAACCAAATTTTTAGGAATGTGGAAAAATGCCCAAAGGAGGTCTTTAGTATTGTCTTAAGACTTATTACTGAGAATGTCTCCCTGTATGTTTAGAAACCCCCAGACAAACCTCCCTCGGTTTTGTATATCACTATGGCCAATTCTTGGAACAGGACCTTGGACCTCAACTCCTTTGACAATTCAAAAGCTTTAGTTAAGCTTAACATTGTTCGGAAACCCCCTGCTAATGGCTGGTACAAACTTAATTTTGATGGCATAGTGAAAGATAACCCTAGCCCGACTAGCATCGAGGGCATTATCAAAGATCAAAATGGCATATTGGTGGTGGGGTTTGTTGGTGGCATTGGGATACAAACCTCTATGATAGTCGAGTCAAGGGAACTACTAAGCGGTGTTAGGTTTGTTATTACTCTTGGTATAAAGAACCTACATATAGAAGGAGACTCCAACGCTGTGATCGATTCTATTGATAACAATTACTATCAAGGACATTTTGTTGGATATACAATTCTTACTCAACAAATTTGAAAGAATGAAATTAACCTACATCTTCTATGAGGGCCATAGAGTGGTCGACTCTTTGGAAAATTTGGGTTCTTGGGAGTCAACTAAATGTTGGAGAAATTTGGTGAGCCTCCCCTTGAACATCCAAGGACTTATCCTTGAGGAGTAAAGGAATCTTAACTATTTATGATGATGTCTAACATCTCCTTCATGGACTGGTACACTTGTCTTCTCACCCTTGCTCTAAATATGACGTGGAAAATGTTTGATGATATAGATGGTACGTGGGGTGACTGGATTGTGATGGGGTTTATTTATTTTTCCTAGTGGGTTTCCCCATGAGTTTAATGTGCAACCTTGTCATCAGTACAAGGCTTCTCCTTATAACTTGAGCCTTTTCATTTGGAACATGCAGGAAGCTAAAATCTTACTCAAACATATGCTTAATTATGGGTTGATAGAGGCCTTTCTGTATGCCTCAATGTACTTAATCAATACTTGTAATGGCTCCGCAACCCTAAGCTTCTCGAAAATGCCTACTTGTATGTGGGAAAATCTTACTAAGTTAATTATGCAAGATTTGTAGATATTTTATGGTGCTTATCTCTTTAATAAGTTATTTGTGGTCATTTCCCTTATGCATTTTGAAAAAATCTCATTTTTCTAACTCTTGTGACCATTTGCTATCTGAGTGTGAAAATGGGAGGAGACTGCATGTGAACTAAACCAGGTTCCTATAAAGAATTTTGTCGGGACACTATGGTCTACCATATTTGTGTTGAAGGAGGTATCACACCTTTGATGGAGTGCCTAAAATGGCACAACGAGAAACTTTCAGCTCAGTTTGCGAGCTCTTGGTGTGACAAAAGGGTCATGGTGGGAGGGATTTCTTTTGAGATCAATGAAGAGGTTATTGCAAAAGCTACGAGGCTGCCCTATTCAAGACAAAAGCTTAAAAAACATAAAAAGTGCAAGATATGGAGAGCTTGCAGACCTTCTTCAGGGAAAATTAATGGCCTACGAAGCTGCATGCGGGTTTTGATCAGAGCAAGCTTCCTGCACCACAGGATCAGGTGTGTCTGGTTTTAATGAAGTATATCACTCTTGAAGGTCAGTTTAAAGTTGTCTACTTTTACCATTTTCCTTTGTTGAATCACCTACACCATAGAATTCTTATCAGTTTCCCCTTCTTCTTACTTTCATCCCTTGAAACTTTGATTAAAGAAACCATGGAGCTTGAGGCAAAAAATCCTAATAAACCAACCCCTCTACCCTTGCATCAAGGGATTATTCTGTCTTTATCATTTCCACCTTGTCCTCTACCCGCCGAAACCTATTTCTGCTATTAGATTCGAGGAACCAAAACCCTTTGATCAATCCCCTGCTAAACCCTCTCGGGTTGTCTCTGTTGGCCCTTAAAGAAAGAACCATCCCATGACCAACCAACCTCCTAAGGAATCCAAACCTAATCCCCCTACCAAAAAGAAGAAGACTAGTGCGGGTCTGGCCTAATCTAAGGTCGCCGCTAGTCTCTGGGAGCTAAAGAATACACCCATAAAGAAAGAAGGAAAATTTCTCATCAAATCCAAGCGAGAACTAAAGAAAGGAAAAAAAGGAAACCACCTTTCATGTTGAGGAACCTCGCACAGATAGTGATGAAGATGACTCTATTGCCAAAGACTCTCAAGGGGATATGGTGGTGGCTGCTAGTGCTAAGATGGGGGTGGAACAGACAAGTGTCTGGAGGTCCAATAGGTTGGTGAAACACAAAAAGGAGGTCCTAGTGGATGATATATCCAACACCTTGGAATAGGAAAAAGGCCAAGAGGAAAGCAAACATGACATGGTTGAGGAGACTAAAGAGTACGTGGAAGGAACTAGTCTCTTCCTTGAGATGAATCGTATGATTCAGGAGGAATCCACACTATATTCCTCCAATCATAAGGCTCGGGTGGAAGAGACCAATAGGCCTGATGCTAAAAAGGATGAAGACCCCAACAACTTGGTTGCTCTTGTCACCAAGTTGGAAAGGAAGTTTACGAGGTTGACTTGGTTCACAATCAAAGTCATCCATCACTCTGTTGTCACTAGGTTAGAAGTGCTAAAAGATGAGGTGAACAAGAAGAATGTTGAGGTTGGACCCAACAATAGTTGGGTTGGGGATGATGTGTTGAAAATCCTCATAGAGGAGTGGGAGGATATTGCTAGGTGATGGGGGGGTTTAGTTTGGTTTTGGTGGGTTGTTTTTTTGTTGTCTTTGGACTTTAAGTTGTAGTTGGTTTTTTGTTTTTTGATTTGAACTCTGGCCCTATGGGCTCCTCATGTTAAGGGTATTGCACCCTATAAATGTAGCTTATATTATAGAAAACATTTCAACATAAAGAGATTAGAGAAATAGAAATCAACATGCCTAGAATTATAGCTCCAACTATTATTAATGTTTTCCAAGCTCAACCTCCACAATCACGCTAGCTACTCCTTCTAAGCTCAACCTATCTCCAAACACTAGCCTCTCATAAGAACTCTCAACAATGGAAAATTCACAAAACAACTTTATTTCTCACAAAAGCTCTCAAAAATACACTTGCACAAAAAATTACAACTAAATAACGAATGAAGAAATTAGAACGAAAAGTATAACAAAAGGTAGAGAAGCTACCTCTATTTATACTTAAAACTAAGCAACTTAATGCTACAAACTAGCTACAAAATTTGCCACCTTTTCTCTCCTTTTTTCCACCACTCTAACAACAAACTAACAATGCATCAACTCAGCCCATTGAGAATGAAATATAGCTTCTTTTACTCATAATCTACAACACATAAACAATCCAAATGTTTTTAGCTTCTTAGAATGGATGAGTTGCCCCTATTCAAGTGACACAATGACTCTTTTATTGAGTCAAAGCACAACAAAACATATCTACAAGTTTCCTAATTTTTTATGCCATTCGATTACCCTCATGAGCTTCAACAACCTTTTTTTGACAAAGTCTGCATACTCTTATTCAGATGAGTGTGGGTTTTAGACTTCTATTTGCAACATTCTTCCTTGCATGGCATTTCCTTTTTCCACATCAGCAGGTTATGCACGTGGGTTATTTATCAACAACTTAAACATATATTTATACACTTCATCATAGTGCTATTTATGTGCTTCCAAAGTCAAAAACTATTTACATTGCATATGATTTACATTATTGGAGTATGCGTTGACTTATTCTTAGCTTATGCATTGGTTCTAAGCTCTTTTATGTGTTGATTTTAAACTATCTCATGCGCTTTATATGCACAACCATATATTTACATTATGTTGGCTTTTATTTAAGCCAATTTCCTTTAAAAGGATTGTGCCATATACATGTGCTATGTTTACTTTGTAAAAATTTCAAAATGCATTCGTTATTAAATATATATAATATATATATATACATAATTGTGAATATATTTAAATATCAAAGAATGATTTTATGTATATATATACATAAAATCATTTTTATTGACAATTATGTATAATAGTGTATATATATATTAATTTGTATGTATAGGTATATACATAAACATACCCATATAAATATACATATATATATACATATACCATTATTTTTAGTATCAAAGTATACACATATTTACATATTCATTGATTGGTATAATATACAAAGTGTATATATATATGTCACATTTTTCCAATCGATATTCTTATGCATATGATATATTTGTTCATGTTCATAGGTATGTGTAGATACATCTACCTACGTATACAAATGCAATTATATACTCACATGTATGAGTTATTGTAAACATTTACATATATAGATACATTCTATGTATGTACTCATCAATTAATATATAAACATAAACACATGAAGAAGAACTCTTATTAACATAAAGACTCAATCACATATTCCCAATCAAGAATAGTCAAAGACCAAAACCATAAACCAATACAAAACATTCCCAAACCAAGACTGAAGATTACTTACCATCTCCCGAACTAACTTGACTCAACTAGATCAAACTAGGATGTGAGTGTGTGTATGCTCAATTAGGCTCATTAAGGGTTACTAGACCAAGTTCTTCTCCTGAGTGATACTCTCCCTCTCTTATGAAGGCTTCATTCTTTTCCTACATCCAACTTAGTGCATCAAAACAGTAGTTAGTTGATAAAATTGCATTCATATGCATCATATATTTTCATCTTCTAAACATTTAAAATATTATATTGAATTTTACATATTCATTCATCACATTTTCCATCAAAATACATATACAAAACAAAATCATTTATTAAAGCATTTTAACTCAACAAAGTAACATTAAATAGGTAATAACACAATGGGGTGTAATAGAAATCTTTGTAGTTAAATTCATACCTTTCTGGGCTTAGTTACATTCTCTTCCGATGGAGTATAGGGAAACAAAGATTATCGAGATATTGGCTAACCGATGGGAATTTTTCTTAAACACGATCTTGACTTCTTTAGGAATCTATCTTACCTAGTGAGATTATGTATACTTATGGATGCAACTAAGGATCTTCCTTGTTTTTTCCATATAAAATCAACAAATAGGGTTTGGAATCAAGAAATTCTATTTGAAACCTCTCATAATGTATGTTCCCAATGTCATCTGATAGGGCACTCTTCTAAAAATGGTTAGTTAGCAAGGGAATACTTTCAAAGGCATCATGAACAATCTCAAAAACCAATTACTCACGAGGGCTTTCCTTTGAAACCAACTTCACCTCGCAAACATGCAGATCAAGTAGAGAATATAAGCAAGAAGGCTGGGTTAGGTTCTCAGTTGTGTATAAAAGACTTTGGTAGATCTAAATTATTGGATTTTCAGATGAAATCAAACAAGCATAGGAAGGCTACACAAACAATTGATATTTCTCTTATCTAAAAGGAGGAAATAGATTTAAACTTTCTTTGTTTAATATTCCACTCTATATGGGCCTTGCATGTCCACCTATTGATGAATATCAAATGTCCAAAATAATCATGTCTTTAATTTTGGGCAATAATGATAATGTGGAAGATAGGATAATGATTGTGGTAGGAATCCTTGAATACATCGTACCTATTTTGACAGATTTTTAGTTGCAAAAGGTTGTGCAAAATGAATAGAGATCAGAGTCAAATGTTTGCACCTTTGATGTGCAATATGCAAAAATCATTGAAATAATTGAACTGAGAAATCTACAATCTTCGGATCTGGAAAGCCAGGTTTTGCCTTCTCAACATAATAATTCTGAGGACTCAAAATTATCAATTTTCAAGGCATTAATAGAAGAAGGAAATCTAGAAGACCTGGCAAATAAGATTGTCTCTAAGGTAGGTTCTCAGTTAATTGAGGAAATAGTAGAAGAGGTAGCTAGGGAAGAAGAGGAGTTTGATTTTTATAAAAACCTATCTATATCTCAAACTCCTAGTTCTCAGCCTTCTAAAAAAAAACCCTGATAAGAGAGGAAGGAAATCACATGCAATGAAGGTTCAGGAAGAGATAGAAGCAGGATTACAATAAACTTTGGACAAAAATATAATGGTGGCTTCAAATGAGTGATCAAGGTTGAGGAGAGCTTGCTGCTCTCCTCACCCACAATGAAAATAATATCATGGAATGTTAGGGGCATTAATGCCCCCTAGAAAAGGGCTCATATCAAACATCAATTGGATGTTTGTGGAGCTGATATAAACTTACTCCAAGAGTCCAAATTTTCTAATAACATGTATGAATCATCTGTCAAAAAATGGTTGAAATGGAAATCAATCGATTCGCTAGCTCAAGGTGCATTAGGTGGTTTAATTGCCATGTGGAATGAAAAAATAGTTAAGGTGGAATCTGTTACAAATGAGAACACATTGTCAACTAATGAAAGTAAGTCATTTTGAACTAAATTTCTGGATTTTGAATGTCTATGGTCCATCTACTACAGTGGGCAAAAACATTTTGTGGGATAGCTTGAAGCAAGTTTTGGATCAACTGGGGGTGGAGAAAGTAATTTTAGCAGGGGATTTTAATGCAGTCACCTCCTTGCAAGAAAAGAAGGGAGGTGTTTCTCCTCCACATAAAACAATGGAGGATTTTAGCCTTTTTATTCAAGATAATACACTTTTGGACATTCATCTAGCCAATGGAAAATACACATGGACAAACAGAAGAAGGGATTTTCTTCATATTACAGAATGCCTGGATAGGTTTCTAACATCTCCTAACTAGGGTATAGGAAGTTTTTCTTTGGAATTAAAAATTCTACCACTTATGGGTTTTGATCACTTTGCAATTTTATTGAAAATCTTACCACAAAGCAGTAAGCCAAAAGGAAAAACCTCATTCAAATTTGAGGCGATGTGGTTATGTCATCTAGATTTTCTTCCACTCCTCAATCAATGGTGGTCAAATGCACCTTTTGTTGTAGGATCAAGAATGTTTCAGTTTTGTAAGAAGCTCGTGTTTATCAAGTAGAAAATTAAGACATGGAACACTCAAGTTTTTAAAAATATTTTTCATCAAAAAGAAAGGGTTTACAAGCACTTATCAAATATTAACAATCATATTATTTCTCATGGATTGGATGCATCAAACTTTGTCCGACAAAAAATTCTACAAATGGAATGTGCAAAATTGTTGGCTAGAGAAGAGGTGTACTGGAGGCAAAAATCAAGTTTGGCTTAAAGAGGGTGATTGAAACAGAAAAAAATTCACATCTCAACACAAGTAAAAAAACCAAAGAACTCAATCTTTTCTATTTAGGATAGTTTATCGGGAGCTACTTTAAATAAATAATCTGATATATAGAATGAAGGTATCAAGTTCTTTTCAAATTTACTATTAGCTCCAACTTCTCAATCAATAAATATATTAAAGGAAAGGGAAGATCTATTGGAATCCATTCCAAATTTAGTTACACAAGAGGATAATGAGTGTTTAATGAGTCCATTCACTTTACAGGAAGTGAAATTTGTAGTTTTTTCTATGTCTACGGACAAAGCCCCTAGTTTGAATGGATTCACAACTTTGTTTTTTTCAGAAATGTTGGGATTTTATTGGTGTTGGTCTCCTTAGGGCTATGGATGAGTTAGGAAAGTTAGGTGTAATATTAAAATAGTTTAATTTAACGCATTTGGTTATAATTTTGAAGGTCAAGGAACCTAATTTATTTGTTGATTTCAGACCCATATCTCTTTGTAACACAATTTATAAGATTTTCACAAAGGAAATATATTTGAGACTACATTCACTTATTCCAAAGATTATATCAAAAGAACAAGGTGGTTTTGTGCAAGGAAGGGAAACAATAGAAGGGGAATTGGTTTCTCATGAGGTTTTACACCCCATAAATGCCAACAATATGTCATCTTTAATTATTGAATTGGATATGATGAAGGCATATGATAGGGTAGATTGGACCTTTTTGATTCAAGTATCAAAGAAGTTTGGGTTTGGCCATAAGTGGTGCAAATGGAATCTCTCTCTTTTATCATCAACAAAATTCTTAGTGATTATCAATGGGAATCCAATTGGTTTCTTTAATTCATCTCAGGGGGTTTGATAAAGGGATCCATTGTCCCTGTCCCTATTTATAATTCTTATGAAAACATTGAGAAGGTTTATTTATAAGGTTCATTTATAGGGTTTATGGTAGGGTGTTCAAATTCCTTTCACTAATATAAAGGTAACACATGCAATTTTTGTTGATGACACAATTTTGTTTGGTAAGGCATCTCTCACTGAGGCGAAACAAATCAAGCAAGTCTTAGATAAGTATATAGTAGCATCAGGACAAAAAATTAATGCAAACAAGTCAAAGATATATGTTTTTAACACAAAAGCAACAATCAAAAGGAAAAGGTCTCTAGGAGGAAATTTTATAGAGATAGGGGAGCTACTAAGAAGGCCTTAGCAAATTTCTTCAAATACGATGAGAAGAAGAAGCTTCAGGAAATTGGGAGCGGTGGATATGCTCGCAAGTCTTTGAAGTCATTATGGAGGGACCTCGTGTTGGACATAATGCACTATTTTACGCTTGAAGGTAGATTCTTTGTTATTTACAGCTACCATTTCATGCTTTTGAATCATTTTAGGCACAAGGTGTTTGTCTCCTTTCCTTTCTATCTGTTAATTTCCATGGAAAGGAGTATTGAAGATCACAGAAAAAACCCTAAGAAGGTGGTTTTACATGAGGGTCTTATGAATCTCTTGTTTTCTCACATTAAGCTTAAGTTAATTGTGGTTTCTCCTAAAACCCCTAGTAAGAAGGCTGATAAATTTTTTGGGTATGATATGGGTGATTCTGCCACATAATGGGTTGGTAGTTTTGAGGAAGAAGAGTCAGAGTTTGAGGAAATGTTTGTGGATGAAGGTGGCTTTGAGGAAGGGGATGAGGTCTCGAAAGAATGGAGCAAGGGCTATGAAATGGATGTGAGTTGTGGGATACCATGGCGAAGTCTGTGAGGAAGATTTCGAAAGGAAAATCTAAAGGTTCCAAGAAAGAAAAACTTTTGGTTAAAAGGAACATGGAGGTGGCTCTGGGTTCTAGTGACAAACCCTTGCTATGTCCTGGCGAAGGTGGAGTGAAGAATGTTGATGTAGAGAATGTCCTTTTTTGGGATCCTTTGCCTGAGAAGGTGGAAATTTCCTTTGCAACTGCGTTCAAGGATCCTGAGGATGTGGGTTTGTGCTCAAAGGTTCTTGGTGGTGTTGGTAATGCTTACATTGTTGAGTTGCTGAAAGGGCTTGAGCCTATGGAGGTGTAGGGGATGGAATAGGGGATGGAGGTGGTTATGCATTCTCATGGGTTTTCTCTAGTTGATAGGGTGGGTAAAATGGAGCGGCTGGAAGTGTTAGCTGATTTAGCTAACTTGCCTGATAAGGTGTGGATCAAAGTGGAAGTGGTGGAGGTCGAGGACTCCCCTATTGAAGAGGATGAGGAGTAGAAAATGGATACGACTGATGCTCTTGGTAACATTGAGCCAAATGATCTACCTCCTATGAACTGGGATGATGTGAATATGAGCATGTTTTGCAAGATGGCCAAGGATGGGACTAGGAATTTGATGTCTTTGGTGAAGTGGTTGTTTTATGAGGTTAAGGAGCTGAATATTCAGGGTAAAAATTGGCAGGAGATTTGTGTTGCTATGCTCCATGGTAATCATAAGGAGTGGGCTATTAAAGGAAAAGTCAAATCCATGAATGTAATGCTCGATAAGCTAGTTATTGATGTTGATCGTCTGGGGGTTTCTCACGAGGAGAGGATTTCCTCATTAGAAATGCAGGTCACTAAAATTTTAGAGGACCGTGTTGCCAATATTGAGGTGAGAAAAGGTAAGATGATGGATTACTTAAGAACTGTGGTTAATATTAGCCATAATTCTCTAAAGACCACAACTAGGGGTCTATATTTTAAACGAGAAAGCTCTTAATTGGATGGGTAAACCTCTTGACTTGGGTGAGTTAGAGAAAGTGATTGAGGAAATCAACTACTCAAACTAGGAGGATAAAGTTGAGGAGTCTGCTCTAGTGGTGGAGAAAGATGTGAATGTTGGTCCCTACCTTAGGACAAGGAGCAAAACCAAAAAGAGAGTGGCTATCTCTATGGAAGAGATCAAAGATGTTGTGGATATGTAGGAGGAGGTCAGCAAGGAGAATATGGCCTTGGTGAATGTCTTGGATAAAATGTTGTAGCTGACGTGTTCCTTTTTGCTGGATCAACTGGGTGGCTAATGTTTTTGCTTTTGTTATGCTGATGGGTTCTTGATGTTTTATCTTTTGTCAGCATTTTGGTTTTTTGGGCTATTGGTTTTTATTGCTTAGTTTTTATTGCAACTTTTTGTCTTTGTAAAGGGTTTTGAGGCCCCTTCAAAACCTGATTTTCCTTATAAAAACAATCAAAAGGAAAAAACTCAAATAGTTAGGCTTCCAGCTAGGTGAGTTCCCATTTACATACTTAGGTATTCCTTTCTTTGTTGGCTCTAATAAACCTTCATATTGGGAAAAAATCATCCATAACATCCAGTCCAAAATTTTAGTTTGGAAAGGTAGGTGGCTATCCTTATCAAGGATAATTTTAATGATAAAAACTATCTTATCAACCATCCCAAACTACTACATGGTAGTTCTAAAGGCACCCAAGTCCATTGTATTTGAAATAGAAAAAAATTATAAGGAATTTATTATGGAAGGGTAATATGGATAATAAAAAGAAAATACCTTTAATTTATTTGGAGAAGATTTGTTTTGAGAAGCTCAAAGGAGGTGCAAGGATACATAATTGTGAACACCAAACCTGCAATAAGCTAACACAAGACCAACAAACACTTGTTAATCATGTTAGAAACCCAAATCTTGCATTCTTTAGATCCCTAGTTAAATCAAGAAGAAAACATAAAAATGAGAGCATAACAACCAAAGATAACATGAAATCAAATTGAAATAGCTAAACCTCCATCCCATAGGGGGAGTGGTGCTCCTTTGATGCAGAAAGAAGCCCTTTCCCAATCCCTTTGATAATATTTGATGATGTTGATGATCCAAAGTGCATGAGTTGACTCCAAGTGATGATAAAATTAGCTAAAATGATAAAAAATGATGAAATGCTATGAGTTGAAATGCCTATAGTAGGAATGCTTGAAGTTGTGGATCCATATTGTGTAGAGGAGGCCTCTATTTATAGAACTCAAGGGTTGAGAAATGAGAGAAACTGGTGAATGTGAGATAAAATAAGAGCCAATGAGAATGTGACACTTGCCACAATTCTATTGGATGAGGGTGGAGTACATTTTGGGGAATGTGTTGAGTAAAGGAGGATGTAAGAGGAATAAATGAAAATGGTTGAGGATTTAAAAGGTTGTAAGAAGAATTGAATGAATGTGGTTGAGATTTGAAAGGATATAAGAGGAGTTAATGAGGATGTAAGAGAAGTTAATGAAGATGTAAGAGGTTTTTAAAACCTTTGGAGGGAAATTGAATGAGGAGGTGGTTGGGAGGAATATTCCTTGGAATATGTCATTGTGAGAATAAATAGAGGAATTAGATAATTAAAAGAAATGAATTTCATGTTCAACCTGGTTAGTTGACCATGGGTTGATTTAACTCTTGAGGAATTAAAAGTTGGAGGATTTGTTAATGTTGATTAGAAAGTTATTTAGGACTAATTAATTTAGAATTAATTAATTTGAATGGGTTAGGGGATTGTGGCATTTGATTTGATTTATTTAATCAAATGAGAGGACTTAGGAGGATTTAATTAAATGATTTGATTTAATTAAATATGATGAAAATTAGTTAGAAGAAGGGTGAATTAATCTAATAAATTTAATTATTTGATTAATAGTAGAAATTGCTAATTTTAACTAAATAATGTTGATTATTTAATTAATTGGTTAGTTCGAGGTGATTTAGGAAAAAATGGTGTTAGTTAATCAGAATCAGATGCATAGTATCAATCAAGACTTTTTAAGTGTCTAGAATAATTAATCCGCAAGGAATATGTACCTAGGAGATAAGTTGGTGTGGCATATGTATTCTAAGCCAAACTCCAAATGGTGTAAAATAATGCAAGGCAAGTATTTGGATAGTGCATCTCCAACAAGAATTTTTACCATCTCAAATGCACTAGAAGGGTCAACTATGTGGAACTTCCTTGTGGCTTGTAGGGATGCCATCATACCTTTCATCACTTGGGAATGAATCTCTATTTTGGATGGACTCATGGAATGGCCATCCTCCATTAAACATAATACAAGAGCTTCAAACAACAAGGGATTTCCTATCAAACAATTGGGGCACAAGAGTTAAAGACTATTTCCATAGTGTTGATGGTATCTCTAGTAGAATAATCTAGAAAGATCTATCTATTATTCCCATTCCTAAGGATAAAAAAACCAGACTAGAATCCATCTTAAAAGATAGAATTGTGTTGGAAAATATGCCTCAACTTGCTAGCTTGAACCTCTCTTAAAGACTTGGTGTTTTTCCTTTTGTTGGCCTTTATTGTCAAACTATCGCCAAAATCTAGAACCTTGAAACCTAAGTTGCGGGGCTCTGAAAGATCATAACTTGGAAACGTTTAGCTTGTCGCAGGATCGCTGGATTTCTAAGCTGCAGAACCTATGTCACGGGGTTCTTGCATTTCATAACCTCCCGACATGGCGATCTCCTTGTTGTCACAGGTTTCAGGAATTTCCTAACCTCCAACTAGATGTTCTAAAGTTCGGGTTTCTCTCGACTTGGCGACCCCTTTTGTTGTTAGCGAGACATACGTGCTTCGGTGAGAGATCTTCCCATGTCTGTTCGACATTTTGAGGACTATGAGCCTAGTGGACCATTGCGTTGAGGTGACCTTATGATGTCAGTGAGAGATACTCCTAAGTCTCTTTGACTAGGCGTGTCTCATCGATGGTGTGGTGGTAGGAATGTCAGTGTGATAGGGTGGTGTCGGTGTGAGATCCTCTGATGCCTCTTAGACATTCCAGTGATATCCCGCTAGTGCTTATCTATTTGACATGAGGTTTTTGGAGAGAGATCTCCCAAAGTCTTGGCAACATTCTGATGGTGATGGTTGAATTGGTGAACCCGAATGGTACGATAGTCAAAAGCGGTGGACAAGTGATGTGTCAAAACGTGGCATGAATTCATTTGTTGATTCTACATCATTGTTGTGAATCAATGGGATCGAAAGTTGTATTTCCTGATAGTGATATATTTGCATTAAATGCATGATTTGACTCAGGGGTTGACAAGGAGAAAATATGGTAATATTCTCTGTAACCAAATTAATTGTTGGGCTGCTTGATGCGTACTGGATGGCGATGTGTGCGGCTTGAGACGAAGGAAGCTTTTTGATGAAGATAGTGAAATTAATGAAAACCTAATGGTGGTTGGGTGGTGCTAGCACGTATGCTCTTCTTGCATTGTAATAGTGTGAGGAGAACTATAATATGTGAGTGAGGTCGACCAAGGGATTATATTGCTGATGTGAGTTAACATTTGAGAGTGAAGTTTGTAACTCTGTATGTAATCTATTTACTGTAATACAAAGTGACTTTACTTGGTGTGTGGGTTTTTCTCTCATAATGGTTTTCCCACTTAAATTTGGTGTTATCTCTATGTGTGATGAATTTGTCTATTCTTTTGTTTTGTGAATGTGCATCTCAAACAAATGTAATTTGTTAAATGAATTTTTTTTTGCACTTCTCTCCTGAGGATTTTGCATTAGGAAGTTGTTTTCACACCTCTGCTTTCCTTACAAGTGGTATCAAAACCTGGATAGTTGTGTTATCCTTGTGAGTAGGGTTGGTTTTTTGTGCTAATCCTGTTCAGTGGAAGTCTTGCAAAAGAAAAACTGAATGTCTTGTTTACAGTTTGAGATGGTAAGTACATCAGGTAGAGTAGAAATTGAAAAGTTTAATGGCAACAATTTTGAGTTGTGGAAACTCAAAATGGAAGATCTATTGGTGGAGAGAGACCTCTGGATTGTTGTGTCTAGAACTATGCCACAAGATATGAAGTAAGAAGATTGGGACCTCATAGATAGAAAAGATAGAGGGTTGATGTTTGGAAGATTTTGTTCTCCTAAACATCCATGAGGAGAAGACTGCATCTTCATTATGGAAGAAACTTGGTGACATTTATCAAGGAAAGTCTCTAATGAATAAGTTATTCCCGAGGAAGAAGTTGTACTCCTTGAAGATGGAAGAAGGTGCATCTATAGCAGACCATCTGAATTCATTTAATATGATTGTTGCTTAGTTGGTGTTTATGGGTGTGAAGATAGAGGAGGAGGATCGATGTATGCTTTTGTTATGTTCCTTACCCGACACTTGGGATCATGTGGTAATGGCTATTGGAAGTACAACAACTAATTTCAAGATGGAAGATGTAGTTTCCTCGCTACTGTCAGAAGAAATGCGAAGGAAGTCTTTTGAAATGGCCAAGGAGGTCCTTGTTGTTCGGGGTAGATCAAAGGAGAGAGGCAAGAAGAAAGACAAGAAGTCTAAATCCAAATCTGAAGGGAGATCAAAGTCTCTTGGTAAGAAGTCCAAGGTGAAATGTTGGAACTATGGGCTGATTGGTCATATCTGAAAGGATTGTAAGGAGGAAAAAAAGAAGAAGAAGAACAAAAAATCTTTCGACAATGACTCTTCTCAGAGTGATAAAGATGCCTTCATTGCTGCCTTGGCGACTTAGGCATCAGATGATGTTTGGTTGATTGACTCGGGTGCATCTTTTCTCATGACATCTCACAGAGATTGGTTCACTAAGTATTAAAAGTATGCTGGTGGAAAGGTGTACCTGGCAAGTGATTCAACTCTAGAAATTGTTGGTCGTGGAAGAATTAGAATCCAATTCCTTGATAGAAGAATCAAAGGAATTGATGGTGTACTGCACATATCAAGTTTGGCTTGTAACTTACTTTTTGTTAGTAAGCTGAATGATGTTGGTGTGCAAGTTTCTTTCTCGAGTGGAGGTTGTAAGATGACTAGAGGCTCAATGGTGTTGGCTAAGGGTGCACGCATAAGCACTATGTACAAGCTAGATGCACGTCTTATTCAATGTAACAACATCTCTGTAAAGTCAAGCAAAGCTACTTGTGTAGAGAAGGAGAATGAAGCTCCTCTGGGTGCAAATTCCTTGGAGGTGAAACTCCCAACAGAGAAAACCATGTTGTGGCATCATAGACTCGGTCACATAGGAGAGAAAGGCTTAAAAGCCTTGAAAAATAAAAATCTAGTTGAAGGGCTTATTGATTGTAACCTTGAGTTTGATTTTTGAGAACATTGTATTTATGGAAAGCAACACTGTGTTCATTTTATTCGACTCCTCATAAATCTTTTGGCATACTGGATTATGTTCATTCTGATGTATTTGGTCCAGTGAATGTTCCTTTGTTATCGAAGTCTAGATATTATGTTTCTTTTATTGATGACTATTCGAGAAGGGCATTTGTGTATTTTCTAAAGAGTAAATCAAGAGTGTTTAGTTGGTTTAAAGAGTTTAAAAACTTGGTAGAAAATTAGAATGGAAGGAAAATTAAATGCTTGAGGATGGATAATGGTGGTGAGTTTTGTTCTGTAGATTTTGAAAGGTACTGCAAACACCATGGAATTAAAAGGCTTAAAACTATGCCCTATACTCCACAACAGAATGGAGTTGCTAAAAGGTTGAACTGGACACTGATGGAAAGAGTGAGAAGTATGTTGAGCAGTGCTGGTCTGGAGCAGAAGTTCTAGGCTAAGGCTATGGCTACAACATGTTGATTAATCATTCACCCAGTTCAATTCTTGTTAACAAAATGCCTATGGAAGCGTGGTCTGGTAAGAATCCCTCTCTAAGACATATTCGTGTCTTTGGCTGTGAGGCATATGCATATGTGCCAAATGAGAAAAGATCAAAGTTGTAGAACAAGGTTATCAAATGCATCTTCATTGGCTATGGCATTGGTGTGAAAGGATACAAGCTTTGGAATCCTGTTACTAAGAAGGTTTTGTACAATAGAAGTGTAATCTTTCATGAGCTAAAGCCTTCGATAGTTGATCTGTAGTCAGAGACAGAAGAAAGAGAAAAGAAGAATGATGTAGTTGAAATCCCTCGAACTCTAGATAAAGAGGAACTACAAAGTGCACCTAAAACCAAGGAGAGTTCTAGCAGCTCTGAGAGTTCTGAAGAAGACGAACCACAACCTCAACCTCAGACTATGAGGAGGTCTACACGTGAAAAGCATCAACTTGATAAGTATGGATTTTCTATGTTGGATACAAACTATGCCTATGCTTTTATTACTAGCACTAATGAGCCTGGCATTGTGAAAGAGGCAATTAATATGTCTAATTCAAATTCCTAGTTGGAATCCATGAATGAGGAAATGATGTCTTTGAAAAATAATGAAACCTGGGATTTGGTACCCCTGCTTGAAGGGTGAAAGCCTATTAGCTATAAATGGGTATTTAAGAAAAAGATTGGTCTAGATGGAAGTGTTAAAAAATATAAAGCTCGGTTGGTTGTGAAAGGTTATTCCCAAGTGAAGGGAATTGATTATGGAGAAATATTTTCCCCTATAGCTAAGCTGACATCTATCAGATTTATTTTGTCACTTGCATCAGTGTATGACTTAGAGATCGAGTAGATGGATGTGAAGACAACATTTCTTCATGGAGAGCTAAAAGAAGAAATTTATGTGTCCCAACTTGAGCACTTTGTTGAAAAAGGTGAAGAAAGTATGGTTTGCAAGTTAAAGAAATCTCTATATGGTTTGAAGCAATTGCCTATAATGTGGTACCAAAAGTTTGGCACCTTTGTGTTGTCATTGGGATTTGTGAGATCAAAATCAAATCATTGTGTTTATTACAAAATTGAAAATGATCGAGTTCTTATTATTTCCCTGCATGTTGATGACATGTTGTTCATAGGAAATAGTAAGACTATGATTTCTGATCTAAAATCTCATTTGTCATCAAAGTTTGAAATGAAAGATCTAGGTGCAGCAAGGTATGGGGATGGAAATAAAAAGGGATAGAGAAAGTAGAAAGCTTTGGATCAACCAAAGTAAGTATATCAACACTGTCCTAGAGAGATTTGGTATGAATGATTGCAATCAACTAGTTGTTCCAGTGTTGCAGGGAACAAAGCTATCTGTTGAAGACTGTCCAAAATCTCCTACCAAGATGGAGGACATGACTAGAGTGCCTTATGCAAGTGTTGTTGGTAGTTTAATGTACACAATGGTCTGTAAAAGGCCATACATTTCCTAAACAGTGAGAGTACTTAGTCGGTTTATGGATAATCCAGGAAGACTGCATTGGGATGTTGTGAAGAGAGTTATCATGGCAACTCGGTTGGATCATAAAGATCTCTTAGCATTTGTGGGTATGTGGATTCTGATTGGGAAGGGGAAATTGACAATAAAAGATCCACTGGTGGATAAATCTTCATGTTATTTGGTGGTGCAGTGAGTTGGATGAGCAAGTGACAAGTTGTGGTCACTTTATCTACTAATGAGGTAGAGTATATGGCAGCAACACATGCCTGCAAAGAAGTTGTTTGGCTTAGATGTTTGTGCTTTGATGTTGGGTTTAATGCAAGGTAGATTACAATTTATTGTGACAGTCAGAGTGCTATTTGTTTGGCAAAAAATCCCACTTTCCATGCCAAGATGAAGCATATCGATGTGCAGTATCATTTTGTTCGTGTTATGGTGGAGGATGGAAAGGTTAATCTGGAAAAGGTGGATACTTTGGAGAATGTCGTTGATGCATTAACAAAGCCTATGAGCATAGACAAGTATAGGTGGTGTGCCAATTCGATGGGCCTTGGGGCCTATGACTTTCAATAACTTCAAGTTTAAAGGAAGCCAGTAAGTCTTCATCAAGTGGGAGCTTGTTGGAAAATATGCCTCAACTTGCTGGCTTGAACCTCTCTTAAATACTTGGTATTTTTCCTTTTGTTCGCCTTCATTGTCGAACTATCACCGAAATCTAGAACCTTGAAACCTAAGTCATGGGGTTCTAAAAGATCATAACTTGGCGACATTGAGCTTATTGTGAGATTGCTAGATTTTCAAATTGTGGAACCTATGTCACGGGGTTCTTGCATTTCATAACCTCCCGACATGGCGATCTCCTTGTTGTCGTGTGTTCCAAAAATTTCCTAACCTCCGATTGAAGGTTTTGAAGTTCGGGTTTGTCCTGACTTGGTGACCCCTTTTGTTTTCGGCAAGACATACATGGTTCGGTGAGAGATCTTCTCATGTTTGTTCGACATTCCGAGGATTGTGAGCCTAGTGGACCATTGCGTCGAGGTGACCTTATGGTGTCGGTGAGAGATACTCCTAAGTCTCTTCAACTAGGCATGTCTCATCGATGGTGTGGTGGTAGCAATGTTGGTGTGACAGGGTGGTGTTGATGTGAGATCCTCTAATGTCTCTTAGATATTCCAGTGATATCCCTCTAGTGCTTATCAATGTGACATGAGGTTTTCAGAGAGAGATCTCCCAAAGTCTTAGTGACATTCTGATGGTGATGGTTGAATTGGTGAACTTGAATGGTACGATAGTCAAAAGTGGTGGACGAGTGATGTGTCGACACGTGACACAAATTAATTCGTTGATTCTACATCAATGTTGTGAATCAACAATCATTGGACCGAAAGCTATATTTCTTGATAGCGATATATTTGCATTAAATGCATGATCAGACTCAGGGGTTGATAGAGAGAAAATATGGTAATATTCTCTGTAACCAAATTAATTGTTGGTCTGCTTGATGCGTGCTGGATGGAGATGTGTGTGGCCTGAGACAAAGGAAGCTTGTCAGTGAAGATAGTGAAATTAATGAAAACCTAATGGTTGTTGGGTGGTGCTAGCATGTATGTTTTTCTTGCATTGTAACAGTGTGAGGAGAACTGTAATCTTTAAGTGAGGTTGACTAAGGGATTGTATTGATGCTCTCTTTTCCTGAGAAACATAGGGAGAGGGGTATACCGTTCCTCATAGGCATGCCAAGCTCTTCCTATCAATTTTGGTCCTTGATCCTGGAAGTGATCATAGCACAGTCGAAGGTTATTATTGTACTGTCCTTGTACCTCCTTTCTGAGTCGAATGCCCATAAATTGTGCCTTGAAAAAGAAAGGCTTCCTATGAGGATATCTCATTTGCATCCCCACAATCTTTTCTGCATGTGCAGATTCCCTTGCTCTATCTTGCCAGTGAAGCTGATTTCTCATTGTAGACAGGAATGATCTCAATTGTACTTCTCCCACAAAGAAAATAACAAATAAATCTGTATATTCCTCTAGGAGTAAATTGTGAACAAAGAATTCACATAATTTTTTTTTTTGTTCAGGGAGTGACTCAACAAATAACTTTACAAATTCCTTGTCATCAGGATCATGTGGCTGATTTTGGCGAATTCTTTGTAACTTCCATCTTAAAAGTTGTTCATTAAGAAACATATAATACAACCTAGATGGTCTTCTACAAGCTAATAATAGCTCACCAATTTCACAAGCATCACGTTTACCTCTATATGCTTTATGGAATGACTCTTTTAACATTACCAATTCCCTTTTCAGCCTATTATTTTCAAACTCCACATCCGTTAGAAGATAGCAGTTCTCTATCCATTTCATTAATATTGGAGGGATGCGTACCTAGAACCATTCTATAACAATGGGTTTAGTTTGTGTTTCCTTTGATTCCATAATAGGTTTAGTGCCACTCTCTTGCAAATTTTGCTCTAATTCCACAATCTTACTTATAGAAGCATTCAATTCAGTTTCTTGTCTATTTCTTTCCTCTTCAAAAGCACTAAATAATTGCATAAAATTGTTTTTCAAATCTTGAATATTTTTATCTCTTTCAGATAGTTCAACCTTGTGTTGCTTATCTTGTTGATTCCATTGTTGAATCTGGTACTGCAGTTGTTCAATGAGTTTATCTTTTTCCTCCATCTATACTGTCATTCTTGCAATTTCTTGGTCTCTTTTATTTACAATTGTAGCTTGTACCTCAATCTCTTTTATGTGCTTCATCATTCTGTAGCTTGGTTTTAATTCCACAATTTCTGCTTTTAATTTTTCTAATTCCTCTTCTCTTTGGCTAGATTTTGTATCCCCTGTGTCCACAGAGAAGGATGAATGAGGAATTTCTATATCAATATGGGGCACATTTTCTTCCCTGATGTCCACAGGGAAGGATGAGTGAGGAATTTCTACATCAATATGAGGTACATTTTCCTCCATTTTAGGCATGCTTCCCATTCTATCAAGAAAAGGAGAAATTCCCCCCATAGGTTCATCTTCAATCTGCACAGAATGTGGTGACTATATTTTCTCCTCCTCCTGCTCTTTGGGTGACAGGGTTTCCTTGTCCTCTTCCTTAGGGGATTGATCACCCTACTTTTCTGTTCCATTTATTTCCTCACTACTAGGCAAGCTTTCAATTTCCACTACCTTTGTTTGAGTCCTGGTCTTCTTCCTTTTGGAAGTACTTCCTATATCCTAGGGTTCAGTTTTGTTGGACCCTGAAGACAACCTTTTACTTCTCCATAGAGGAGGAGTCATTTGAAAAGTAACTTTACTTCGTTTCTTCCTCTTGCGAGGAGGTTCTCCTTCATCTTCAAAGTGCATAATTTCCACCTCCCCTATCTGTCTTGGGGTTTCTAGTTCCCCTGGCAAAGTTTTTGGTGCATCACCACTAGGAGATGTTGAGGTCTGTTGGGATTCAGGAGCACCCAATGCCTGAGAGGTGGGTTCTTCTAAAAACTATTCTTTTTGCTTTGAGGATTCTCCCTCCTCAAGTGGCCTCTCAACTTCTACTTTTTCAAATTTTTGCATAAACTTTTGCCACTTCTTTTCTGGCTTTTTGTGAAAATGATATTTTCATATTAACTGTATGAGACCATGATGTTTGAGGGGCCTTGTTCCAACTTTGTATTTTCTATCATTGGGGTGACAAAATGACACAGGAAGGCTGGTAGATTAACCCTAAGAGAAGGGTCCTTAATGTCGTGGCACAAATGAATTAACAAGCGAAAAGGGGGTCCCACTACTGTAGTTATCTATCCCTCACAAGTGAAATATTTGATTATCCAGGCCATAGTAGTCCTCCAGGGTTCTAGAAGAGACATTCTATGGAAACCTTTATTTTGTCTCTTGGTGCTTATGGTCATTACGGGTTGGGGCTCCCCTTCCCTATGGAATAGTTCTATCAATTTTTGATAAGTGACATTGGTATTCAAATCAATTCTCTTATTTTCAAGACCAGAAAGATGAGCAATGATTTTATTACTTACTTGGAATTGCTTGCCTCTCACCAAGGTCTACCCATCTGCAAAATTCTCTACAAATTCCTTCACTAGCTACTCTATATACCCTTCAAACTATTTCATGAATTCCAACCACCCAACTTTCTAAAATAGAGCCGCAACATTACCCAATGCCAATAATTGAGTTGCAAAAGTTGGTTCAGACTTTTTCTTGGGTCCTCCCATTTTCTCTGTTTATTTCCTTGCCACACTACAAAATTCTCTAGAATTATGTAATACCTTATTGAATTACAGGCGAAAAAGGAAATTTTGTGTCGATATACCCAATGGAGGAGGAATTAATCACCTTTCTTGTCACCTTACTAAGTAATTATGATGAGTTTTCATGGGGAATTACACAACCATTTCCATACTTTTAGCAATCAAGCGAAGGCACAAGTTTCAAAATTGTAGGAAGGAACGGTTCATGCCAATTAATTAGCCTTTATTCAAAATAAATACTAATCTTTTAAATAAATAAATTTGCACGCACCTTACGTCTTGTCACTAGATCGAACATCACTTACCTACGCTAACATAATTAGATAGTCATATGATTTGGTGAGGGTGGCGGCGGATAATAATGAGATCGATGGGATAGTTGAATTATTATGACAAAAAGGGTGTCATAATAATTTTATTTATTATGGGAAGGTATATTATGATATAGCAAAATGATTATTAGGGAGAAATTCTCGAGGCAGCAGAAAATCAAATGATGGGAATGCACAAAATTTAGGAAAAATTAAAATACTGGAAAGGAAAAAGCTTACAAAAATTTGGGGCATTGCCAAAAAATGTAGTCAGAGTAGAGGAAAAGAAAGTTTTGGAGCATTGGAGAGAAATGTCATCAGAACACAACAACAAGATTGAAGATTCTAGAGCATCACTAGAAAGATGCAATTGGAGTAGCAACCAAAGTTTCTGGAGCATTGTCGAAAGATGTAGCTAAAGTAGCAACCAAAATTTCTGGAGCATCACCGAAAGATGCAGCTAGAGCAGCAACCAAAATTTTTAGAGCATCGTTGAAAGATGCAGTAGGAGCAACAACCAAAATTTTTGGAGCATCGCCGAAAAATGCAGCCGGAACAACAACCAAATTTTTTGGAGCAACCGAACAAATTTTTAGAGCACCCGAGCAGAATTTCGGAGCATCGCTGGAAGATGCCGCCAGAAGGAAGAACATCATAATTCTGGAGCACCTGAGCAGAATTCCAAAGCATCGCTGGAAGATGCCTCTGGAAAGAAGAAGGATGTGTCATTTTGGCCTTGGATCCCTGAAGCATAGTGATGTGTCAAAGTGCAGGATCAGGACGAGGAGTGGGATGAGTCCGTTATACAGGTTCCGGAGCATGGCAACAACCGCTCTAACAAGTTCCAGAGCATCTGAGCAGGCTCTGTCAAAATTGTGTTTACAAAAAAGATGAAGTCCTGCAAAATATAGACAAAATTTAGCCAAGTCCAAATGATGAAGTTGACGAATAAATTGAAGAAACATTCTAAAATGATTTTTTTATTTGTTTGTTTTTTTTTGTTTTTAGCTTATTATTTATTTGGCAAAACTATATTGACCCTGCCTCAATAGAGTCAATGCATTGGATTTCTCCCTGCAATTCTACCATTTTTGTAAACTCTTCTTTATTAACAGGCTTACGATAGACGAGTAATCGATGCCCATTAACTAGAAGAGTTCGAATATCACCATCAATAGGTTTCAGCTGGACCGAACCATTGGAAAATACTTCAAAAATTTTGTATGGTCCAAGCCAATGTGTTCTTAGTTTCCCTTGATGATCCTTGTATCTGGAATCAAACAATAATGCCCATTCCCCAGTATAAAATTCTTTCTCTTTGATATGTTTATCATGCCAAAAATTACGTTGTTGTTGGACTAGTTCAGTTTGATGGACAACATCCAAACAGAGTTCGTTTAGTTCACTAAGCTATAAAACTCTCTCAATTTGGGCTTGTTTAAGATCCATGCCCAACTCCATGGTTATTCTAAGGGTTTGGAGTTCAAATTCAATGGGTAAGAGGGGCTTCTTCCCAAATACTAACTCATAGGGACTATAGCTAGTAGTTGATTTCCAAGTGGTGTTGTAGGCCTAGACAACTTCTGGTAGTTTCCTAGCCCAGTCTTTTCTTCCTGATGAAACCATTTTTTAAAAATGTTTTCCAATTCCCTATTAGTGACTTTGACTTGTCTGTTCACCTGAGGGTGGTAGGGAGAGGACTTCTTGTGGCTTACTTGGAAATGATCTGTGAATGCCAACATAACTTTAGACATAAACTGGAGGCCTTGGTTTGTGACAATTATCCTTGGAGCTTCAAATCTAAGGAAAATTCTATTATAGACGAAATCAGCTACCTGTTCCTCCCTAGCAACACATAGGGCTTGCACTTTTGCCCACTTAGTCAGGTAGTTGGTATAGACCAGAATGTACTCTTTTCCTTGTGAAGGAGGGTTTATTGGGCCGATAAAATCTAATCCCCATTTTTCAAATGATTCGAGGACTACTTGAGGCTGCAGGGGCATTTCATTAGAGGCAGTTGGTCTTCCTACTCTTTGGCATTCATCACATCAGCGAATGTATTTCTTGATGTCCTTATGCATTGAAGTCCAGTAGTATACTTCTCCCAAAATATTGTGAGTTGTCCTCTTAGCAAAATAATTCCCTCTTGAAGGGTCATCATGACAGGCTCTAAGGACACTATAGGTCTCGTCTGCCCTAACACACCGTTGTAAAGCCATATCGGGTCCACATTGAAACAAGATCCCATTAATCCATTTGAAAGGGGCATTTTCTCTAATGAGGCATTTCTTCTGTTTTTATGAAAAGTGAGGTGGTACTTCTGTAGTGGCCAAATAATTTGTAATATCAGCAAACCAAGGGGTTTTAGTAGAGATGGCGAACATATTTTCATATGGAAACTCGTCTTGTACCAGAGTACAATCACCATCATGTTTAATTCGGGATAAGAAATCTATGACTACATTGGACTTCCTTGGTTTGTCAACAATTGTTCCATTGAATTCCTGGAGAAGAAGTAACCACCTAATTATCCTTGCATTTACCACAGGTTTGTTCATGAGGTACTTAATGGCCGAGTGATTTGTATTTGTGACTTTATATCCCGTGACATAATGTCAAAATTTCTTGATTGCATGAACTACAACCAAGAATTATTTCTCTGTTATGGTATAATTCTTTTCTGTTGGTGTCAAATTCTTGCTAATGAAATATATGGCATATTTTCCCCCGTTCTCATCTTCTTGTCCTAGAACCATCCCAATAGTGTCATCAGACGCATTAGCATAAATATGGAATGAAAAGATCTAATTAGGTCCTCGAAGGACATGAGCAAAGATGAGTTTGTCTTTGATAATTTCAAATGATGATTGACACTTAGGTGTCCAGATGAAGTCTACATTCTTCTGAAGGAGAGAAAACATAGGGGATATGATTTTGCTGAAGTTTTCTATGAATCTTCGGTAGTATCCAGCATTGCCTAAGAAAATTCTAACATCAGTCTAGGTCTTTGGAGTCTCAAGTTGTATTAATTCAATTTTCTTAGGATCCACCTTAATCCCTTCAACTGAAATATGATGTCCCAACACTATTCCTTGTTCCACCATGATCAAACATTTCTCATGGCTTAGGGACAAACGATGATCTTCATATCACTTTAACACCTTATCTAGATTCTTGAGGGCTTCATTTAAGGTTAAACCATGTACAGTGAAGTCATCCATATAAACTTCCACACACTCATTTACCAACTCACCAAATATAGCTAGGATGGCCCTTTGAAACGTTGCAGGGGCATTATATAGCCTAAAGGGGAGAACCTGATATGCAAATGTCCCCCAAGGGCAGGTGAAGGTCGTCTTATCTTGGTCTTCTGCTGCTACCTGTATCTAGTTGTATCCACTAAATCCATCCAAAAATGAAAAATATTTCCTCCCAGCCAAGTTATCCAACACTTGGTCCACGAATGGAAGAGGGAAATAATCTCTACATGTTGCTTTGTTAAGTTCCCTATAGTCTACACACACTATCCACTTCCCATTCTTCTTTGGAACTACAACCAAGGGTGACACCCACTTGCTGTCAGAAATTGGGTAGATAAATCCTACTTGTAAGATTTTCTCAATCTCGGTTTTAACGATGTATTTCGGAGCAGGATTGAGTGTTTGTTGTGGTTGGTGAATAGGTCAAACATCCTCAGTATAGATATGATGTGTACACACACTAGGGTGTATTCCTCTCATATCTGTATAGTGCCAAGCAAACACTTTAGATCTATTCACCAGGGTATCAAACAATCTGTGTTCTTCTGTCTCAGTCAACCAATTGTTAATGTTCACAGTTTTTCTTGGCAGCAACATAATGGTATTAACTCCTGGATGGTTGGATGTGACAATGTACATGGGCCTTATCAGGGTGTTGAGAGGACAACTGTGAGGTACAATTTTATGAAGCCGGGCAACATCTACAAAGAAATTGCAAGTTTTTGGAACTAAGCTCATCAAAGGACAAGGTAATCCTATGAAATTGGCATCATCAAATTTTGTGTGGTCTATGTTGATTGGGTGTCCTAGAATTTCTTCTATGTCCGTCATTTCCTTACTGTATGAATCCATAGTAATATTTTCCAAATTGTTCTCCAATTCATCATCTAATTCTTCACCATGTTGTTTGATGACTACCATGGCCAGTGAAGCCAAATTTTCCTGCCCATTGGGACTTTCTGGTTCGTCAACCCATACTTTGTTGTGTTTGGAAGGCTTGGCAGGAGGATACAAAAGAAAATGTTTTCTATTAGATCCATGTGAGATGGTCATTCCTCCCTCTCTGCAGTCAATTTTGGTTGCAAGAGTAGCCAGCCATGGTTGTCCCAAAATTATTGGATAACTGTCTTTGGGTGTAAGGGACTCAATTATCTAAAAATCTATTGGGTATTCCCATCCATCCACCTTAACAAGAAATTTTTCAATAATGCCCTTGGGAATAGCTATGGATTGATTTTCCATTTGCAAGACTGTAGTTGTGGGACATAAATCAGTAAGTCCCAGCTTTTCCATCACATCAACAGTCACCACATTAATGGCTGGTCTAAGGTCCACCAAAGAATTAAGTATTGCTACCTCATTAATTGTTACTGTTATAAGCAGGCTACCTAGATCATCATATTTTGGAGCAGTGGTCGTTCCAACCAATAAGTCAGCTAGGTACCCATTTATGTGGACGACGTTGATTCATTTTGGTTTTCTCCCTGGGGTTTTGATACACACCTATTTAATCAATTGGTTAACTCAAGAATCTCCTTAATCACTTGTAGCAAGGGGACTTCAATATGCAATTGCTTAATTTCTTATATCAATGTACTTTCGGTGGATAAGGTCATTTTCAGAGCATCTTTCACAGGAATTGGTTTTAGACGCTCCAGAAAAGGTGCTTTGATTTTGTCCTTAGGCTTGTGATCCTTCAGAAGTTCAGTTGGAGATTGACCCCCCTCCTCCTGAGGTAGGTCGGAAGCTCCAGCTGAAGATGGCGGGTCAGGCTTATGTTGTGTAGTGTCTGGGATTTGTTCTATGAATGTGGGCATTATTGTGGTTTTCTCAGTAGACTTCTTGATAGGTTCATCTAGGATTTCTTCAATAGTCAGTTGTGAAAGTGTTTTTCCAGAACTCAATTGCAAATTTCCACAATGTTGACATTAAGTCCAGTGATATTGTCTTGTTCAGTGGAATATACCAGAGTACTTGGGCGATTGTTCTTTAGGTTTAAAACTGGTTGCACTGGAAGTGGTGGTTGGTTAACTTGTTCATTTTGTTGAGTGTTCTGGGGAGGTGGTAGAAGATTTTGTTGTTGAGTAGGCATTCTCCTGGGGCTAGTATAAAACTGATGTTGAGGTTGATTCCATTGAGGAATGGGATTTTGAGGGTACCATTGTTGTTGAGGCTGGTTAGGCCATTGAGGGTTACCCAAGATTGATTTGCTCATTCAGGTGGTCCCCAAGGATAGGTTCCCCAATTAGGGGTTATTGGAGATGGTGCCTGTGGCCAGGGTGTTTCCCATTGATTAATGTTCCAATTGGGTTGGGGTCTCTAGTTAGGGTTTGAGTTCTGGCCATAGGAAAAATTTCCTCCAGTTCTTTGATTTACAATGTTTACTTCTTCCTCAACTAGGGTTGTTATTTTCTTGGAATTCTTGATGGCATTCAGAAGCTCACACTGATCAGTGGGGTGATTTTTTTCAGACACTTGACAAACATCAATCTTGTCAACTTTGTCCAAGGGACATTCCCTTAGCAAATGTTTGTTTCGGCACCTGGGGCAGTAGATAGACAAAGTTTCAATATTTCGTGTTTTAGCCTGTATGCCATCTAAGGTGGTGTTTAGATGAAGAAGAATGTCAGTTTTGAAGTTGGCTAGATCCTCATGAAGTTTTCTTATATCATTGGAACCCTTAAAGAGAGTGGACTTCCTAATTCCTCCTTGAGTTCAAGAGAAATTTTGACATAATTCCATAATATTGTCCAATCCCTGTTGGGACACGTCTCCTTTTCCCATTAAGTCCAAGCTCCTCTAAGCTTCATCATCAAGACCTTTAAGGAATAGGGTCTTTGGAATATCAAAACTAATGGCTTCTCCACCACAACATTTGGATAAGAAGATAAACCTATCTAGGTAATCCTCTAAACTTTGATCCTCACTTTGCGTTATCTTGAATAGTTCCTCTTTCCTATCGCTGACCCTACAGTAACTTTGGTATTTCTCTAGAAAGATAGACTCCATTTCATCCCAGGTGGTTATCGATTGAGAAGCTAATCCCATAAACCAATGCATGACTGAGTCTTTAAGAGTGGAAGGGAAAAGCTTGAGTTTCTGATTGTCATTCTTGTAATCATATGTCTGACACAAGACTTTAAACTCAAATAGAAACTGATCAGGGTTCTCAGTAGACAAACCCCGAAAGGTTGGCAAGAAGGCCGGTGAGATATTTTTCATTTTCGTATCATCATCTGCATCAATAGTAATAGGATAAGTGAATGTGCATGGTGTTGGAGGGTTATTATTGTTGTTGGCGGAATTTCTACATTCACCCATGATGTTGAAGAGAATATGACTCTTGTCTAAAGTTCGCTCAATTGGGAAAGGTTTTGGAGTTTGTAAGGGAATATGCTCCTTGACAACTATGTGTTCTCTTTCTGGGGTATGTGGGAAGGTCTCAGGTTGACCCTGTTTGGTCAATTCCTTAGTAAGTTCTTGATCTGAGTTTCCTTCCTCCCTACTTGTTGGTACGTTGATTAGGGGTTTTTTGGTATGAATCTTCCGCGGGGGCCTCGTTTCCTAACCATGCAAAAAAGAAGCTGAAGGACTATTTCTATCCCTAAAAGAGGTATTCAAGATATCTCCTACTAAGACTAGAAAAAGGGTCCCTGACAATGATGCTAAAAAGTGATAGGCTGTCATTAGGTCCTAACACTTTAGTTGATAAACACATTAATATATCAACTAGGTAGTGTCCAAAGGCTACATGCAATAGAAGACATCTCAACTATCTCTCTCCCAGGTTTCCTAAATACCAAACAGCTGAATAAAACTCTAAACTAGAGAGCCTCTAAACTTAGAAAGTAGGAAATCATCTATCTAGAAAGCTGGAAATAATTAAACTAGAAAGCAGAAAACTATGAATCTGAAAAGCATCACCACTAAGCTAGAAAGCATGGAAATGATTAATCTAAAGAATGTATAAATTTTTGAAGAAGTAAAACTTGTAAAGAAACTAGGAAACATTTATCTACTGCAAAAGATAACAATCCAAACAACTAGCATAAAATGATTTAACAATCTGAAACAACTAAAGGAAGGTGCTTCAGAATTTCAGAAATTGAATTCAAAGACTACGAACTTAGCTACAACCTGCAGGATTGACACTGACAACATGACACACACATGAAAATAAATTCCAATTTCAATTATTATCTACTAAAAGAAAGTACAAAATGAGAAATAAAATACTTATCTATCTATCTATAACCCTCAAGTGGCCAGATCTCGGGTGTTTCTACAACTATCTCAAATCACATGCACTGGTAATCTCCAAATTACTTCATTCAAAGGACTCCATTCACATTGCTTAGTAATTCAAAGAGTGACAGGAAAACCCATTTTTATTCATATGGTAGTTTAACTTAGAAAGACATATTGGCAGCATAACGATATTCTTCTGTGTTCATCGTTTTCAACAGTTATATATTTATATGAAAAGTGGTTAACAAAATCCTACTTTCCAGTTAATAAAGTCTTCAACATATTGTCAACAACTACTGGACTTTAAAGCCCATGACATGAAGTATTAAAGAGGCTCGATACGAGCCATAAAGTTTTAGAACTAACAAAAACTATGAAGACTCGGTCCATAATGTATGCTCTTGAAATTCTGACTCCCACTCACTTGTCTTCAACGGTGTGGAAACCTGCATTAATTCCCTTTTGACTGGAATGGTAACTGGTGGTGGAAGTTGACCTGTGGAATGCTCAAGAACTAAACCATTAAATCAACACAAATTAGCTTATTTCGACTAATTTCAAGAAATAAAGTTTGCATGCTTATTCATAAAAAGAGAGCAATTATTTATCCTAAAGGTAATTAACTGGTAGGGTAAATTGGGTTGAAAGGTACAAGTTTGAATATTGAGCCCATTATATTGATGAGGTTATTTTTACCTCATCAACGATCTTCTTTGGAAATGGTATAGCAGGTAATAATAATGTAATCACTTCTAGAATTTGGTTCCTCTTACTCCCTACAAACACAACCATATTATGATGTTTGCATTGTAGTTATACATATAAGACCAAGGAGTATTTTATATACCTCCATTAGTACCACATCACAAACTATTTCTTTCTAAAAAATATTGAGTAGAATGTGTGAAGTGGCATTTGAGAGTTACCTTTTATTACTTGAGTGTTGTAGGAGTTGAGACACCCTAGCTTTTATATTAAAAATTATACATGGTTAGAAACCTCATTCTCTCAATAGTTGTTAAGGGGATTAGATTCTTGATAACATTACCATCAATCATGATATTTAGAGATTGCACTTTCACCCACATCTATGACCATAAATAGCCACTTTAATTTAACTTCCTTAGGTAAGAAGGTTGTTTCATGTGTGATGTTGAATTAGATGGTAGGTACATCAACAATAATATTTGAGGGCTTAACATGAACATCTCCAACTTCCACCATTGTGAGCACTTTCTTTTGTGCATAACACTCCCCATTGGAATGATTGACTCTAATGATTACCACACCACTTATCAGTATTAGATGGTTTATTCTTGTCCAGAGGTGGTACATTCTTAAGTGTGGTGGATAATTCCTCCTTTAACTTCTTCTTGTATCCTCCCCAATTCTCACCACGTGTCAATAAGCCTACTCCAATGTTTTAATCTTGATAAACTTGAATCTATAATGGATTGTTGGAGGAAAGTCACTAAGGTATTTAAAGATTTTGTGTTGCTTAAAATCAAATGAGCCTATCCTAGTATAGAACTCATGGAAGATTTTTATATAAGCCTAGATAAATTGGTCATGCCCCTATTGCAACTTTGACCACTACATGTAATGATCAACATAAACATCTTCAAGGTAAAACTCATCATTGAAGACTTCTAGGTTTAACTCCCAAGTTGGTTCAAATTTTTCATCTAACTATTCTACTTCCTTGACACAACTTCTTTCCAAGCTAAGAAATCGTTTAGAGGAAATATTTTGTTTTCCTCATTCATGAAAAATTAGTATTTTATTTGGTCAAACTAATTATCTATAAATTTACGTCAATCTTACTCTCAATTACATTCACATCTAGGTTTACCTAAAAGCTAAGGGAACTTAACTAATAAATGCCTTACTTGATGAAGGGGATGATGAAGTCAACCATTTGAGGACCTCTACAAATTGGATAAACAAGAACTTTGATGGATCCCTGAGTTATTCTTCAAACCCGTTCCTAGCTTAGCTAATGGCCCATGGTTTTGGGATAAGGAGTATTGTTATTGAAGCCATGGTTTTTGAAATTTAACCCTATGACTAAAAATTTCTTGATCATGTTGATTTGGATTAAGTTGCCTTATTTTCTATTTCAATTTTAGGTGGATGCATATTTTAAATGCGTTGTTAATATATTGGTTTAATTCTTGTCAATATTTTTGAAAATAAATAGGCTAATCCATCTTAATTTTGCTTGAATTCAAGTTGAGTTGAATATTTCCAAAGGGTTACTTGAGGAAGTTTAATTAAAGGTAGGTGAGATAATATAAAAGCAATTTTTAGAATTGAAAATATTTAGTTTAGATGCAATTGTTTCTTTCAATTAGGTTATATTGCTACTAAATTCTCAAATTAGAAGACCAAGAATTTGAAATTGGAAACATGGTGGCAAGGGGCTATGTTGTATAGGTTAAAAGTATGGTTTTTGATTTTTTTAAGTGAAGAATAAGAGGATAGGGTGGGAAGAAATGTATGAAACATATAGAACAATGAGATAATGCCTAGTTTGGTTACTTTACATCTACTTTCTCTATCCAAATACAAAAAAATAGTAACCTAATCTCAAGCTCTATAAGTGCATACTCAAGTTCACTCTTCTTGGAAAGATAAACATAAAATATTTGTTAGTAGGGAGGATTTAGAGAGAAATTGGTGCTCTCCATCATTGTTGACAAGAGGCAACTTGTATTACATCATGCCTCCAAAATAGATGGCTAGAAGTAAGTTGGGATCAAGGTGGCCTCCCACTCTTATAACTCAAGAAGAACAATGTATTGCCTCCCATTTTGAAGAATATCTACTAGCAATGATAAGTAAACCATTATCATATTCCTCTTTTATGGATTATGAAGTGGATGAGGAATTATGTGGATGGAAAGAGAAGCCAAGGAAGAAATATTTTATGACTAAGTCACAAAGTGAGAAATGATAGTGTAATAACTTCTATTATATTGGTTTGGAATTCTAGCTTGTGGAGTTCTTATTTATCTATATTTGATTCCAGGATGGGGACCCATATATTTTAATTAAAAATTAATATTAATATAAATATATATAAAGGTTATTAAACTATTAAACAATAGAATTGTTTTTCAACTAAAAGATAAAGTAAATAATACCTATACTAAAATAACTCTTAGCAAAATAAAATAATTATATGTGATGCTTATCTATTTATTTATATAGATATATTTAAATATTTATGTTGATTTACTTAAGAGTTAACTTATTTGCTTAAAATTTAATTTATTTATTTTAGATATATTTATTTAGGTACTTGGGTTTATATTAACACACTTATGTCTTATGTATTAAAAACTATCAATGTGCAACAAATATGATTATTAATTGATTAATGGTTCTTTTTTGAAAAATGAAAGAAAATAGCTCTTAAGTAAAATAACAAACTCTTAAATAAAAAAGTCCCAATGTTCTATTTATGTGCCCATATTTTTGGTAAATAAAATAGCTCATAAGTAGATAAAATTGTTATTGAGAAAGTGTCTAACAAGATTTCTTTAGGAAGATTTTCTCAAACAATATAAACCATTGATTATGCTGAGAGGTGTTCTACAATGACAAAAAAATAATGTGTCAATAAAAACTAAGTGTGCTTTAAATTGACGTCCTCAATGACAATGATTAGTGTTGACAGTTATGAGAGGAATGAATTCACTACAAATAGTGCATGATTTAAATTGATGTCTTAATGTAATTCAAAGGTTATTTGTGTTACAACTCACACAATGACTAGCATTAGTAATTGACGATTGTGGAAGAGTAAGTGGTTTGAGTTCTCGAATATTGCTTAATATTTTTTTCCACTACAAATGATGAAATGAAAAGTGAAGAGATGTTGCACAATAAATATTTATTATCTCCTTTCTCTGTGATCTTTATGACATTAACATAGAAGAGTTATGAAGAGGAATCCATAGCATTTTTTAAGCTCTTATATGAATTGAGCCACATTCTTGTGTTAGGCCTAATCGTTCACCTTGGTCCATACAAGGTATCTCATCTTTTCTATTTTCACGCTTTTTAGAGTTTTATGGTTTTGAGGTTTCTATTGAGGGTTCAATATTTAGTATTTACATCTTTTAGGTGGCATGAGTGTTGGAGATGGTGGTGGAACTATTTATGCCTCCTAAGGTCGATCATTGCAACCTAAAGCTCACAAATTTGGAGGGTCAGAAGAAGGCAATTGATGAAGACGATGAGAAGTGGATAAAGGCTAAGTTATGGTGGGGATTGGGGTTTTTCGCCATCAAGATGACTCTTCTAATGAGGCGGACCTTCTGGGAGTTGTGGGATGTGATGGAGCCTGCATACTTATTTCTCACTTCAACTTACTTTATGGTAGGATATGCATTCTTCCTTATGACTTTCACTACTACATTTGAGGATGTCTTTAAAGCTTTCTTCTAGGTGAGGCAATTTTTTCTAGGTTGTGTTTTGGAGATGGCAGTGTAAGTGGATCATTTGTTTAATGTGCTAATATTGTTAGAAATTCATGCAACAAGTTCATTTTTTTGGTATAGGTTTAATGAGTAATATGTTTGTGTTTAATTAGTTTTGTTGTAGAGTTTGTTGGGTTGTGCTGCAAATTTTGTGGATGATATTAAAAATTTCATGTCATGTTATTTTGCAAAGTAGACATGGGAAAGATGAATGGAAATTTTTTGTTTACGTGTGTGATGAGATCACCGCAAGCGTATTTGAGGCACCCTTGATCTATATTTTTATGTCGAAGGCATTCCTTATGTGCAGAGGAGCAAACTAAATTGGAAGATCAATGGTTCAAAGTATTAGAAAAGGGATGAAAGATGATTAATTTAATCTTGGTTCATTTTTTTACGCTGGTTTGTCATCAAAATTTATTTTATAGTGCATTTTTGTTTACTGCCAGTGTAAAACTTGTACAATAGGCTTCAAATTCATGAATTAGGATGTTGGATATAAGGTTAGATTTAATACCAGGTTTTTTGAAAGTCAAATGGTAAAGCCCTCAAGTACATGACATAAATTACAACTGCTCACCCACCTCTCGCCACCTCTCTATCACCTCCTCTTATCGATTCTAGTTGTGATTTTTTTGGAATCCTCCCATGGTACATCTTGCATTTTGATGGAAAAAATATTTGCTAGAATGATATTATTTTATTTTTCTAGAGTGTACAACACACTTGATGATGTTTTCCTATTAAACTCATGGCACTTGAACCGACAAGGGAAAGCAACATTTTTACATTTTTCTACCATCCAATCTTAAATCTCACTTTTGGACTCTTTTTTCTTACAACATGGGAAATTAGGTATTGAAGGGAAAACCATATGAATTTGCACAAATTCACTTGATACAAGTACTAGTTGCTCTATCCTATATGTATGCATTACTTCCACAAAGAAAAATGAAAGTTTTGTAGAGGTTTACATAGGTAAAATTTGAAAGGGAAAATATATTGGATTCATTGTTTTATTTCAAAGAATTGAATTTGTGGATTACTTGTCAGTCTAGGCATAAGTGAAGATGTCAATTTGGAAGTTCATTGACACCTATACATTTAGGTGTAGTGATAAATCTACATTTTGTATCAAATCCTCAACTTAGGTTCAATTCTCTTGAATTATGTTGGAGACAACCACCTCTACGAGTTGATCTCATGGACTAACTATCACTTTGAATGTAGGTGACGATGTTGCTTTGTAAGTTCAGTAATACTCGCAGGTTTTGGCAATATGGTAAATCTACAAAATCATGATCAATAAAGGGGTGCAAATTAACTCAACAACTATTGCGCTAAAAAATTGATAAGAATTATAGCAACTACATTCCTTTGCAAGGATCCACAAATTATACTTGAATCTTGATTACAAAACCTTGCCAAATTGTATCCTGATGATTTATCCAAGTGGGTAGAATACATGGAGGAGGGATGTTGGACTAACCTCCACGCCTTTAGGAATCTTGTGGACTAATTGCCAACTTTGAAAAGGCGAAGAATTTGGATTTAGAAGTTTATTCAACAAATATACAAGTAGTACTCAACTCATTTTGTGTGCTTAATGTTTCTCTTTATCATGGTTTTCATAATGTTGAACTTTTGTAAAATATTCAATTGGTTTTACCCCATTGTTATTATTAGTATATACATTTAAATTTGCTCCTACCAAATCATATTTTTTCCAAATGTTCTCTATGTATTATGGGGCAATAATAATGAATGACATTAATTATGAGAATGTTGACTAAATCTTAGCAAGATAAATACATACTATCTCCCTCTATCTATACCATCCCTACCTCCCTCTCTATCTATTGAGCTATCTCTCCTCTTCCCTCTCTCCTCTCTCTCCCTCTCTCTTACTCATTAATCTCTCCTAATTTATATCTCTCTTTTTCTCTCTCCATCTCCTTCTCACTCCTCTCTAGCTCTTGCTATCCATATATTTATATACCTCTATCTCCCCATCTCTTTATCGAGCTATCCCTATCTCTCTAGCTCTTTCCCTATCCCTCTCTATCTCTCTATATCACCCTTTATCTATCTCTATCCCTCTCCCTCTCTCTTTATATATATTGATCTATCTCTAACTCTCCATCTATCTCTTTATTGTTATCTCTCTATCTCTCTCTACCCTCATATCTCTCCCTCTTTCTATACTTCTCTCTATATATCACTTCCTATCTCTATCTTTCTATCTCTCCCTCTCTATATATTTATCTCTTTCATCTCTATTTATCCCTCTCTCATCTCTCTTGTTATCTCTCTCTCTCCTCCATCTCCATCTCCATTTCTATCCCCTATTGCTATCTCCTTACCCCCCATCTCTCTCTTCCCTCCTCTTTCTCTCCCTCTTTATATCCCTTTCTCTCCTCTCTCCCTCTTTCTATGTTGCAAACATGACATGAATCTATTGATAGTGGAGCCTAATTATCTTTTTGATTCAAAGGTTTTTTTCTAGTCATGTTTTGATCTTTATACATGAATGCATAGTTGATTTGAAGCTATTAGTTCTCAATTGAGACCTTTTTGCATAAACAACATCATTTGATAAATGGCCTACCAATTGATCTCATGTGTACTACACAAGTGTATGAAAAAAAATAAACCAAAATTTTTCATAATTGACCTTCCACACCTCTTCAACATACCTATTGCACACCAAGGTGCGATTGCTAGTTTTTATTTTCCTTAGATTTGGAATTTTGTTGTTGTACCCATTCAAAGGTTCTAAAAACCCATATAGGTATTAAATAACAAAATACCCCAAACATTCCCTTGATATCCAAATTAAAACTCTTAACATGAGCATATGTTTGTAACAAGCATTGGAGGCATATAATATAATGATAATGGGTAGAGTTCTTAATAAGTTTCATAAGACATAAAGGTGCAAGTTAGGAAAAGGGTTTCATAGTGTTTGTTGAGAATTATGTTACAAGATTTATTTGAAAGAAAAATCTCTGAAGGGTTCCTCCTGAATTTGTGTCCTCTTACACTTTATTGGTATGTTAACACAATCTTTTAGCATGAGAATCCTTCTTGCCTAATACAACCCATCTTCCTTTCCATGTTGACATCCTCTTCGTTCATGCTTCCATGTGGGGGTCCCAAAGATTTTTCAAGCAATAGCCACTAAAGAAGGGGATTCCAAGACATTTGATTGGAAGGTTTCCAATTTTGAAGCCCAAATTTCCATAATTTCTTCTTCTATTTTAGGTGCGTAAAAAAGGATCTTTGATTTAATTGTATGTGCCTCCTATCATACAGCCCTTAAGTAGTTGTTTAGGGTTTCTTTAGGTATTCTTGCCTCTTTTCTTTTGGACACTCAAAAGAGAAAAGTATCATCCACAAATTGTTGATGGGAGAGGGGGTTAACATCCCTAGTGATTATGACTCCTTCCAAAACTCGTTTATTGCTGCAAGCTACTTGAATTGATCTTCCTCATGCACCTACCAACATTATGAACAAGAAAGGGGAAATTTGGTTCCCTTGGTGCAATCCCCTAGAGGGTCCCAAAGAAACCTTGAGGGCTCCCATTCACCAAAATCTAGTATCTCAGGCCCATAATGAATCTAAATATCTATTCCAACCAATGCTTGTAAAAGTTTATTATTTTCATTACCTTCATCAAGAACCTCTAGTTAACCCTATTATATGCCTTCTTAATATCAAGTTTTAACAACATGCTACTCCTTTTGGTACTATTTATCGAGAAAATTGCTTCTTGGACTATTAATACTCTGTCTAAGATGGAGCGACTAGGCATAAAACCACTGTCCTTCTACAATGACATCCAATAAGAAAACATTCAATCTCTTGGTTTTTGCCTTGAAGAATATTTTTTAGATTGTGTTGCAAAGAGATATTGGTCAGTAATCATCTAGAGTGGTAGTCACCTCCTTCTTTAGAATAAGAGCTATGAATGTATTATTTAATTCTTTCAACAAAGTCCAAATGTTCCTTGATTCTTCTATAGCTAACCACACATCTTTCCCAACTATGTTCCAAGAATTTGTGAAAGGAACTAGTGGGGAAGTCATCTAGACTAGGGGATTTACCCAAATATAGTTGGGTAGCTACTAGTTTTCTCTTCCTACATGAAGGAACTCATCAAGAGATTATTTTGGTCATCATTTACTAGTTTAGGGATGCACATTCCAAAATTTTAATTTGAAACTTAAAATTTGATCCTTCCATAATGTTAACGAGTTTTTGAAAGTAGAGGATTGCTTCTTAATTAATTTTCTTGACCTCCTCAAAGGGTTCCACTAAAACTAGTTTTATGTTGACAATTTTGTTTTGATTCTTTAGGTTCTTATTGAGATGTGATTTTCTTTTTGTATTTTTGTCCCCATCCTTTAGCCAAATTTTCCTCTAACCTCTCCTCCACAAAGATGTTTTTGAAATGTTCTTTGTTCCACTTCTTAAGACATCCTTTCACATATTGTAGTTTCTTTGAAAGTGTGGACATTTTTTATCCTTTCTAGAAATGGGCTTTGGTCCACCATTTTTCCATATTGGACGTGAATTCTAAGCCTCTAAACCACATGTTTACAAACTCAATGGGTCACCTTTTTGATATTTGTACCTCTCTAAAAAGAATTTATTTAGAAATGAACTCAACTTGGGGCCAAAAGAATACTACATTCACAAGTGGAAAGGAAAACCAATCTCCACTACAGATAAATTCGCCTAGTCTTTGTGCTATGTTGCTAAATCACAAATGACAAGTACTCCAACTATAGAGACCATTTTTTGGCTTCATGTCCTAAAGTTTTCCCCAATTGTAAACTCCATGAAGTCAAGTTGGGATGGGTTTTTTTTTTTTCCACTCCCCTTCTTTTATCTTCATCATTCAATATAGTAATAAAAGCATGCTTCAGCAATAAGAAATTCTAGGGGAGTAGTTCCAATGAATTTTATTACATCCTTCCAAATGTTTTTCTTATATGAGTGGATAGTTGGACCAAATACATTAATAAGAAAACAATGAAATTTAATAAAGATGCGGGTTATTTTTTATTATTTATTTATTTATTTATTTTGATAGTACAAGGGTGTCCCCGCGACCTAGCCTAGCGGCCCAACAACCCTTACCTTGGGTGCATTTTTTATTTTTTATTTTTTATTTATTTTTATTATTATTATTATTATTATTATTTATATATATATTTTTAATTTTTAATTTAATTTAATTTTTTATTATTTATTTATTTAATTATTTATAATTATTTTTATTATTTATTATTATTTTATTTATTTTTTAATTTTTTAAATTTTAATTTAATTTAATTTTTTTGATAAGTAAGCTTGATAGATTATTGTGAATGGAGATTGTAGACCTACACAAACACAACAAAAAATCACATAATTAGATCAATATGCAAGTTTAAATCCACATTCCCCATAAAATTCATTTACAATGTGCAAAATAGGAAATAAATGAAGACCACAACAAAGAAAGCTTATTAAATCCTATTAAAGCATGCAAACTCTTAATCCCATGGGGGAATTGGTGTCATTTTAATGTGGAAAATGGCCCTTTCCCAATCCCTTGTAAGCTTTGTGATGCCTTGATGATTATTTGATGATTCTTTGGAGAAAATCCTACATAAACTAGCTATAAAACTTGAAAATGGACAAATGGGCAAAATTCAAAATCTGAAAATTATGACTTTGCATGAAGTTGTGTATCCAAAATACAAAGGAAAGCCTCCTATTTATAGATGAGAATGTTGGAGAATGAGGCAAAAAGGATGAATGTGGGATTAATTATCAACCAATGGCCAAATGCCACTTGTCAAGAAGTGAGAGGATGAAGGTGGAGCACATTTTGATGAATGTGCCAATAAATGTTATTAGGTGGAATTTCAAATTTATGAAATGACATGTTGGAGGGAGAAAGAAATGAATTAAATGCCACTTGGCTCAATGCACAAGGACATGTAAGAGATATTGAATGCCTTGTTGGAAGGATAAATCCACTTGGAGGGATTTTCAAACTTGGAAGAATATTCCCTTTTGATGCCATGAGAGAAATTAGAAGATTTAATAAATCAAAAGAAATGATTTATTGAGCAAGTTGCAAAATCTAGAGAATTTAGGTGATTAAGATTAATTTAATCAAGATTTGATTAAATTAAAAGGAGATTAGTTGATTTGACCATTTTGATTTAGATTTGAGGATTAATTTAAGTCAAAATGAGAGGGATATGATTTAGACTTAATTAAATAAAGATTTTGATTTATTTAATTAAAGAGGGATGATGTTAGATTAAATTAAATAAAGATTGATTTAATTTAATAGAATGACTTTAGAAATTTAATTAAATAAAATAGATTATTTAATTAAATAGATTTTATAGGGTTAATTAAATAACATTGATTTATTCAATTAACAAGAGATGATGACTTAATTAGATAAATTTGATTTATTTAATTAAGGGATGAAATATGATGAATTTAATCAAATATAGACTATTTGATTAAACGATTAACAAAGGGGATGATTTGGATGAAGCGGTGTTAGTAATCAATATCAAGTGTGATTGGTAAATTTTTCGTGTCTGCATTTTGCCCCTCTTTGAAGCAAAGTACTCACTGCATTGGTTCAAAGAATAACCTGTCTCTATCAAAATTCAAAAAATATTTGATTTTTAAAGCCCGCTGCCCCGGTGAGAAGAAACATGCTGATATACTGCCCCCTTGAGAGATCAGATGAAAATTTCAATTTTTGGGTGATCTCGCGAAAAAAGAGGACAAGGTGCTTGACGGGTCTAGAAAGGCTCAGGAATGCCAAAAACATGCAAAAACATGAAAAAATGATGCAAAACAACCTTCAGCTGGGCGAAAACGGGCTCGGGGGTCCAAAACCCTAGCTAGACGGTTAAACAGGGTCAAAAAACCCTAACTGTTAGGCTTAAATAGGCCTCGAGGGGCCACTTTCAATTCATTTGCACACATAGCCCTTAGAATTCTTGCGATTTGAGATTTGAGCATTGATCGAGATGGTGCAAACGCGTGCTTCCCCGCCACATATCCGAGCGTGTGCGAGTGTTCCAGAGGCTTCCCGACACAAGACCAACGATAAGTAATCTTGCCTTGACTTCGTTTTTTGATTTTTGAGTGAATTTATTAGGGTCTAGGGGTCAACAAAGTCAAGCGGTGCTATATAGCGCCACTAAAAAGCTCAAATCGGCGTCGTGCAGGTCTAAACTGCGCCGCTGATGTGAGTTGCGCCGTAGCAGTGGAGTTTAGAATTTAGGGTTAAGGTCATAAAGTGCGCCGCATTTGCAAATTGTGCTGCCACGGTCCTCTTTGGATTTTAGGGTTAGGGGTCAAACTAGGTTGCTTTCAAACTGCGCTGCGACGGTGGAGTTTGGAATTTTTTAGCTTCCAGTGGCGTAGTTTAGAAGTTTCAAACAACGATGCATATGCGGATAGTGACACATTGTTGTTTCAGGTGCGCAAACTTCAAACAGGATCACGATTTTTCACGAAACTTGACGCATTACTTTCTTGATGTAGGACATGGAGCCAGTCCATTCACGCGAGCACAAATCATCCATTTTGAGTAGATTGACCCAAGACCCCCCATTGCACGAGGTACTCCAGGAGCACCTAGGGGTGATCATATTATGGTACATGGCATATGCCCCTATCATTCAGACACATTTGGGCATGATGACAACATTGATGGAGCACTGGCACAGCGAGACATCCTCGTTCCACCTTCCCATAGGCAAGGCCACAGTGACCTTGGAGGATGTGTGGCACATTCTGCGTTTGCCCATGACAAAGAGCAAGTTATCTATGATGTGGATGCCGAGAGAGATGTTTGCTATGATATCATGGGCCTAAATGAGCTTGTTTTCTCGGAGGGATAGATTGAGCTTGAGAGGTACAGGATTGTGGTACCATCTTTCAGACTAATAGTTGTTGCCATCATTTCAGGGCTTGTAGCAGCAGATCGGCGTGGCCGATACTTTAGCCCAGGCTGGGGGCTTGCTTGGGAGCGGATGCTCCGACGGAAGGAGTGCTTTGCCGGGGGCCAGTGATGTTGGCCTCCCTGTACCATGATCTACATGAGTTTGCTTACTGCGATAGTCGGGCTATCGGATCAGGGGTGACATTGCTGCATATTTGGGCCTGGGAGCACATTGCAGTGCTTCGCCCTATCAGAGTTACACTGGTTGACATGGAGCCGAATGATCCAGTTATCTGGAGGTACAGGGGTGCACTGACATTTTCACACACAGGGGCAGCAGGAATTTGACATTGGCAGTGGGTCATCAACGAGATGACAGTTTTCACCTGGAGACCCTATCTTGGCATGCCTGCTTGGTATGATGATGTACAACAGTTATTTTTTTCCTAGGTAGGTATGATTGACATAGGACCGCGAGCATACCATGATAGAGAGATATCTTCTAGACCATGTGGCCCGACTGTTTGGGGACACACAAGACCGTCTTGATGACCAGTACGTGGCCATCTTCGCCTGGTAATGAGGGAGACGACATGGGGTCAGATGATCCCCGCAGTAGATGTCGTGCAGAGCTTCATGCAGCTAGTGGCCAGGCCGTGGCCTTATGATCAGGGACAGGTGAACCTGGGTATGACATAGGCCTACAAGGATTGGTTCTGACCGCCGGTGAGATTGATGATTCTTGGAGAACTTCTACCATGGAGGAGACCCAGAGGCTGGTTCGCAGGGCAGGGGTGGGGCTGAGGAGGTAGAGGAGACAAAGATGGTGATGGTGACGGGGATGGTGGCAGAGGCCGAGGCCGAGAGGGAGATGGTACACCTCCACGGTAGCCAAAGTAGTAGCCAGAGTAGGACAGGGGACAAAGGGATGGTGACGGGCATTAGGATCAACCCATGGACGATCACCAGGATAGGCAGCCGACGCCACCAAGAGATGGTCACCAGGACCAACCACTGTCCAACTAGCACCATAGCTAGACCTGAGGGATGGGAAGATTTTTTGTTGTAGGCACAGATACAGGTGTTGATCGCAGAGAGAGACCAGGCGGGACAACATGTCTTGACCCTTACAGTAGAGAGAGATTAGGCCATTCAGCAGCGACAGGCTGCACAAGAGATGGATCAAAGACAACAGTTAGAGAGTATGGATGCCTCCTCCTCCCAGAGCATAGTATCTATGCAAGCATATAAAGAGGTCATCCGAGAGGCAGAGTATTATTGTGTTCATTACCACCAGGCCGTACCCCGGGCAGTACGGGTCCCAAACTATTCACAACAAACCGAATATAGGCCCCTAGAGGGGCATAGGGAGAGGCTAGGTGGTGAGGGGAGCATCCAGCAAGGCTAGCTCATTTACTTATCAAAGAAATTATTCTTTTTGAGATCCACAAACTCGTTTTTGAAAGCCCCATGGGCTATTGTACTTGTATTGATTGATACACACTTGATCCCGATCTTGTACCATGACATTGTATATTATTTTGATGATATATGAGATGATATGAGATGACTCATTTCAATATGATGTGTTCTATTCTATTTATTCATTTATGGATGGATTTTATTTTATGTGATGCATTTATGCCTTTATCCTATATGATGTAATGCGATGATATAATGTTATGATATGATGCAGTGTTTTTTATGGATGCATTTCTTTTTCAGTATCTTTTCTATGCACTTTTGATGATGATGTATGCAAATGTTATGATATGCGAATGCTTAGACTAACAGATCTATATTATGATGCTTAATGGATGATGATGATAAAATGTATGAAATGCAATCTTTTTCTTTTTCATTATCTTTCTTATGTATGATATGATGATGCATTTATGGACGACATGATGACGCACCTAATATGATGTGATGATGCATTTAATGCCTATGTAATGATGCGTTTGTCATGATATGATGCTCATGGATGAAAATGTTTATAAATGGATGATATGCATATGATGTTATATGATTATGTACTAGATGCAAATGAATAATATTATGATGTATATGTGATGATGCAATGGATGCTTTGACGATGTATATGATATGAGTTAATAATGCCTATGTGATGGTTCCCTTTATGCTTATGCAATGAATGCAAATGTATGGTTTATGAGATGCTTAGAATAACCAATCTATATTATGCAATGATGAAATGTAATGCATGTGAGATGGTTAGTGTTTCCTATATGTTATGATATGATATGCATTATGTTGACGGTTTGTGGATGTAGGACAGATGTAATGGTGATGATTTGTGATTAACTATCATGGTACCATGTTAGCGCGAAAAGAAGATAGAAGAAAGTAAGAGACTCCAACAAATCAAAAGATGATGATGATGATGATGATTTGCTTACCAAGGATTAGGATTTTAAAAGGATCATTTACCTTATGTTTGATAATACACATAGGCACGATGCATCAAGGTATAAAGGACCAGGATGATGTTGCATCTAGTGTGATGGACTTTGACTTGACAATCAGATAGGAGTACTCTTGTTCACACCTAACACACATAACCCTATTCAAAATGCAGTTTAGATATTCCAAACATCTCAGACCAAAACATAGAAAGGAAAGCCTTCCTATGTGGTCAACAAGACAACTAGAACATCCTCCCTACACCCAAACAAAGCACATATGACCAAGGTTATATTACAAGAATATCCCACAAGCACTGCAGATAAAAATATAATGATCGTTGCCCCATTTCTTTCTCTCTAAATCCCTTCATTTGGAACATCATCGATAGGTAATTGAAATGAGCACAAAAGGATAAGTCAAAAGACAAAGATAAAGCACACAAACAAGCTAATGTTCTTCAATATTACTAGCCAAGATTAAACTACGGTGATGCCTGATGTTGATGTCCATTGTAGGAAGGATGCATCCTAGGACATGATGTTATCAGATGATTGATTTGGGACTGATTGGATGATAGGCTATTGACACAAAGAGTTGACCAACTTGCTTACGTACTGACCTAGACTTGAGACCTTGATGTTTGAGTTTTCACTTTTAACCTCTAGACTTGTTTCTGACTATTTCTCCAAAGGTTGAGGGTGACAATTGATTTATTATGAGTGATGTTTTATTGCGGGTGAAAGCAAGATGGGACAAATGGATTTTTTTTTTCAAATAGTTGGATGTTTTTGATGTTTTTTGAAATGTTTTGAGGCCGTTTTTGGCATTTTCGAGATTTTACAAATGTTTTGATTTTCAAAATTTCCAATGTTTTGGGGTTTTATGAGATTTTGACCTAGAGACTAACCTAAAGACCTATCCTAGGGGCCCTTGGGGGCTGATCAACCAGATTATCCTTGCCTACTACATTATACACGCAGAGACCACGTAGTTCGACTGACAGAAACTCGATTATTGATGAGATATGAATAAATGGATTGCCAGTTTATTATGACAGACTCTTAAAGGACTGACCTAAGTGTCTCAGGGGATGATCAAAGATCAACTTTTCCTACATTCAAAGCTCAGAGATGACATAGTTCGACAAGATGACTCCGTTTTTGACTTTTTTGACTTGTTTTTGGATTTTGAGTGTTTTGAATGTTTTGGGATTTTTTGATTTTATGAATGTTTTTATTTTTTGATTTTCTAATGTTTTTGGATTTTTTGATATTTTAGGAAGATTTCTAGAATATACACGAATCCGATTCGAAGAGAACATGCCCCCAACATGATGCAATATACTACTCTGATAAAGGCAAAAAAAAACTAACCTTGAGAATGGGCCGAGTAATACTAGGAGGGATCATGACACGAACACAAGACCAACCTATAATGCAGATACATATGAAGGATGGATGGAGATAAATGGATGATGGAAATGTGATGGATGGATGATGCATAACGAGTCATGGAAATCCTAGTGGATGGAACGTGCTTATTTACACAAGGTGCTTGTTTGCCAAGTTTTCACCAAGGTACTTGCCCAAAGTGCCACTGAAGTGGTTTTCACTAGAGGACTATTTTTTTCTTTACTATTTTTAATCATTTTTCTAATTTTTTTGGATTTTTGCTTTTTTTAATTTTTTTGTTGTCGCCAAGACACTTGTTTTCCAGGTTTTCATCAAGGTGACCATTTTCAGGATATTTTTCTATTTTTTTTTGTATTTTTCAGTTTTACAACCTGCAAGATTAGGCATATTTTTTTTTGAGATGGAAGCTATTCATGGGCTCTTGTAGAGGTTCCCTGACAACTGATATGCCCTTGACTTGTAGCTTATTGTGATGATGAAAGGTCCAACCAATTGGGTTCAAATTTTTTCCTTGTCATATGGATTTGGAACATTCTTTTCCTTCAGCACAAGCTCTCCGACTTGGAAGATCCCAACTCCTGATCTTGTTATAACTCCGCTTGAGTCAGTTCTTCACACTTGAAAATGGTTTAAGGCATCCATGCACCGCTCATCTAGCAATTCCAGCTCATTCAGTCGTGATACCGGGTATTCCTCATCCGTGATGAGATTCTGTAGTGATATTCTTAGTGACAGGAGCTCGATCTCAATGGGTAATATGGCTTTTGATCCATAGACCAAGGAGAAGGGGGTGACAGTTGTTGGTGTGCAGATGCTTGTTTAGTAGGCCCATAGGGCGAGATTCAATTAGAGGTGCCAATCATGACCAACTTTATTGACCATCTTCTTTAGGATTTTTAGGATGGTCTTATTTGTAGCCTCAACTTGGTCATTTCCTTGGGGGTAGTATGGAGTGGAAAAGTGATGTTGGATTTTGAATTTGTGGCATAGGTCACGAACATCCTGATTCTTGAAGGGTGTCCCGTTATTTGAGATAATGGCTTGAGGAACACCGTAATGAAAAATTAAGTAGTTCAGGATGAACTTTGATATTTGCTTTCCAGTGATATATGTCATGGGGATGGCTTCCACCCACTTGGTGAAATACTCAGTTGTAGTGATGATAAATTTGTGTCCACTGAATGAGGTGGGGGTGATTTTTCCAATGAGATCGATCCCCCCTGCGAAAAAGCCAAGGTGTGTGAAAGGTGGATCTGGAGAGCTGGTGAGATGAGATCCCCATGCTGTTGACATTGTATATATCTGACATAGTCATGTGTCATCTCTTTCCATTGCCATAATACCCCTGTCCTCGACAGTTTCTTGGGCAAGGTCATACTCGAGTGTGAGCCACAAACAAATGTCATGTATGTCGGTTAAGGCAGGCAGATTGATGCCTAGTGTTTAAGCAACATAACAAGGTCCCTTCAATGCTTCTACGGTAAAGGGTATCTCCTAGGATGACAAAACGGGATGCTTTTGACAAAGGCTCTCTTGAGGTTCTGGGTTATGTCGATGGGGAGGACTCCTATTCTCAGATAAGTGTATACATCATGGTACTAGGGATCACTGGGACCAATGATTTCACACAAAAATTCAGACTTTGGTACCTCAAACGTAGGCATGAGAAGTTGCTCTATGAGGAATTCTTGCTTTGGGATGTTGCATGGGATTTCTAGGAGTGATCTGATTGTAGCCATTGCATCTGTCGCTCTGTTGTTTTCTCTTGGTAGCTGCTCAAATGTAATATCAATGAAGAACTCATTAAGACTTTCCACCAATTTCTTGTAGGGAGTCAACTTGTCATCCTTTGTTTGACACTCATTGTTGAATTGATTGATTATGAGCTGTGAATCTCCATATACCTTGAGTGCCATTATCTGCCATTGCACTGCTATTCTTAGCCCTATGACAAGAGCTTCATATTCCACTATGTTATTTTTGCATAGGAATGATAGCTTGTATGATTTTGGAATGCAGTCTCCTTGTGGGGTGATGAAGAAGATCCCTGCCCTGATCCATGCTGAGTGTAGGATCCATCAAAGTACATTTTCCAGTGATCTTCTACACTTAAGTTGAAGATTGATTCGTTAGGGAATTCTGAGACAAGGGGATTTTCTGAGTAGATTGGTGCCTCCACTAGTTGGTCTGTAATAGCTTGTCCTTTGATGGCCTTGCGTCCCACATATTCAATGTCATGTTCTATGAGGATCATAACCCACTTTGTTGTCTGCACTGTAAGTGTTGCTTTGTAAAGCAAGTACTTAAGGGGATCTATCTTTGCGATAAACTTTATTTGATGGGCTAGCATGTAATGCGTAAACTTTTGTGCTGCAAATACAACTGCTAGACATGATTTCTTGATAGATGTGTATTTTAGTTCATGGCCCACTAGGGTTTTACTGATAGAATAGATAACTCTCTCTTTTCCATTTTCATCATGTTGTGCTAGGAGAGTGCCAAGAGCTGCCACTATTGCTAATATGTATAAGATCAAGGGTTTGCCTGGAATTGGTGGCATGAGGACTGGCAGTGTAAGTATTCCTTGATCTTATTGAAGGCCTGATCACACTTTTCATCCCACTTGTATGCTACCCCCTCTTGGAGTAGATGAGAGTAGGGGAAAACCTTGTCTACTAGTTGTGCTATGAATTGGCGGATGGACTGGAGTCTTCCTTGTAAACCCCTTAGTTGTTTCAGTGTTTTAGGTGCTTCCATTTCAAGAAAGGCTTTGACCTTAGTAGGATCTACCTCAATTCCTCTCATGGACATGATGTACCCGAGGAACTTCCCTAACTATACTCCGAAGACACACTTCTTTAGATTGAGTCTGACTTTATATTCTTCCAACCTATCAAAGATGAAGCCCAATGCGGCTATGTGATCTCATCTTTTCTTGGATTTAGCCAATATATCATCCATATAATCTTCCATAGTTTTGTGGATCATGTCATAAAAGATTAGTGTCATGGCCCTTTGATAGGTGGCCCCCAAATTCTTCAACTTGAATGGCATCATATTCCAACAATATGTCCCCCATGGGCAAGTGAAAGTCATTTTATGCTAGTCTTCTTTAGTTATCATGATCTGGTTGTAGCATGAAAACCCGTCCATCAATGATAGCATCTCATGTCTTGCTATCATATCTATGATCATGTCAATGTTTGGAAGTGGAAAGTCATCCTTGGGACATGCCTTGTTGAGGTCTTTGAAATATGTGTAGATGTGGATGCCCCTAGCGGGCTTTGAAATAGGTACAAGGTTGGAGACCCATTCTGGATAATCGATCGACCGTATGAACCCTACACCTAGGTACTTCTACAATTCCATTTTAACCAACAATGCAATCTGGGGATGCATTTTTCTGAGCTTTTGTCTCACATGCTTTGCTTCAGGGTATATAGCTAGGTGATGAACCACAACCTTTGGATCAAGCCCAGGCATGTCGGCATAGGTCCATGCAAAGTTTATCTTTCTTTCTTTCAGGAATGCAACCAAAAGTTCCCGTTCTTATGTGAGAAGTGACTTTGCATAGAATGTTATGTGTGGTTGTTCTTTTGTTCCCAAGTTAACTGGATTGCACCTCTCGGCTAATATTGCTGACTTCTCTTGATGAATTGCACTAAGAGGAAGATTGAATCCTTCATCCTCTGGTACCTCAGAGAGGTTTTCAATTGGATACGTCCTTTATTTTTACTATTTTCGAGTCAGAGAGTGCCACAGTGTGGTTTTCACTCAAAGACCTAGAGATTATTCTTAAATTTTCACTTTTGCGATTGAAGGATTCAATCATTTCCCTGTAATAGGCTTGTGTGTCTAGTATGATGTCGAACCCAACCTTGTGATCTCCATATGGTACCGCATCCTATAATCCCATGAATTCTGAGAGTGCCTCATTGTTTTCGAAAGTGTTCAAAATTGGAGGTCCTCGTTGGTCGTAATCAATGAGCTGTAGATATACCAGGTTTATTTCATGGGTTTGATGGCCTGACTCAAAAGTAAAGGTACTAATCATGAGTAGGGAGGAATCTTCGAAAATCATAGGCAAGTTAGTTATGGGATCCTCATCACTACTACACACATCAGTTATGTCAAAGGTAAAGTTGTCTAAGGGTAGACCTATGGATACTGGTAATTGAAGGGCGACTGTTGATTGCTGAGGGGGAGTTTTGACCTTTCTAATTGAGGCACCTTTTCCAACTATGGTCACCTTCAGAGGGGTACATCCGAGACCAAGGTTTCTTAGTCACTTCTCTGGAATGAGGGGTTTAAATAGGTCGTTGTCATTCTACTTGAGTTTCTTGTTTCTATCATAGCCCATACCGAGCATCATTTGTAGACCTTTGTTGCTTTCATCCATTAGAAGATTAGGCACGGGCCTTTCATCTTGATATAGGAGATTGGATATGTCTCTTTCATCTACTATTTCCTGACTTAGATCTCCCCAAGACCTGAATCTAGAGGGGTCTGCTTTGAAAGTATGGGATGATGTTTCAGCTAGTTGGGGTTGCCCATGAGTCCTAGGAGATTGAGGTAACTCTCCTATGATGAAAGCACTCTTCTTCATTATGTAATTCCCACACCCGTTGTCTTGGATAATGACCTTGATTTTGGATATATCAGGAATGGTGGGTGTCTTTGTCTCAGAAGTGGAGGCTAATGGAGCTAGGTCTACATATGGAGTAGTGGGGCCTTCATTGTTCTTTGGGACTTGGGGGATTTTATAGTATTTTGCTTCCAGACTTTTGCAGTAGGAAAAGGGCTCGGGATCACAGTGAATTGTGACCTCTTGATTTTGGTCTGGGAACTTAACACACTGATGAAAGGTGTAAGTGACTGCTTGCATCCCTTGGATCCATGGACGCTCTAGAAGGATATTATAGGGTAAATCAAGGTCAAGGACCTGGCATGTGGTTTCCATAATGTGAATGGATATTGTAGACCCGCACAAACACAACAAACAATCACACAATTAGATCAATATGCAAGTTTAAATCGACATTCCCCATAGAATTCATTTACAATGCGCAAAATATGAAATAAATGAAGAACACAACAAAGAAAGCTTATTAAATCCTATTAAAGCATGCAAACTCTCAATCCCATGGGGGAATTGGTGCCATTTTGATGTGGAAAATGACCCTTTCCCAATCCCTTGTAAGCTTTGTGATGCCTTGATGATGATTTGATGATTCCTTGGAGAAAATCCTACATAACCTAGCTATACAACTTGAAAATGGATGAATGAGAAAAATTCAAAATCTAAAAATTATGACTTTGCATGAAGTTGTGTATCCAAAATACAAAGGAAAGCCTCCTATTTATAGATGAGAATGTTGGAGAATGAGGAAAAAAGGATGAATGTGGGATTAATCATCAACCAATGGCCAAATGCCACTTGTCAAGATGTGAGAGGATGAAGGTGGAGTACATTTTGATGAATGTGCCAATAAATGTTATTGGGTGGAATTTTAAATTTATGAAATGACATGTTGGAGGGAGAAAGAAATGAATTAAATGCCACTTGGCTCAATGCACAAGGACATGTAAGAGATATTGAATGCCTTATTGGAAGGAAAAATCCACTTGGAGGGATTTTCAAACTTGGAGGAATATTCCCTTTTAATGCCATGTTGAGAGAAATTAGAAGATTTAATAAATCAAAAGAAATGATTTATTGAGCAAGTTGCAAAATCTAGAGGATTTAGGTGATTAAGATTAATTTAATTAAGATTTGATTTGACCATTTTGATTTAGATTTGAGGATTAATTTAAGTCAAAATGAGAGGAATATGATTTAGACTTTTTTTTTTTATTAGACTGCAGGAATCGGGTAGAATATGATTTAGACTTAATTAAATAAAGATTTTGATTTATTTAATTAAAGAGGGATGATGTTAGATTAAATTAGATAAAGATTGATTTAATTTAATAGAATGACTTTAGAAATTTAATTAAATAAAATTGATTATTTAATTAAATAGAGACTATAGGGTTAAATAAATAACATTGATTTATTCAATTAATAGGAGATGATGACTTAATTAGATAAATTTGATTTATTTAATTAAGGGATGAAATATGATGAATTTAATCAAATACATATTATCTGATTAAACGATTAGCAAAGGGGATGATTTGAGACGAAGCAGTGTTAGTAATCAGGATCAAGTGTGATTGGTACGTTTTCCGTGTCTACAGTTATATTGATTTCTGAAAAAAAACCATTACAGTGTTCAAGCCCAACCTAGGAAACCATCAAATATTCATTACATCCCACAACACTTCTGGCCCAAAATTGCCAAAATTTCAGATACCCATGGACGCTACCAAACAAAATGACAACCTATCTTCCTTTATGCAGATATCCAGAGACAACGCTACCCAAAATATATAGAAACCCTTACCACACGAAAGCTAAGTTTTAAACATAGAGACAAAAACATGGATAAACACTGAACCACAAACAACACCCACCACCCAGACCCAATTCACAACACGTTCTACTAAGCAAACACTCAAAATTCTCTTTTCCAGGTTGAGTCTACAACTAGGACCAATCAAAATTTCTTTCTTAGGAATTTTTCCCCTGCGATCACCAAGCGCCAATTTTCCACAAGTTCCAAACCATTAACATCTAGTAAGAAAGGAAAAAACTTTACCAACGCCTCCGGGTTGCTCAGAAGAGCCAAATTGCGAGGGCAGGGAATGACTTTGCCTAGCGAAGCTGCAGCCAGAGCTTTATCCAGACCCGCTAACATGTCCTTGCAAAAAAACCTCCTCATTATCACCCTCGAATCCGCTTTGGAAACCCCAATGTCGAGCAAGCCAGCCAATACGTGGGATGATATGTTGGAATCCAACTAGTAACCCTTTGCATCCGCCATGAAACCTTTCCCAACAATGCATTTTATTGCTACGAAGTTAAGGTAATTTGGATGCCGAATGATGTGTTGCAGTCAGAGGGATGTAACTGAGCCTTCAAAAGCCATTTTCTGCTTCGAGCTCTTCAATTGCATAGGCGCATCCATGCCGCGCATCTCCAACTCCTTCGCCAAAACCAACATAATGAACCTGCTCATGGCCAAACGAGAACAATGCAGAAAGGATGAGAATGCTAAACCACCACACCTCTTAGGAAATGAAACCACCACCGATTGTAATGAAAGCTTGTGCAATGTGCTTGGCTTTAAGCATGTATAGGCTGGCAAGTGTCCTAGAAAGGACGATACACACCTCTCTATGCTGACAAGTAATAATAAAAAATACATTGTCTAGAAAGTTCCCCTTAACCTCATGCAAACCATGATGCCAACTCAACCAATTATCTCTGCCACCTGCCACCCAGCCACTCCAAACCGGCTTATGGGGGATGGAGTGGCGCCCACCCTACCACCCACATTTACTTTTTATTTTTAATTTTTTTTAATTTTTTATATTTTATATTATTTTATTATTTTATTATTATTATTTATTTATTTATACTTTTTTTTAAAATTTTTTTAGATGGAGCTCTCCTTGAGTGGTGGCGATGGTGGTGGAGCAATTTCAAAATTTGAAAAGGCGGGAAACTTTGGAGGTGCAACAAGCGTTAATGGCAGACAACTTGTTGATGGGAAGGTGATGTTTGATGGGTCCTTGGCTGATGGTAAGTGGAGTGGGTCCCCTTTTGTAGAAAATGAATATTCTAGTGGGAAAGGTGCTCCGAAGGTTGCTTGTCCTTCGCATTCTCTAGCGTCCTTCGAAAGGGGGAATCTCGGTGCTGAAAATTCTGGGGCTCGGTCAATCAAATGATGGATTGGGTGTGACTTCTCAAGGTTTGGGTCCTAGGGTTGATAAGACAAGGGATGTTTTTTTCTCGGACTCTTCTTTCAAATGGTCAAATCTGTTTGGTGCGAAGCCCAAAGGTAAACAATCTTCTCCTCCCATGGCTTTCATTTCGAATGAGAAGACTGGAGAATATTCTATCTCTGTCCTGGATTTTATTGTTGAAAAAAGTGTTTCTAAAAATATGGACATGTCTCTTTTGGGTAAATTTGTTGGGTTGCGTCCTCATATTGAGCTGGTTCGTAAGTTCACTTTGAACCATTGGAGACCTATGGGACAGGTGGATGTGGCTACAATGGCCAAAGGATTTTTCTCCTTTATGTTCAACTATGAAGATGATTTATTGGTGGCCTTAACGGGTGGCCCATGGTTTATTGGGAAGTCCTCTTTGATGGTAAAAAGGTGGGAACCAGGCTTCAATGCTAACTCATGCTCCTTATTGGTGACCTTGGTCTGGGTGAGACTTCCAAGTCTCCCTCTTGAATTTTGGGATGAGGAAGTTTTCAAAGTGATAGCGAGTACTTTTGGGTGTTTGCTATCGATTGATCAAATGACAACGTCCAGGAAGCGTCTTGTTTATGCCAAATTATGTGTGAATGTGGAATAGACTGCGAACATTCCCTCTATGGTGAAGATTAACTCTAAGTTTGGGGTATGGGAGCAAGTAGTGGAATTTGAGTCAATTCCTTTTGCTTGCTTCCACTGCAAAAAAATTGGCCATTGGGCAAAAAATGTCGTCTTAAAATGCATAAGCTGGTGATTAAGCAGTGGAAAGAAAAGGAAAAGGCTCCTGAGGTGATTTCTTCGGAGCCTATGGAGAAAGGGGGGTCTGCTCCTAGAGGTGAGGTTGTCTTTCTGAGTGAGAAACCTATGGAAATGGAGATGGTAACGGTTGAGAACATCGTGATTCCTGAGGGCCAAGTCGAATTTGAACTGCTTAATGTGGTTCAGGAGCAGGGTGGTGAGGATAATGTACCCTCCCCCCTTCTCAATACGGAGAAGCCTTGTGAAGAGATTAGTTCTGGGGATTTGGTTGAAGACAAGGTGACTGTAGATGAGGGTTTGGGCTCCCCTCCTTTGGCGTTTCATGGTAGTGGGGTTTTGAAATCTCCACATGATGAATGTTATAAGATTGAGGGGTTGGATTTTTGTTCAATATATGAAATGAAGGATACTGGTGATTTGGATGATACTGATAATCCTCCTTATATTCCAGTGAAAGGTAGAAATAGAAATAAGTGCTCTCCTTCTTTAGGCATTGTTACAAGAAATAGGAAAAGGTCTGATTGCGGGTTGAAGCCGAGAGGTAGAGGTCGTCCTCCTTCAAATTTTACTAGGGATAAGGAGATTCAAATGGACATTGCTGATGAAACTCAAAGAACTTTGTTAGAGACATGCTCTAAGAGCACCTCCAATAAGCTCTTATGAAGATCATCTCCTGGAATATACGAGGGTTAAATCACCGTTATAAGCATGATCTTCAGGCTAACCTGGTAAGGGATCATCAACCTGATATTGTCTTAATTCAAGAAACTAAAATGGGAATAGATAGATTATCTAAACTTAAGCATAATATTTTTAAGGATTGTGACATGCATTGCTCTGAAGTGGCTGGCGCCTCTGGAGGGATTGTTACTTTGTAGAATCTAAAGTTGGTTCAGCGGATTGAGGTGTTTTAAGACTACAACCATGTGGCCACTTCGTTTT